>JAKOOJ010000007.1:85179524-85324355 GCA_022577455.1 Arizona elegans | reverse complement strand
CTCCGGAGAAGGGCGGCATATAAAGTAAAGCAAAAAAAATAAAAAATAAAAAAAATGCAGATATTAGGGGCAAGTGGCACATGGTCAGGTGGACATAAAGTTCAGCTTTTAAAATATCCGCTTCATTGACACCATGCGTGGTTCTTGTCTGTCAATCATCCATCAATCATCCATGGTCTATTTTCTATTGTCAGTCATCTTCCATCTATTCCATCTATTCCATCTATACATCTATCTATCTGTAAATCTATCTGTCTGTCTCTTCCATCCTCTCTCTCTCTCTTTCTCTGTCTCTCTATCATCCATCCATCCATCCATCTCTCTCTCTCTCCTGTCTGTCTGTCTGTCTGTCTGTCTGTCTGTCTATCTATCTATCTATCTATCTATCTATCTATCTATCATCTATATACATTCTCTCTCTTCTTCCTCTCTATACATCTATATAACTATATGGAAAGGCCAGAAGTGAGTTCTGTACAAAAAAAATAAAGCGTCCCAGCCCAGGCCGCCTTCTACGGTAGTAGTAGCTCTGTGCAGAATTTCCCTAAAACGTAAATTACCTTTTGCATTAAAATGCATTAAACGGAGGTGGTGTTTGTTTGTTTTTTTTTTTTAAATATAATTTATTATTAAAGACTCATTTAAAAGCTGGGGCCCTTTTTCATCTTGGAGAAAAGCTACCGAGCGGAGCTGCATTTCAGCCCTGCAAACAAGGCTTAAGCACTACCAACAACGGTTGCAACGAGGTGTATAAAGGAGGCGGGTGAGCGGGCGAGGCCTTTTACGAGGACGGTCTTAATGCTGGTTCACTCAGGAACAAGCCCTCCGGAGCCAGTTCCTTTGGGGGGGGTGGGGGTTCTTCTCTTTCTCCAGAACTGGGGTCCCCAAAATCTACCCGACCTTCCTCTTTCCTCCACTGGTGATCGTGCCCGCCCGGGACTCCTGCGGGGAAAGCGGGGACAGGCGTGTCTAGAGATGACCTGTAACTTTATAATTCGGTTCCGCTCAAGTAACGTGTGTAAACGGCCCCCTGGGAGAATTGGAGAGGTGGTGGGAGGGAGGAGGACACCAGCAGGCCCGCCTTTCCCCCCTCCCACCCCGTCCCGCCTTTCCTCCCCGGAGGACGGTGGCGGTGGCGGCGGCGGCCACAGTCGGCAGGCGAGACTCGTGTCAGCGATCGGCCGCACGTGTGAACGCGCTCTTCTCAAGGTGAGTGCCCGTGCAGCGCTCCACTGGCTCGCAAAGGAAGCGGGGTATTGGAGCGGCTTTTGCGCGGAGTCGAGGGAGGCCCCCTCCTCGGGTAGAAACGAATTGCAGACCAATGGTGTAGGGTTCTTCTCCTGCTTGGGCGGCTAGATGACCTTTAAGGTCCCTTCCGACTCTGTTCATATCAGCCCGAAGAATCGCTTGAGCAGAGGCCCCTGCCAAAGGGTCTGTTTTAAGACCTCTACAAAAACCTTCCCAGCCCCACAGAAAAATTCACTCGACTAGGAAGCGACCAGCAATCTTGGGACGTCTCGTTTTCTGAAAGATTAAAATCTTAATTCTTACCTTCTGGGTTTGCGACCCCCACTCCCCGGCCCCCGGATCCTTTTGGCGCGTCTGAATGGAGGCGTTCTGGAGGGCCGCGCTCAGGCTTTTGAATTCCTGGACCCCCATCTCTTCCTCCCCCTCCCCCTCCCTCCCCCACTCCCCCAAATTTGGAAATGTTCAAAGTTCCCGTTCAGAGCTGGTGTAGCAGGTTTGACTTACAAGCCTGTCCTGGGGGCAGGGGGGGTGGGGGGGAGGCAGAGCCGCGGAGGTTCAGATTGGCAAGCTTCCTTACTTGCTGCTTACCACCCACCGTAATTCTCTCCCCCCCTCCCCTCCCCTCCCTTCCCCATATGTCTCCGAGCCTTTTTCTTTGATATGGGCTTCTCTAGCCCCAAATCTTGCGTCACCCCCTTCCACTCGCAAAGCTCTCCTGGCGTGGGGAAGTGGGGGAAAGCGCGGAATTTCGCATCCAGCCCAAGGAGCAACCAAGGCTGTTCAAGTATATATATATATGTGTGTGTGTGTGTGTGTGTGTGTATACACACACATATATATACATATGTATATGTGTATATATATACACACACACACACACACACATATATATATATACATATGTATATGTGTATATATATGTCTTCTTAAATTTAACCTGAGATTTTTAACCTGAGATTTTAATTTTTTGCATATATATGTATATGTATATATATGTGTATATATATGTGTGTCTGTATATGTATATATGTGTATATATATGTGTGTGTGTATATGCATATATATGTGTGTGTATATATATGTATACATATGTATATATATATACATATACACACACACATATACATATACACACACACACACACACACATATACATACATATATACACATATACATACATACATACACATACATACATACATACATACATATATAAAGTTAATATCTCGGGTGTTTTCCCGTGTCATTATAAGTTTGTTAGTTAAAATGTTTAAAATCCAGGCTAAGATCCCAGCTCGGAATCCTCTAAATTCCCAAACAAAACCCTTTTTAAGATCTTTCAAAAACTCTGGTTGAAATCCTAACCAACACTTTAAGGTTAGGCAACGTTTCGACAAGCTCTCTACCTTGTCATCTTCGGGTGGTATATATATATATATATATAGGGTGCTTTCCATGACTCTCCTGACCCCTTCCCCACTCCTCCCCCTCCCTCCCCGCCCCCAATTTTTGGAGAAAGATGAATCGGTGAGAGGGAGGGGAAGGCCGCTGACCAGGAAGGGGAGGGAGGGAGGGAGGAGGGGGTGGGTAGGATTTTCAAGAAAAAGTAGAGAGGCGCAACCGACCAGGTAGAAAAGGAAGGGAAGGTCAAGCTAAAATTTAGCGCCCTCGAGCTTCGATCCAGCGAGGCTCCCCCCCCAACCCCAAATTTGAAACGCGTGGCGGAGCTCCCGCGACAGCGTGGGAACAAAGCTGACTAGGTGGCTCGGTGGCTAAAACGCCGAGCTTGTCGATCAGAAAGGTCGGCAGTTCGAATCCCTCTAGTCCAGGTTTCCTGCCTGAGCAGAGGGCTGGACTAGATGACCTCCAAAGTCCCTTCCAACTCGGTTACTGTTACTGACTCGGCTGTTCCGCAGATCTCATCCTGCGGGGGGGGGGTCAGAGAAGTTGCGCCCAGGGAAAGTTTGTCAAGCGAAAGGCAAAGCTGGGCTTTGGCGAGTCACCCATCGTGGGCGCTTCCCGTGGGTGAAGGAGGACGCCGAGAGGAGGACCGCCCCACGGAGTCACTGCAGCCGGTGTTTCGGCTTCGGCCGCCCACTTTTTAAAGGCTCCGGCTTCAAAGGCTTAGGGATCGCTCAGAAGCCTCCTCCCCTTCTGATCCGAGCACCTGGAGCTGCCCAGGTGGGGAACAGGTTAGTCCTCGTAGCCGCCGACGCTTGCTGGGAAGTCCGCTGGGGCAGCACCGCGGGCGTGGGGGACGAGCTGAGGCCAGCCAGCCAGGTAGATCTACAAGGGGGTTGCTGGCGTCGCTTCTCTCCCACTTGGCCCCCAAAAGCTGGACCCTCCGCCCTGCCCTGCCCTCCCTCTCCTGCTTGTTTTACACACTCTGTGTGTGTGTGTGTGTGTGTGTGTGTGAGAGAGAGAGAGAGAGAGAGAGAGAGAGAGAGAGAGAGAGAGAGAGAGGAGAGAGGGGAGAGAGAGAGAGAGAGAGAGAGAGAGAGAGAGAGCCTACAAAGAGAAATCTGTAGATCTCTTTGCCCCGGGCAGTGTCCCCTCTGTAACCCTCCGATGCGTAGCTGCGGGCTGTTGACACAGCTTTACCTGTTCTACGTCGCTTCCCTAATAAAATCCCCAGCACGGTAAAACTATCGGTATCTTAATCCCTGCCTTTCTCTCTGTCTCTCCCCCCCCCCACTCCCTTCCCACTTTAAGGCGACAGGAAGAAGAGCCGGGGCGGGGGAGGGGGCTGGCTTGCTTGCCAGTCCTGCTCCCCCTTCTCTCCCCCCTTCCCCTTCCCCCTTCCCCTATCCCCCTACCCTTGCTCCCCTTGGCCCTTCCCCTTGGCCCCTTTCCTTGCCCCCTTCCCTCTTCCCCTGCCCCTTCCCCTTCCCCTCACCCCCTTCCCCTTCCCCTCACCCCCTTTCCTTGCCCCCTTCCCTTGCTCCCCTTCCCCTTTTCCCCTTCCCTTGCCCCCTTCCCTTCCCTTGCCCTCTTCCCCCTTCTCCCTTCCCTTGCCCCCTTCCCTTCGCCCCTTTCCCTTCCCTTGCCCCCTTCCCTTGCCCCCTTCGCCTTTTCCCCTTCCCTTACTCCCTTCCCTTCGCCCCCTTCCCTTGCCCCCTTCCCTTGTTCCCCAGTCCTGCTCTCCCTTCCCCTTCCCCCCTTCCCTTGCCCCCCTTCCCTTGCTCTTCCCCCTTCCCCTTCCCCCTGCCTCCCCCCCTCCCAAAGCAACGAGGCAACCAGAATCCGTCCAGCGAGGAGGATTTAGGCTGGTCCTGCTTATAGTTGACATACTTGAAATATGTGTGTGTGTGTGTATACACATGGAAGGCGCTCCCCCACCCCCCCGTGGGGCGATATACTTGTTCTGGATTTCGGGGTACGGCTCCGCCGCCCGACACGTTTCTGCCACCTTCGCAGGTCGGAATCGGAGCATCCGGCGACCTTTTCGGTGGGATCGAGTCGACACTCAGCGCTTGATTCACGCACCCTCATTTTGGGGGGGGGGGGGAAAGAAAAAGCCCAGAGCCTCGACTCCCCACACCCGGGTGGGGGTTGGAATGAGTAAAACGCTAACTTTAGTTGTTGTAACTTTACTAAAGGTTAGTAAAATGAACGATGCTGGGTTCGACGCGCTTCAACCATGTCAGTTAAAAGAACGAGCGGTTGCAAATTCTGGAGGCAAGTGGTTCCATTGATTCATTGTTTTAACTGTCAGGAAATTTCTCCTTAGTTCTAAGTTGCTTCTCTCCTTGATGAGTTTCCACCCATTGTTTCTTGTCCTGCCCTCAGGTGCTTTGGAGAATAGTTTGACTCCCTCTTCTTTGGGGCAGCCCCTGAGATATTGGAACACTGATATCATGTCTCCCCTAATCCTTCTTTTCATTAAATTTATTTATTTATTTATTTATTTATTTGTTTGTTTGTTTGTTTGTTTGTTTGTTTATTTAATTCAATTTGTATCCCGCCCTTCTCCTAGTGGACTCAGGGCGGTGCACAGCCAGAACTAAAACACATACCAATACAAAATTTTAAATTTTAAAAAGAATTACATGACTTTGGCCCAAAATTTAAAACATTCAAACTAAAACCCATTGACAATTTAAAAAAATAAATTAAAAAAAAAAAAGCGGGGGGGGGGGGGTTCACGCCAGCCCTGCTTGATGGAAAAGAAAAGTTTTTAGGGCACTAGCGACAGGCCCAGAGATCCGATATCCTTCGGATTAGACATAACCATTTCCTGCAACCGTTCTTCATATGTTTTAGCCTCCAGTCCCCTAATCATCTTTGCTGCTTTTTTCTGCACTCTTTCTAGAGTCCCCCACATCTTTTTTTTTTTTTTTACATCGTTGAGGCCAAAATTAGGAATTCTGAGATCTTTGACGCGATTTCTTGAGTGGCTGATTCAATAGGATTGAGACACGCGAACACAACTTCAAATTTTGCACCTTGAAGCCAAAATCCAGGTCAAGGAGATGGTCAAGAGTGCCTTAGTGATATGGGGCAGAAATCCGTGCCCGCTTGTGAAACAACTTAGGAACAAAAAGTCAACTCAATAGACACTTCCGTGTCTAAAAAAACCCCCCACTTTCTTAGTGTTTTCCCTTGAAAATGTTTCGCTGCTCATCCAAGGAGCTTCTTCAGTTCTTCAAAAGAGACCTGAACTCTGAGAACTAAATTGAAGAATGAAGACATTTTTTGGGATGAGAAGTGAAACGTCCTTAAAAGAAAAACCAAGAAAGTCCATTTGCCTTTTGGAAAAAGCAGCTTTGGGACCACTTGGAATGATTGAGAATCTCCATAAACCTTGAGAATTGGAAGTGAATTCTCTCAAATTATTATTATCTTGTTATCCCCAAGGTGCTTCCCTCCCCACCCACCCAAAAAAGCAACTGAACTTTTTGGTTTTTTTTTTTCCTTGAAGACATTTCGCTTCTCATGCGAGAAGCTTCTTCCATTCTCATTCAACTGAACGGAAGAAGCTTCTCTGATGGGAAGTGAAACCTCTTCAAGAAAAAAAAAAGGCAGTTAATTGTCTTTTTTGGGGGGGAAAAACACCTTTGGGACAATTCAGTAGGAACTGGATCAGACAACCCTGCCTCCCAGGTGATGGGGCCGGGAAATGAATAAGCCATAGAGGCCACCCAGTGTGAGTTTACTCACAAGTAAACCAAGCTGGTGCTCTTGGCCCGATGTCCCCGCCTTGCAATAACAACAGGGCTGATCCATCTGAACTCCAGTGAGTAGCAATCCAAGGAACCCATTCTCATTTTATCTTCATGCTACCCCCCCCCCCAAGAAAAGGGGCGCTGAATTTCAAAGCCTGTCCTGTTGCCTTGCTCGGATTCCTGAGTCACGCTCTTGACACCACACCGTGACTGCTATATTCGCAGGACACCTTTAACCTGGTTAGTGAAATAACCCATTTCCGGGACTTAAACCTTAAAAACTAACTGCATGAATTTGCAGCACATCATGCTAAACTACAGAACAGGTAAGGCAGTGGCAGGGGCTTGGCAGGGATGCTGAAGGGATGTAACAGTAAGAGAGTTGGAAGGGACCTTTGGAGGTCATCTAGCCCAACCCCCTGCTCAGGCAGGAGACCAATACTAGGGATTCGAACCGGCTGAACTCCCGACCTTTCTGATCGACAAGCTCAGCGTCTTAGCCACTGAGCCTTCAGCTGGGTTGGCCAGAGGACAAGAAACCGAAGTGTGGGGGGAGGGGAAAGCTACCCCATTCTGTCAGGAAGGACATTTTTGGGGGATCCCTAGATCCCAGCCGAGCTGGATCCTGAAGTGTCATGGATGAGCAGGACTCACTGGTAGTCTGGGATTAGTCTGGTGGGTCTTTCCCAGGATGGGACCTTGGTCAAACCCAGTAAAAGGTAAGGAAGACCTTACTACAGCCAGAGAGAAGCTTGGACCAAACGGGGAGGTGGGGGCTTGATATGATGGGTTGTTGGAAGCAGGTTGCAGGTGAGGTTCCAGGCTGGCTGAGGAATTCTGGGAGTTGAAGTCCACAAGTCTTAAAAGCGGCCAAGGCTGGAGGCCCTTGTGGTAAGGTAAAACTGAGGAAGCTTTCTTCCGAATTGCGGAAGAGGGGAGAAGGCCGGATTGTTACCCGAGCACCTCCTTTCCCCCCCCTCCCTCCTTAGGTGGCCCCTAAAACACTAGTTTATCAAAGTGTTCAGAATGTTGTGGGAATCCAGCTTTTGTCCTGCAGCAAACGGTGGGAACTTAAAGGAACCACAAATCTGGTTTGTTTGAGCGTTGCTAGCTTGGGAAACCAATTACAGCTTGTTAAACTTAGGTTTAGGGTTCTACTGCCATGTGAACGTAAGCTCAAGCAGCCCCATTTTAACCTAGTTGTCCTTTCAGCCTCCTGTAATTCAAAAACGGCCAAACTTTTGTGAGATCTTACAGAGCCATTTTCCTGTTATTCTGAATTTATCCGGATCTTAGTTTCTTTTCCCCGTTTTTTCTGCTTTTTGTATTGATGGTCCCCCTGTAACCAAAACGATTTGGGTCAGTGTGCCAACAGCTAGGGAGTGGGTAGTTTTGATTGCTGTACACTGAAAAGAACATTTTGTCTGAGGATGTGAAGTCCTGCATACTTTTTTTTTTAAAAAAAATATTGGAATTTTAAAGAAGGCTTGAAAGAACAAAGTTTTGGAAATGGACCTGCATTTGGGTGGAGTCTGGAAATTGTCCTGTATCTCTCTCCCCTCTTCCTCCCCACCCCCTCAACCAAACACTTTGGAAGTGTAACTTTATTAACAACAAGGGTATATTTGGGTTGCCAAGCTCAACTGGCGATTAAATAACAGGAAGGAGAGGCATCAAATTCACAGGAAAACCTAAGGTGCTTAAAAATTGGTCGCTCAATGCTGGCAGCCCCAGCTAGAACGTGGAAACAAGATTGACCGGATCAGTTAAAACCTAGCCAAGTGTGTCATGTTTTGAGCTGAGTTGGGGTTAATCTTGGTCAGTTGCTGGGTGTGAATCAGAGGTGGGTTTCAGCAGGTTCTGACCAGTTCTGGAGAACCGGTAGCAGAAATTTTGAATCGTTCGGAGAACCGGTAGTAAAAATTCTGACTGGCTTCGCCCCCATCTATTCTCTGCTTCCCAAGTCCCAGCTGATCGGGAGGAAATGGGGATTTTGCAATAACCTTGATTGGGGAGGGAATGGAGATTTTACAGTATCTTTCCCCTGAAGTGGGGAGGGAATGGAGATTTTACAGTATCTTTCCCCTGAAGTGGGGAGGGAATGGAGATTTTACAATATCTTTCCCCTGCCATACCCACCAAGCCACGCCCACCAAGCCACACTCACAGAACCGGTAGTAAAAAAATTTGAAACCTACCACTAGTGTGAATCCAGAAAATAGCAATCGCAATAGCACTTAGACTTATATGCCGCTTCGCAGTACTTTACAGCCTCTCTCTAAGCGGTTTACAGAGTCAGCCTATTGCCCCCCCCCCCCCCCCCCCCCCGCAACAATCTGGGTCCTCATTTTACCCACCTAGGAAGGATGGAAGTTCAATGAGTTCAAACAGAGTTAATTCAGGAACCAAAGGATTTTTATTTCATTTTTTGACAGTGCAATCCTTGTCTAAGATGGCTGAATTGCTGGTATCCGGGTTGAAGCTTGAATGTTTGATCCATCTGTAAAAATCATCCTGGCACACTCACTCTGAATGTCCCAAAGTTGCTTTTTTTTTTTCCCAAGAGGCAACTGGACTTTCTGGTTTTTTTCTTTGAAGATGTTTCACTTCTCCTCCAAGAAGCTTCTTCAGCTCTGAAGAAGAACTGAACTGAAGAAGCTGCTTGGAGGAGAAGCGAAACCTCTTCAAAGAAAAACCAGAAAGTCCAACTGCCTCTTGGAAAAAAAAAAACAACCTCACATTTGGGACAACCATGACCTGAATGACTGAGAATCTCTATAGACATCCCTCTGAATATATTTCTGTCCAACCACTGTAGATCACAAAGCAGCTTGGGATCCATTCAGCTGTTCCTTGCCGGTTTCCCCCCTGAAGCTGAGCAGATAGCATTCCCTTACATACAAGTGAGTTGTAGTTCACCTTAAAGTAACCCCTTCCTCTATCCACTTCAGTGGGACCCTTTGACCTGAGGGTCTAGACGAAATATTTGGGGAAGGGGACATGAGTCACCTGCCCCCTCATTCTTTGCCGAGTGGTGTAACTTTCACCATTCTTCGCCCGCCAGAAGAAAGGGGTCCCTAATGCAGGGAATTCTTCCTGGTCCTGGCAGAAAATGAAAATTATGCGAAGCAGCCTCGGGTTTTTAAAAGCATGGCCCCTTTAAGACCTGTGGACTTCAACTCCCAGAATTCTCCAGCCATCTATCCTATGCTGGCTGGGGAATTCTGGGAGTTGAAGTTCACAGGTCTTAAAGGGGCCATGCTTGGACACACCTGTTCTAGAGCAGAGGTCTTCAAACTTGGCAGCTTTAAGACTTGTGGACTTCAACTCCCAGAATTCTCCAGCCATCTATCCTATGCTGGCTGGGGAATTCTGGGAGTTGAAGTCCACAAGTCTTAAAGCTGCCAAGTTTGGGGACCTCTGCTCTAGAGGAAGCCCCATTGGTGTGTTTACACATCACAGGAAGCTCAGGTTTCTAGGTCGCCACTGCCTGATGTCCAATCACATCGCCTTGAAGTCTAACAGGCTGAACTAGTTTCCCGAACATGTTGAGTTACAAATCCTGCAACAACTCCATTTGGGTTCCATCCAATATACGTTGGGCAAACCCAACTACCACCTTCGGTATGGCTTACTCCCAGGAAGCCCTTGTTATTTTGCGGGTACAATACATTCCCCCCCTCCCCAGCTTGTGGTCTGTGTTCACACAGCATAGGGCCTCCTTAACCAGAGTTTGTTGAATCATTGGCTTGTTGCACTTGGCGTTCCATGATCCTGCATTATCTCCCTCTTCACACGCCCATGCTTAACCTTAATCCTAGAGCCTGTAGTACAGTGGACTAAAGCACTGTTATTAACATCTGCTGCTTGTAATTACTGCAAGTTCAAATCTCACCAGGCTCAAGGTTGACTCAGCCTTCCATCCTTTCAAAGGTAGGTGAAATGAGGACCCAGATTGTGGGGGCAATAAGCTGACTTTTTATAAATATACAAAAGTATGAAGGCTATTGCTTAACGCATTGTAAGCCGCCCTGAGTCTCCGGAGAAGGGCGGCATATAAATTAAAGGGAAAAAAAAATTGCGCCCCCACCCACCCCCAGAGATCTTTAATTTACAAACCACGATGGCTGGTTTCCTTCACGATAATCCATGGTTTCTTAATTGAGCCGAACAATGTCAACTATTAAACCATCTTGGGTTTGAGTAGACTTAGAGATTCGTGGGCATAAGCTAGCCAACTACACTTTAACAGATAGATTGCGTGTGCCGTTGGACACGGACTTCACAACTAACGACAACAACATTGTGCGTGCTGTAGGGGTCAACTTCTATCGTCGTCTTTTTGGAAACCCTCCAATAGAGGAAGTTTTAAAAAAAATTGGCTAACATTTAATCAATGATTCTATTGCACGATATAGAGAAAATAGGCCTTGAATCCTGCAGTTTGTGTAAAGTTAAACCCTTCTTTTTTTTTTGGGAAGGGGGGACTCCTATTCAGTGAGATTTGAGAGTTGATGCCTGTAGGATTGTGCTTTGAAGAAAGTGAAATGGAACTCCCTAAAGTTAAACCAATTCCCTACGGTTACTCCAGAGTAAACCAAAAGAGACACTCAAAACAGACATATCCATTTAGGTTCAATTGTGCAAAATGCCCTTTGAGGCAAAAACATCCCTGGGGTAAAGGGACCCGGAGGGAGAGTCGAAAAACGTAAAAGTTGTAACTATTATGGTCGCTGCAGGTCTGTCCTCATAACCTTGCGAAGATTTGCAGATCCGCTCAGGGGATCATAACAACAAGCCATTCGAGTCCAGAAATGCTTTCTGAGGAAACAAGCTATGATGGGAAAAACTATACGGTTTTTTTCCCCCCTACCCTCCCAGTTGCAGCCATGGGTAGGAGTTTGAAAGTTGTAAAGAAGGCGTTGTTGGAGGTGAAGGCCTTCGTAAGCAGTTCTTTTTCAAGTTTTGGAAAATTAAACTGGGAAGTTGATAGAGCTTATCTTGAAAGTGGGTTCCTGTAGCTTTTTATGAACCAAACCGTTAAGATTCAGCCATAATATGCTAGAGAGAAATCATACTCGGCCTCATGGTTTGGTTCTGCTAATTTTGTTGTTAGTTGCAAAGTCGTGTCCGACTCATCGTGACCTCATGGACAATATTCCTCCAGGCCTTCCTGTCCTCTACCATCCTCTGGAGTCCTCTTAAGCTCACGCCGACTGCTTCGGTGACTCCATCCAACCACCTCATTCTCTGCTGTCCCCTTCTTCTTTTGCCCTCCATCTTTCCCAGCATTAGGCTCTTCTCCAGGGAGTCCTTCCTTCTCATTAGGTGGCAAAGGATTTGAGTTTCCTCTTCAGGATCTGGCCTTCTCAAGAGCAGTCAGGGTTGATCTCCTCTAGGACGGACCGGTTGGATCACCTCGCAGTCCAATGGACTCACCTCACTTGAACGAAAAGGCTTCAGGGAGCCCACCGTAGCATTAAACACCCCCCCCAAAAAACCAAAGGAAAACCTGTTCACACAGCGTGTCTAACCAGTCCCAGCCAACCGCCTTTTTTTGCACAACTTCAGTTGGGTTTAGTTTAAATCTTGATTAGTCTTTTGTGGCTTGGGGTGTTGTGTGAACCCAGCCCATCTAATTAATTTATGATTCAGTTGATCGCTGTCTTAATTTGGGAAATGGCTTACTTTTAATAAAGGAGTCAAGCCTGTTGCGTAACACAGCTATTGTGAGTAGTGAATTTTAATAACTCTTTTTGGGTTTTTTTTTGGACTCCGAGCATCAGAAATGGACCATCTAGTTTGGGAGAAGAAATAGCATTGGGTTTAATTCACGTTTTTGGGAATTAAATTTCGAGGAAGGTTGCAACACCTAGGCTGCAAAAATCTTGATATTCACTAGAGGAGCGCCAAGCGAGGTGCAAATTCTAACCCTTTGGTGCCATCTAGTGGTCCCTCAGATGTTTGCAGACCAGATCTTTTTCCTCTTGGTCCATGAAGTTTAAGAAAGCCTTTGATGGATTAATCCAGGCGGGAAGGAGATAAAAACTTTGAGGGGGAAGGGTGTCCAGAGACCAAGACCTGGGAGGTTGAGGAGATGGTTGAGGTTAGCCTAGGGCCGTGATGGCGAACCTATGGCACGCATGCCACAGGTGGCACACGGGGCCATATCAGTGGGCACACAAGCTCAGCTCCGGCCCGCTGATTTTCAGGCCTTCTGGGTCCACCAATCGGCAAACTGGCCATTTCCAGCCTCCGGAGGGGAGTGGGGAAGGTCGTTTTTGCCCTCCCCAGGCTCCTAGAAAGACTCTGGAGCCTGGGGAGAGTAAAAAACGGGTCTACCGGACCCACTGTGCCATCACGTGCCAAAAACGGAGAGAGCATGGGGGGGGGTGTCACGTGCACATGTGTGTGGGGGACAGGGCGCATAAAATTACGGGTGTAGGCATGCGCACGCGTGACCCCCCCCACGTTCCCCCCACTTTTGGCACGCAATGGCAAAAAGGTTAGCCATCACTGGCCTAGGGGAAGACAAATGATCTGAGAGCCATTCCCAAATGTTAGAAAGTTACTTATTATATATTAAATATATTTGATATTATATATGAATATATAATAATATATTATGATATTAAATATTAGAAATATTACGGTGAAAGTATGGATCCATTTATTTTCTGCTCCACCAGGAAATTATGATGGATTATTGGGCTAAACCAAAGTTTAGTTCATCCTGAAGACACATGGATTTAAAAGTAGACTAGACTTCTGGGCCTCTGTTAGACTTCCAAGAGGTTATATAAATTCTGTTAGATCTCCAAGAGGTTATATAAATTCTGTTAGATTTCCAAAATGTCCAGATTACAGTTTTTTTAAAAAAATCAAATCTAAAGTCTACATGCCTATTTTGAATTAATTTTCATCCAGGCCCCTTGAATTTGTCTCATGTCTCTTTCTGAATTCATGCAAGTACGTTGACTTTGGGGGAAACCACAGTCTGTTCCTTTCTTCCCAAGAATTCAGAATAGAAGATGAAATACATGACTCCCCCCGCCCAGTGGAGTTTCACCCCCATTGGACCCACTGAGGTTTTCACTATGCCAATTTTTTTTTTTTTTAAAAAAATGATTTATATGCCGCCCTTCTCCGGAGACTCAGGGAGGCTTACAATGCCAATAGCCTTCATACTTTTGTATATTTATACAAAGTCAGCTTATTGCCCCCACAAACTGGGTCCTCAATTTACCCATCTTAGAAAGGATGGAAGGCTGAGTCAACCTTGAGCCTGGTGAGAATTGAACTTGCAGTAATTGCAGGCAGCTGGATGTTAAATGCTGCTTTAGGAGGCATTAGCCTCCTATGCCACTCAGGCTCCTTAGATTGTGTATCTCACTATGTGTCTACAGAGATATCAGATTCATGGGCAGGATTCACGTAAGACCCTAAACCCGGATTATCAAACCCGAACACTTGCATTCATGTGGAAACCCCATCATAAATTTATTTCAGGAGTGTCCAACTTTGCCAACTAACTTGTGGACTTCAACTTCCAGAATTCTGGGAGTTTGAAGTCCACAAGTCTTCAGGTTACCAAGGTTAAACAACCCTGGTTTATAGGGGATGACCTGGTACACAAAACACTCTGTATCACAAAAATACGCCACCCCACTTCGATGTGGCCTTCCTTGCGATGATGCTCAGCCAGTTGTATTCTCTTGGAAGGATGTACAAATAAAAGAAAGAAATCAAAACTCTATTCCTAATTTTATGACCAGGTAAATTAAATCAGGTGGAATCCTTCTACCAGAGATTTCTTACCTGTGGCAGAAGTGAGAGATTTTGTTCCTTGTTTCTAAACTTTCTCTGCCAGTGAGAGAAAGTTAAATTAAAAGAGAGAATTTCATTCCCCTGCAGAACTAAGATAAATACGTCCTTGGGCTTAGACAGAGTCCTAAAAGGAAGGGGAATGAGATTAGCCGACTCCCGGGGTGTGTTCACACAGCCTCCTAAATTTCACTATGGCCCCCGGTATTAAATATGGCATTCCCCCCCCCCGCCCCAAGAGGCAAGTGGAAATTCTTGGGTTTTATTTGTTTGGGAACGTTTTATCGCTTCTCACCCAAGATGCTTCTTCAGTTCCAGTACTACTACTACTTCTCACAGTTCTACTTCTTGAATGAGAAGCAAGAAACGTTTTCAAACAAACAAACAAAATTAAGAAAGTCTTAACTGGACAAAGCACCTTTGGGATAACTGTGCCCTGGATGATTGAGACTCTTCATAGACATTAAATATGGCTTATTCAATAAACCAGTAACTGCTTTGAGATTCACACTTAACACTGAGCTACAAAGAAGAAAAGCCATTTAAAGTTAGAGCAGTGTTTCTCAATCTTGGCCGCTGGACGATGGGTGGACTTCAACTTCCAGAATTCCCCAGCCAGCTCTGCTGGCTGGGGGATTCTGGGAGTTGAAGTCCACCCATCGTCCAGCGGCCATGATTGAGAAACACTGGGTTAGAGCTTGTTTGTGTAAATGGAGTCCTGGGTTTGAATGGTCTCTCCCTCCCCCACCTCCCTTCCCCCTCCAGGATTGGGAAGCTATCTCTCTCCATTTGCACAGGCTGGTAAAATTTTACTCCTTGTTTACTCCAAGGTGGTAAAAATTAGAAGGCGGTTCATGCTTTTGGTATTTGAGAAAAGCACGATACGCATGATTGAAGATTTAAAAAAGGGAGAAGGGAACGAAAAAGAACGTCTTTTTCGTTTTCCCAGACGGATTGCCCACGTACTTCATAAATGGAATTTTCCAAGGAAAAAGCTCGTCAGAGAAAAAAACGAGACATGTTCCTTAATTAGATGTTGTGATTTATACATTTTAAAAAAACTTCCAGATTATAGCATTTGAACCAAGTTTGCCTGGAGCTTTGAGCGTAGAAAAAAGCCTAAAGTTTTCCAGTGACAAACTTTTAAATATTCTTAAACTTATTATTTTTTTTAGGAAGGGATGTGTGTGAAATGATACTTGTGAAATATTCTGAAAGAAACATATAGTGGCGGAAACGTGAAAAGCCGCCTTCATTTAAATTGTGCTCTTTTCGGGTTTTGAATACAGACTCAATCCATTGGGCTCAAATAATTCCATCTATATTTTATAAGGGCACCTGTTCAATTAATCCAGTTGTCAAGTACAGATCAGCTAGAACCAAAGTTTCTGCAGACGTTTTGCAGCAAAGGTTGATTTAAATCCGGGAGCAATTATTTCATAAGATGTACCTTTAAGAAAATGGCAAGGAAAAAACTGGATTTTTTTTTTTATAAAAAAAAACTGGGTACTGACTGAGAGAGAAAATGTCCAGGGAAGCATTTGGGAGGGGCAAGGTGGGAAATAAAATCTAATTAAGAGTAAGCGCCTTATTTGCTACGATTACTTGCACCCTCGTGATCTTTAAACTCCTGAAGTTTTAGGACAATTAAGGACAATCGGGTTGCCCTTTCCGCATCCCAGGAACCCAGTTGATTCGGCTAGATTCATCTTCCACCAGGTCGAAAAATTAGACCTTTTGACAGCAAAGCAACCCCCGTGGAAATAAAATGCAGGCCAGGCCAGAAATGATTTTAAGCCGAAACTTTTAAGCTTTGAAACTTCTTTCTCAAGCTAAAAGGAAAGTGTCACGGGCTACGCGTGAATTACTTCTAACCCGCAGTGCGAGTCGTTCAGAAAAAATTATTCATTCCTCTTTTCTTTGCCCGATACGCGCGCGCAGCAATCGCGATCCAGGCCA
Source organism: Arizona elegans (assembly GCA_022577455.1). Taxonomy (NCBI): domain Eukaryota; kingdom Metazoa; phylum Chordata; class Lepidosauria; order Squamata; family Colubridae; genus Arizona; species Arizona elegans. The sequence goes on along the minus strand of JAKOOJ010000007.1, from coordinate 85,308,158 downwards.
GAAGCGCCCGATCCAAACCCAATTGCGCGGGGTCCGGGAAAGGAGCGCCGATCGAGCAGCTTCCCACCTTCCCCGCAGTCCCTTATTTAAAACCATCCCCGGCTCCATCCCCCCTTCAGAAAAGCACGTGCCTTTGGGTTTGACCCATAAACCTAGAGTAGACTCTTACTCATCCTCCCGCCCTCCAAATTCGAGATCCCTCTCCCCCCCCCACATTCCTAGGAAAGTAAAGCCTGTGCGAATTAAATTTAAAAAGAAAAAAAAAGTGGGGGGGAGGGAGGAGCCCCTGCCTTTGGAAAAGCGGGGCACCCCCCCCACCTCCTCTCCCGCGCCTCTGGCTCCTGGAGTCTGAATGAGCCACTAGGGGATGCCAATGGTTCAATGGATAGAACGTTGAGAGTAGTTAAAAGTTCGAACGCGGGGCGAGCCAGCCAATCGGCGAAGGCTTTCGGCGAGCGGAGGGCGGTGATTGGCTCCGAAAGTATCCATTCTCACTCACTCTCTCTTTCTCTCTCTCTTCGTGTTTCCCAAAGTCTCCCTTTAAGGGACTTAAAAAAACCGGAGCGCCTTTCTTAACCAGATGAACAGAGTGGGAAGGGACCTTGTTAGGTCATCTAGTCCAACCCCCTCGAACAAGCAGGAGAAACTTCTTCTCCCGCTTGGACGGCGAGGGTATTTATACGGGAATAACCAAAGGAAAACGTTGCCTCTCGCCCTGGGGCTCCCCGGCCTCCTTAAAAAACACGGTCCCCGTGTTGCACCCACGCGCGACCGGTTAAAACGCTCGTTCAAATGCAAAAGCGAGAACTTGCCCAGACGCCTCACTGCCCCCCCTCCCACCTCTTTTTAAGGGCCAATCGACCCATTGTTGTAAAATTCACCTGCTTACCTAAGATTTTTCTCCCCCCGCCCCATCCCCGGGTCTGAATTTGGGTGGGTGGGTGGATTAATTGGGGGGGGGGTTGCGTGTGTAAGGAAGCCCACTAAGATGTTTCCCCGCGACTAAACGCCCCGCGCGGGTTTCCCCCTTTTATCCTAACAAAACCACGACATGCCTCGATTTTTATGCCCTGTTTGTACATCTTGAAATGTGTAAAATTTGGGATTGGGGTTGGGGGGGGGAGCTCCCCAGCGCTGGGAGAAGACTGGAGTGCTCCTTTAAAAAAATAAAAAAAAAATAAAAGGAGGAAACGCGGAGGAAATCTTTCCCTCTCCCCCCCTCTCTCTCTCCTTCCCCCCCTCTCTCTCCGCTTAAATTGGGAGATGATTAACTCTTTCTCAAGTTGGCCATCCTGCGCAATCTTTCCGCCCCAGGTAGGAGTGGGAGGAATAGAGACGCTGTTTCGGGAGGGAAGGGGAGGGGAGGGGAGGGGAAAGAGGGAAAGGGGACCGGGCCGCCCCTTTGCCTTCCTTTCCCCCTCCCCTTGTTCAAGGACAGGCCCCTCCCCGCCGAGGGTACGGGAACCTCCTTAAGTTGCGTCTCGCCACAGCTGTCTCTTAATGCTGGAGCCTGCTGGCGCCATCCTGATTCTTTCAGAAAGAAAACCTTCCCTTAAAAAAAAGAGAGAGAGAGAGAGAGAAGGAGAGAGAGAAGGAAGGAAGGAAGGGGGAGGGGAGGGAGAGAGAGAGAGAGAGGAGGAGGAGGAGGAGGAGGGAGTTGAAGGAAGCCAATTTTGAGCCGGCTGACTACATCTTCTCCTTCCTTCCTTCCTTCTTTTTTTGCAAACTTTTTCCCGGCGCTGCGTTTTATTTTTTTCTTCTTTGCCCCGTTTTCTTTCTTTCTTTCTTTCTTTTTTTTTGGTCCTTTCACTTTCTGTCCTTTCACTTTTGTCTCCCTCCCTCCCTCCCTCCTTCCCCTCTTCTTTTATTTAATTTTAATTTTATTTTATTTTTTGGGGATGGGATTTCCTCCCGTTGCCTTCAAAATGATCCCGGCGAGCGGGGAGCCCACCCCGACCCCAAACTGAGCAAAAACCCGCTCGCTTCTTTCTTTCTCTCTCTTTCTCTTCCGCGCACGCCTTCCTTTTTTTTTTTTGTTGCAAGCTCCTCTCGCTTTTCAACGGCCGCCAGAAATGCAGCGTCGCCCAGCAGAGTAACTGCCGGTCTCTCGGCTCCCCCGCCCCACCTCCGCCGCGAACCCGTGTCGGGGAAAGAAGCCCCGGGGGAAGAAGAAGCGCCCCTTAAATCCCATCGCCCGGCTTGGGCAACGACTCCCCCCTCCCCTCTTCCCTCTCTCTCTCCCCTCCCGGCGTTGTCGGAAGCCCGGCGCTTTTGCAGCTCGCATTTGCGCTCCGGTTGACCGATTTTTCTCCCCGGCACTCCCGATTCCCGCAAACCGAAAGATCGCGCTCCGCTTTCCCTGCTGCAGAGAGGTGAGTCTGGCCGGAGTTTTTTTTTTTTTTTCTTTCCCCAGCGCCGCACAAGTTTGCAGATTGCGCGATTTTGTGTGTGTGTGTGTGTGTGTGTTTGTGCAAAATAGTCGTTTCGGCGTTTCTAACCTCCTTTTTCGCCTTTCTTTCCTTTTTTTCCCCCCTCTCCTCTTCCTCTTCCTCCTTCTCTCCCTCGCTTTTTTCCCCTTCCTTCCTTTTCTTTTCCTTTTTTCCCCCCTTCCTCTTCTCTTTTTTTCTTTCCTTCGCAGGTGAGCCCGTGGAAAGGGAAAGCAGAAAAGTGTCGGATCCGGGCAAGGCAGCCAGTGGCGGCGGCTTGGGGGGGAGCAATTTTCTGCCGGTGATTTTTTTTTTCCCACCCCCGGCTTGTCGTTTCCCCCCCCAAACTTCGCTCCGGATTGGAGGAAAGGAAAAAAAAAAAGCGTTTAATTCAAAGCAATCCCCCCCATCCCGCTCCGGCCTTTCCCCCCCCCCCCCTTATTGCAAAACTTTCTTTTTTTTTTTCTTTTTGGATCGCTGCTCTTAAAAGACAAACTTTCAGAAAACTTTTTGTGCAAGTGAAAATTTTTTTTCCCACCCCCCCCACGGAGTCGGTTGTCTTTATTTCTTCCCCCCTCCTTTTTTTTTTTTTTTTTTTTTTTTTTTGCACGGGGGCGACTGCCGTTAAAGAGAAGCAGCCGCCGTTCTCCCCGGTTCATCCCCGTCCCGCGGAGGACAGCATGGAAGTGACTACGGATCAGCCCCGCTGGGTCAGCCATCACCACCCGGCCGTCCTCAACGGGCAGCACCCGGATTCCCACCACCCTGGACTCAGCCACTCCTACATGGACCCCACGCAGTATCCTCTGGCCGAGGAAATGGATGTACTTTTTAACATCGACGGGCAGGGCAACCACGTCCCTTCCTACTACAGCAACTCCGTGCGGGCTACGGTGCAGCGGTACCCCCCGACCCATCACGGTGAGTGCCCTGGCGGGGATGGGGAAGGGGGGGTGTTTGGGGGCGGTGGGGTGGGAAAAGACCAGTGGTGGGGGGACATGCATTGGAGGCTTCCTCCCCTTTTTGGATCTCCCCTTCCCATCCTCTCCAAAACTGCTGCTTTTGACAGCCAGCAAAAAAATAATAAAAAAATAATAAAAACCACACACACACACACAAAATAATCCTCCGGAAACCGAGCGGAGGGTGTGTATGTATGTGTGTGTGTTTGTAAGTGAAAGAGGGAGCGTGCATTTTCACCCACCCCCATTTATGCCTTTTGCACGCTTTAGCTTCCCCACTAAAAGGCCGCAGTGGTTTAATCCAGCGATCCTAGCCTATTATTATTATTATTATTATTATTATTATTATTATTATTATTATTATTATTTAATCTTTAGTGAGATTCACAGCCTTTGAGGATTATTATTATTATTATTAATTATTATTATTGGTTAATCTTTAGTGAGATTCACAGCCTTTGAGGATTATTATTATTATTATTAGTAGTAGTAGTAGTTAATCTTTAGTGAGATTCACAGCCTTTGAGGATTATTATTATTATTAATTATTATTATTATTGGTTAATCTTTAGTGAGATTCACAGCGTTTGAGGCTTATTATTATTATTATTATTATTATTATTATTATTATTATTGTTATTATCTTTATTCATTAAATATGAAACTCGGTCAACTGAACATTCAAAAATGTTATTACGAATACCATGGTGCTAATGGTTGATATGGGTCGCTGCCAGCGTCCTAGGTATCAACCAAGGACCTTCTTAAGATGTACAAGTAGCACAGTTTTTTGCAGTTCCGCTGGTGTGATTGCAGGAAGCTACAATTTGCTGATATATGTTATATAATAATAATAATAAATAATAATAATAATAATGATAATGATAAAAAAATATTTTTGCTGGGCTATATATATCGCACCTCCCTCTCTCTCTCTCTTCTCCTCCCCTGCCCCATTTTTAGTGAAAAGATCTTGGGTGTCTATTCAACCTCTGCTTAGGGCTGGTTGCGTTCACACGAGTTCTTGACTCCAGAGCTGAATGAACCCGACTGGGTCAATCTTAAAACTGAAGCGAACTGGCTCCGGGTTGCAAGGCGGTGTGAAAAATAAGAAGAAGAAGAAGAAAAAAAAAAGAAACCAACTTTAAACTCCCTAAACTTGGCCTGTTGTAACAGCCGCAGCCAGCCAGTTCCTTGTTTGATGCAGGCTAAAGACAGGTTGGGTGGGTCTCGATCCGATGGAGAAGGAACGAATTCTCCTCCTTTTCCAGACTCGGAGGTAGATATGTAGGCCAAATTGAATGGCGAGTAGCCGGGTCCAGGTTTCACTCCGATTTCACCTGAAGGGTTTCCAGGCAATGGAGACCCACCCCTGTTTCTAGGAACGAAGCACATCTGAATTCGGCCTTATTTGAGACAGAGAGAGAGAGAAAAAAAAGTGAATAACTTGGGTTTTGTAAAATCCTTCCTAACCAGGTTTAGCGACAGACAAGCTGCCCACGAAAGAATCTGGAAGGGCCTTCTAAATCTGCATGCATTTTAACTAGGCTAAAATGGAATTGGGTGGGTTTGTAGGCAGACATGGACTTCATAAGACACGAGAACCAATTCCACTATGCCTTAACCATGGTTGGTTGAGGGCTATATGCTCTGGAGGGGAACGCGGGGATGGCCCTAGGATTTTTTAACCCAACATTAGGAAGAAGGACCTGTTGAGTAAATTGCACTCAAGTATCCATAAAGAAACTTTTGGCTTTATTCAGTTGATTTCTCTCTCTCTCTGGTGTCATTTTGTGTCAAAAGAGGGAAAAAAATCCAGAATATAGCATCTGGACATCAGTTTTGAAGCCCTGTCATATTGAATTGAGGGAAGGAGGAAAAAAGACACTTTTGTAGGCTGGGCAGTGGAAAAAAAATGGAATAAAATATGATGCTTGTAAACCTTTTAAAAGATAAAAAGGAAAAAAGAGAGAGGGAATATTGGATGCATGGAATTAAATGAAACGTCTGCAAGAAAAGCAGCTCAGAGAGCACCAAGGAACTCTCTCATTCCAACCCTGAGTTTACAAATATTCTCTTTTATTGGTATGGAATGAAAGTCGTAAAGAGGAGCAAAAATAATTTATCCTCCTGTAATAGGATCTGTGTTTCATTAGCTTGTGAGATTTTCCGGCTGCATATTTTTGACTTCCAAAGTTGAGCTTGTCAGGATTTAGCCAAAGTCTCTACCACACTGGGCAGTTTTTGGGGGATCACACAACGCTGCTCCTCCTTGATAGGTGCTTATAAGGGTCGCTCAGGTGTGAACAGGGAGCGTGTAATATGAATTTCAGGAGGGCCTGATCGCCTATGGGCTCTTGAATTCATAAATATTTTTTTTAATATACTTCCCTTTGCAAAAAAACCCACCTTTGCAAATTTACTCAGAAGCAAATCCAACTTGGCTTTCCTCACTAACCTGAGTAAAATTCTTAATCCAGGCGGATTCAGCCTAGTAAAATTCCTTTAAAAATCAGGAGAACCCAAACAATTTAACTTTGGTCTCCCGTTTTGGAGGCAAAGGGGTGGCTTTAAAGTTAGATTTCCCCATCCCCTGGCATCTAGTCTCCTTTAAGCTCTAAAAGTTACTTTCTCCTCCCGGATTTGAAGCTCTTATTTTGCTTTCCGAGCATTTAAAAGTAGAAGGTAGATAAGATAGATAGATAGATAGATAGATAGATAGATAGATAGATAGATAGATAGATAAATAGTCCCTTAAAAAGGGTGGGAATGCAAATATGGTCTACATTAGAAATGAATCTGCTCCTTCTTCCTCAATTCGCTTCTTAAAAGTGCCTTTCAACTGTACTTCCAAATTAGACATTTTTGGGGTGTGGGCAGGAGTGGGGGAGAGGTGAGGAAACATAGACCTGATATTCAGAATATAATGTGCTAAGATAAAGGCAGAGAGAACCAATCCTTCTCTCCCAGACACACACCTACAATCCGGCAATTGAGCAAGCAAAATTAACCTCCCCCTCCCCTGATTAGTAATTGCCCAGGTCATTATTAAACTTTTCACTGTGTCTTAACAAAATGTTATTTAGGCCTTCCCGCCCTTTTCCTTTTAACTCGCAAGCCATTGCTTTGATCTGCCATGAGTAGGGACTGGAGGTTTTTTTTCCCCTCCTTTTTTTTTCTTAGGTGAGGATTAAATTTAGATGGCGTGCCCCAAATGCTGCTCATAAGGGCATTGCTAGCTAACATCGTTACAAAAAAAAATCCTATTTCATTTTATTACTATCGTTTCTTCCTTAAAAAAAAAAAAAGTCTTTTAAGCGCCACAAAAGCGGAAAATCAACGCTGAGGCTTTTTCTTTGGTGCCCAACAGAATAACAAGAGTTGGAAGGGATTTGTGGTGGTTTTTTTTTTAAAAAAGTCAAAATGGTGACCCATAAATAAAAGAAAGCGGGGCTTAGAACATAGAATAACAGAGTTGGAAGGGACTTTGGAGGTCTTCTAGTCCAACCCCCTGCTCAGGCAGGAAACCCTATATAGTATTGTATAGGGCCGGTACAATTCCAGACAAATGGTTATCCAATCTCTTCTGAAAAACTTCCAGTGTTGGAGCATTCACAACTTCTGGAGGCAAGTTGTTCCACTGATGAATTGTTCTCACTGTCAGGAAATTTCTCCTTAGTTCTAAGTTGCTTCTCTCCTTTATCAGTTTCCACCTATTGTTTCTTGTCCTGCCTTCAGGTACTTTGGAGAATAGCTTGACTCCCTCTTCTTTGTGGCAACCCCTCAAATATTGGAAGACTTGCTATCATGTCTCCCCTGGTCCTTCTTTTCATTAAACTAGACATACCCAGTTCCTGCAACCATATGATTTAGCCTTCAGGCCCCTAATCATCATCATCATCATCATCATCATCATCATCATCATCAGTTTGAGTTTGGCCCTGTTTGAAACTGGATTCCCAAAGCAAGAAAAAAAAAACAATGCAGGATTGAGACTGCTTTTGACTTTATGTTCGATTTCAGTAGGGTGGAAAATCAAAAGAAATTTGTTTTGGATCGGGAGCCATTTATTGGGGAGCCCCCAAAAAATAAAAATAAAGATCTGAATGAGGAGCAATCTTTTTTCTCTGTTGCCCTTGAAAAGACGGTTTTCCATCCATCAGAGCAGATAAGAAGGAAAGTAATTCCCCAAATCAATAATCTTAGAAGCCTGGCTTTAAAAAAAAAAAAAAAAGGTTAGCCAAACAATCCAGCCATTAATTAAAAAAAAAAATGAGGCTTGTCTTTCTACTCCCTGTAGGCATTTCTTAGAGGAATAAATGAATTCTTATTAATTGCATTGATGCGTCTGTTCGATTCCAGCTTTATTCTGCCAGGGTGTTTTTAACTTGCACCAAAAAAAAACCCAACAAAAAAAAAACACCCCACCTCCCTGGAATTTAAATATATTTAAATGGACTGGGAGGGGGGGAAGAGACAGTTTGCATACCAGGATTATGTTGTGGGAAGGTGGGGGGAGAAGTGATTGAAATGAAGGGGTTTTCCTATCCCAGAGGCTTGGCTGGATGAGGTTGACTGGGAAAAGAAGGGAGGCCTCTTAAATATTACAGCCAGATCTTGCAGGAATCTTGAAGTATGGGTGGAAAATCCCAAGGGTTTACTCCTGAGTAAATGCATACCTTCAGTCTGGATGGAGCAGGTGGTCCCCTTTTAGGAAACACACACACACACACACACACACACGCACACATATATCTACCCCTCAGGTGTTGAAAGAAATGAATTGCCTTTTTTGGTGTGTGTGTGTGTGCAAAATTCTGAGAATTTCTGATAATTTCATCTCCATCGATTTATGAAGTACGAAGGCCCCTTAACGGGGCTGGCTTCTTAATTCTGAGTGCATGCAATACCCAAAAAAATAAAATAAAAATGCATACAATTGTATTCAGGCAATTTGTTTTCCAAAAGAGGCCTTGAAAAACAAATATTGATTTGACGTTATTCTTTATTACATTTATTGGCCGCCCCCTCTTGCCTCTCGGGGTGGTGGTGGTGGTGTCTGAAGATGATAGCGGATGCTACATTCACACAACATCCTTAACCCGGTTCCTGGACTAACCCGTTCCCTGCCTTTGTGCAATACATCAATGACCCATGAACTGGGCCAGTTCAAGTTGCCGAATTTATAATAACCGACTGGATTAAATGCATTGTGCGAAGGCGGCTCCAGTGGCTGAGAATAGGAAGCCTAGTTTTATCTGGAGGCCGCCACCGAGACCCCTAAGGCCACTAAGTTAAACCAACGTAGCTGGTTTTACTGCATTTTAGATCCCCCCCCCCCCCCCCCGCGCGATCAGGAGTCCGCATTTTTACCCAGGTCGGGTTGCAATTGGGAAAGAAGTTACGGTTGCTTTCCGAAAAAAGCAGAATCGAGTCCAAGAATTGAAAATTAATTCTCCCTTCTTTTCAAGGTCCTCCGCAGCCCAATGCTATAAGGTTTGATTATCCCTTCTTTGGGGGGGGAGGTTTCCTGGACCTTCACCCCGAATAGCTGGGTGGGTGGGTTCGGATTACAAATTGATTTTGTGGGTGCATCATAATCTAAGTCTGTTCAGTGAATTCCCATGAGTTCAATCAGATTTGCTATTTATTGTCTGTCTGTCTGTCCAGAGACGGTTTCTAAAGAATAAAGAGTGCTACCTTGATATCTTGATAGTTCTACCTGGGATCTGGCAGGTAGACATGGAGCCAAGAGGCACATTTAATCCTTAACCGTTGAGGGCCGGCTTTTAAATTTAGCCCTCTGCCCTAAGGGGAAAGGAGAATGCCTCCCCCCCCCAATTAGAGTTGGACAAATATTTTGCCCTGTAAAAACCTCAAAAGCCCCTGGGGCTGGATCCATTCAAGTGTTGATGAAGAGCCCAAGGAATGGATGGGAGCAGGAGCCTGTAGCAGGGATCAAGCCAAGGAGAATGAGAATTCAAATGGAAACCAACGAGAACTGGCGCTTTTAACCTGTTTCCTTTGGATTTCAGCTTAATGTACTGAGAGTATCACTTGTCTTTCCTTTCAGCTTTCTTCCTAAGCCAGAAAGTTTCTTCAAACCTAGTTGGTTGGGCAGATCACTTTCTCTAACCTTGATTAGGGTTGCCAACTGATCACTCAAGATGTCGATAGGCCTGCTCTTCTCACTTTAAAATGGGTTGGCAGCGTTCAGCAGTTGAAACTTTTTTCCTGGCAGGGTCGTAGTTGTTACGGTCACTTGCTCATACCCACAAGAACTAGTCGGTTAAGTGGTATAGTTACACCACCTAATAGAGACTCAGCAGGGTTGGCGAGAGGTGTCTAAGGTTGGATGGTTTTGGCGATCTCACCAATCTTCATCAGAACTTCTAGCAAAAATATATATGTGAATAAAACCCTCAACTTCTTTGAAAAACAGTGGAACTTGCTTTGAAGAAATTTAGATTCCCCCCCCCTCCTAAATGGGCTGTGGTGGAAATTTACAATATTTAGAATTCTTTAGATGTAGAATTCTTTATTGGCCAAGTGTTGATTGGACACACAAGGAATTTATCTTTGGTGCATAAGCTCTCAGCGTACGTAAAAAATACATTCATCAAGAATCATAAGATTTTCAGAGGAACTGGTTATCCCTGTTAAGGATGTAATTCAAAGCAAAAAAAATAAAAAATCACCACCTTGAATATGCGGTGGCAATTTCTGGGTAAAAGTATTATTAGTGGGAAGTGGAAAGGATATTGACTAAATGGTTAATTCCAGAGAATTAAAATGATTCTCAATAGATACTCAAAACCGTAGCAGGTTAGATCCTTATTCAGATCTAGCTTCCAAAGTATATTAAATGCAGCTTCTGTCTTCTTTATTTTAAAACATTTATATAGTCATCCATTTATTTAATTTTTTTTACCAAGCTCTAGGTGACTAATGGCCAACTCTTCATCCGTACCACCTCTCAACATTTAGGCTAAATTTCCAAGAAATTTGGAACCCAAATTTGGCAAATCTTATGGCCAATAACTAGGAATTAGCTCATTTTATTCCAGTCAAACGTACCTTCAAATTATGAATTGAAAGATTCAGTACTGTATAGAAAAATGTATCCAAGGGTTAAACTTGATCGTATATAATTTTACCAAGAAATAAGTTCCCAGTTCATTTATTTGAATTTTCACAACCTTTCCTCGGATAGTTTAACTGATGATACATGTTAGAATGAAAGCTCCCCCACCCCTCCAAAGCTAAATGATTTTTCAGAAGTTTGTTTGTTTTCACAAATAACTTCTTAATCCTTAAATATATTTATCATATAAAACATCACTCTCTCCTTGGTACGTTGGCTTTGACAGAAAGCCATTTCAAGCAAAGAAATTGAGAAGTGAAAGGGTTTTATTTTTCCAGCAGGGAAAGAAAAACAAAAGTTATAAAACCTCCTTTTTATTATTTTGCAGGAAAAGAAAACAACAGGGTTACGATTCATATATGAAAAGGGCTTAATTAGATTTTTAAAGCTTTTGTCCCAGGGGGGGGAAAAAAAAATCTAATATCTGAAGTTACTAAATTCTGGCTAGGTTTATTTGAAGTATCAGAAAATTGCAATTGGATGGGTCTCTTGTTTTTATTTTCTTGTCTGTTTTTTGTTTTTTGTTTTATTTTTTTATTTTCTAGCGTCTTTTATCAAACTAGTTTTGCTTTGCGTGTGTAAGCCTTCACTTGGAGCGAGATTGTTTAGCTCCTGGGGCCTCCTCACCCCCAATTCTACAGATACATGGAATTACCGTATGATACCCATCTTCCTCAGCTGGAAGGAACAGGGTGACAAAATGGGGATTATACCTTCAGAGACGTGGAGGACATATTCTTAGGAAAGACGTATGGATTATGGGGGATTGTGATGATGCAGGAAAGCTTTTAAGATATCCCACAAATGATACAGCTGAACTTCTTGGCCTAGCCACCATTTCATGGGGTGAAGGACCTGAGCATTTTCTCTGCTGTCTGATTTATGACACCTCTTCGATGTCCCCTGATATAGTCAGGTAGAAACCCTTCCCTCATAAAGCTTGTAGCCCAAAATGGCGGTCAATGAATTTAGCCAGGATGACTTGTCATCATAGGCCCACCGAGGGGGCAGTGTGGCTCATTGTCACAACGCTACGGTCAGGAACAACAACAACTCTCTTCTTTGGGGGGTTTTGTAGGTGCCAAAACTATATGCTCAGGAGGATTGTACAGAGGTAAACTAACAGCCTGTTTGGGGTTTCCTGGTGCTTGGCTGCTTTCCTGCAGACATTTCATGACCCAGCTAGGTAACGGTATCAATGCTCGAAGGAAATGTGGTTTGCCCTGTCAGTGTTAACCCCAATTAAGGAACTTTCAAAACTTTGTGTTAAGCAATGAATGGTGGCCTATCAAGGAATTGCCAAGAACATTCCCACCCATACTCACGGGGCAAGCCGTGAGGACAGGCAGTCCTCGACTTACAACAGTTCATTTAGTGACCGTTCAAAGTGATGACGGCACTGAAAAAAGTGACTTAGTTAGGACCCTTTTTCACGCTTACGACCATTGCCACATCCTCACGGTCCTGTGATCAAAAATTCAGACGCTTGGCAACTGACTCATATTTATGACGGTTGTAAGGTCCCGTGATCCTCTTTTAACGACCTACTGACAAGCAGTGTCAACGGGGAAGGCAAATTCACTCAACAACCGGGTTACTAACTTAATCTACTGCGGGAATTCGCTGAACAACCGTGGCAAGAGTCGTAAAATGGGGCAAAGCTCCTTTAACAAATGTCTCACTCGACAGCAGAAACGTTGGGCTCCATTTGTGGTCGTAAAACGAGGACAACCCGTTACACGGTCCTGATTTGAAGAAAAGATTGGAGTTATCTCTTTTTTTTTCTTTTTTCTTTTTTTGATTTGGCAGGTTAAAATTTGCTAGGGTGACGTACTTATTGACAACAATTTAGACGGGGGCCCAGGTCTGTCACTTCTCAAGGTGCCTTTGTTGAGTTCCCTCAGGTTTTGAAAGAGCCCTGACTCCATTTCCTTCTTTGGATGCTGTCTGCTTTCATAGAGGAAATGGTGGAAAGCCAACTGACCCTTAGAAACTGTCTGCGGTTCAAGAATCGTTGTACAGGAGAGGAAATGGAACAACAACGCAATAGATATATAATACACACACACGTGTATATATTGTGCATGTGTATATATATATATTTGATAGTCACATGCTAACACATGTACAAAAACAGTTGTAAAGGGGAGGAAATGGAATGACAATTATATACACACATATATATTGTGTGTGTGTGTGTATGCTTTCTTCTCTTATTGTATGTTTTTCTATACATTTTTCTTCAACCGGGTATTTTCCTACCTAAACCAAGTTTCTCAAACTGCAGCCATAGCTCAGTGAAATCACATCCACTATCCTAGGCTTATATATATGTATATATATATATATATATATATATATATATATATATATATATATATATATATATATATATATATATATATATATATATATATATATGTAAGTGTTTTTCTGTTGAGACACCTGGTCTACCCCAGCATGTGGGAGGGAGCATACTGCATCCCTGGCTCAAGCTGATGAAAGGAGGAGAACATGTGGCTCAGCGGTTAATACAACTGCCTAACATGCAGGCAGCGCAAGTTCGAATCCAAGTAAGGGTATGGCTAGCTGATGAGAGCTAAATAGTTTGAAATAGATCTATATTAGTCTCCCTTTATTTATCAGTGATATATATATATATATATATGAAAAATAGTTGTAAAGGGAAAGAAATGGAATGACAATTATACCCCCCCCCCACACACATATACCCCCACACACACATACATACATAAATATGTGTGTGTGTGTAGAATAATTGTTCCATTTCTTTCCCTTTACAATGGTTTTTGTGTGTGTGAGTGTGGGTTTGTGGGTTTGTGAATATCGAAAAGGTCTCCATTCTCACGAGGACCCTTGTATGCACAGGTCCTCTTCGACTTAACAACCACAATGTGAGCCCAGGTATTTCTGTTTGTTAAGTGAGACATTCGTTAAGTGAGCTTTGCCCCCTTTTTACGACATTTCTCGCCACGGTGGTGCTTAAAACCAATCACTGCAGTTGATAAAGTTACTAACCCTATCGTGGTTAAGCAAATCTGGTTTCCTCATTGATTTTGCTGGTCGGAAGCTTGCAAAAGGGGGGTTGTGTGACACCTCCCCCCCACGGGACGCTGCAACGGTCATAAGTATGAACCAGTGGCCAAGCGCCTGGATGTGGATTACGTGACCACGGGGATGCTGGTAAGGACGTAACTTGAAAAAGGGTCATAAGTCACTTTTTCCAGTGCCATTGTAGCTTTGAACGGTTAATGAATGAAATGTTGTAAGTCAAGGACTACCTGTATATATAGAACGATGAAGCCCAGTCTAAGGGAAGAGACAAGGGTCTTCATGAGACTTCCAGAAACCAGTAGGCTGAAAATTGCTTTCCCCACATCATTAGATCTTTAACCTCCTTAAATGCAAAACGAAACACACAGATAGTTCTTGACTTACAGCTATTTGTTTAGTGACCACTCAAAGTTACAGAGGCACTGAAAAAAAGTGACCTCCGTGGTCATGCGATTAGAATTCAGAACGCTAGGCAACTGGCATGTACCTATGCCTGTTGCAGTGCCCCGGGGTCATGTGATTGCCTTTTGAGACTTTCTGACAAGCAAAATCAATGGAGGAGCCAGAGTCCCTTAACAATGACGTGACTAATTTAACAACCTGCAGCGATTCACTTAACAACAGCGTCAAGGAAGGTCATAAAGTAAGGCCAATCTCAACTCAGCAGCTGTCTTACTTAGTGACGGTAATTTCGGACTCCATGGCGGTCGTACATTGAGGACTACCTGTATTGGGCGGCCTCGTTGGGATGTTTAGACGTGCTGGGTTCTTCACCTGATCTTTGTCCGAAGTCAGTTCAAGGAGAAACTCGCTTAACAGAGGCCTCCTTTGTGTTCTTCTGTTCTGGCAGGTAGCCAGGTGTGTCGCCCACCTTTGCTGCACGGGTCTCTCCCATGGCTGGATGGGAGCAAAGCTTTGGGAAGCCACCACGGTGCTGCCCCATGGAATCTGAGTCCTTTCTCCAAAGCTCCCATCCACCACGGCTCGCCGGGACCTCTTTCGGTCTACCCTCCGGCTTCTACCTCCACGCTGTCGGCGGGCCACTCCAGTCCTCATCTCTTCACTTTCCCGCCGACCCCTCCTAAAGATGTCTCTCCGGATCCTTCCATCTCCACCCCGGGTTCCACGGGGTCCAGCCGTCAAGAAGAGAAGGAGTGCATTAAATATCAGGTGTCTCTGGCCGAAACGATGAAGCTGGAATCGTCTCATTCCCGGAGCAACATGGCGTCCTTAGGAGCGTCGTCTTCCGGTCATCATCCGATCGCCACTTATCCTTCCTACGTTCCTGAATACGGCTCTGGACTTTTCCCTCCAAGCAGTCTTCTTGGGGGATCACCAACCGGATTTGGGTGCAAATCCAGACCTAAGGCTCGTTCCAGCACAGGTAGGGTCCTTCATGATTACTTCTTGGTTTGGAGGAGCGGTTGGGTGGGTGGGTGGCAGGGGTGGGATTCTACTGGTTCGGCCTGGTTCGGGCGAACCGGTAGCTCCGATGATCAGCTGGGAGCGAACCGGTTCGCTCCGACGATCAGCTAGGCTCGCCCACTCCTGCGCTTTACTTAGCTTTATCTTCGCAGCTGATTAGTGCGGCCAAACAGATTGCCGCCCCTCAGCTGTTTTAATTCCCTAGCACTAATGCGGAAGGTGATTTTTCGTTGAATTGCACACGCGCGCGCAGCGAAGTTCACGATCATCGAACCGGCTGTTAAACCGGAAGGATCCCACCACTGGTGGGTGGGTGGGAAAGAAGATTGGATGGTGCTTCAGGACAAGACCAGATGTTATCAATGTGTTGGGAGTGATGTTTTCATATTTTAAGGCCGGGGAGCTGTCATAAAAGAAGATCAGACCCACTGAAAGGCCCAGAGAGGAGATCAAATAGGTCTCTCGGAATCTGCTTGGATCCCAAATCTGTTTGGCCCTTGGGATGTAGACAACCTGGATGTTAGTTTGTTTTGGGGAAACAAAGATTCTGGAGCGCCTATTTGACCTTCTGGGTTTGTCAACCATGATTTAGGACTGAGTCCTCAGTCTTGTTGGAAGAAACCAGCATTAATCAAACTGTGATTTAAGTCAATATGTGAAGCTGGCCCGTGTCATGACACGTTTCTAAGATCTGATAGAATCTTTGTTTGTTTGTTTGCTTGTTTGTATCCCATCTGTTATTATTTTTACAAATAACTCGAAGTGGTGAGCATACCTAATACTCTTTCCTCCTCTATTTTCCCCACAACAATCCTGTCAGATTGATTGGACTGGGAGTGAATGACCGGCCCAAAGTCACCCAGCCGGCTTTCGTCCCTGAGGCCGGATTAGAACTCAGGATCTTTTAGTGATTGGCCCCAAATGACCCACCTGCCTTTCATCTCTAAGGCGGGACTAGAACTCACAGTCTCTTGGTGATTGGCCCAAAGTCACCCAGCCGGTTTTCTTGGCTAAGACAGAACTAGAACTCACTGTCTCCTGGTGATTGGCCCAAGGTCACTCAATTGGCTTTCATGGCTAAGACAGGACTAGAACTCACTGTCTCCTGGTGATTGGCCCAAACTCACCCAGCTGGCTTTCATGGCTAAGGCGGGACTAGAACTCACCATCTCCTGGTGATTGGCCCAAGGTCACCCAATCAGCCTTCATGGCTAAGGCAGTACTAGAACTCACTGTCTCCTGGTTTCTAGCCTGACGCCTTAATCACCAATCCAAAGTGGCTTTCATGCGGCAATGTTGCGTGCATTGTGACATCCTGGCCCTGATTACCTAATTTGCCTTACTTGTGTCATTTACACAACGAGGACGATGATATCATTTGCCCTTCTTGGATGCCGAATGAGCACGCTTACTGCCACGGGAGTTCTAGAAGCCACAACCTTTCGCAACCTAGTTGGGAAAAAGCAAAGCAACTCTTCTTGGAGCAAATGTCTCCATGGGTTTCCACCCATTCATTGAGGTTGTGGGGTGGGGGTGGGGGTCTTGCTATCACTTTGAAGGACCCAGGAGAGGTGCTTTTTCAATACAGGCAGTCCTCGACCTACGACTGTTCATTTAGTTGACCGTTCGAAGTTATGACGGTGCTGGAGAAAAGTGACTTACGACCCGGTCCTCACACTTATGACTGTTGCAGCATCCCCAGCGTCACATGATTGCAGTTTGGGGGCTTTGGGCAACCAGCTCGCATTGAGGATGGCTGTGTGTATGTCACGCGATCCCCCTTTACAAACTTCCCAGCCAGTTTTCCAACAAGCAACGTCGATGGGGGAAGTTGGGTTAGTTTAATGACAGCATGATTCGCTTAACGACTGCGGCATGTCATAAAATTGAGTGTGACTCACTTAATGATTCCGTCGCTTAGGGACGGAATTTGCAATTTCAGTTGACGTCATCAGTGTAATGGCTCCTGCCCTCCAGAATGATATTCCCTGAAGATTTATACTGATTCCACCCTTGTGAGATATATATATATAAGTTTTCGCTGGTGTGTGTATGTAAAAAGTTAAAATCTCAGGTGTTTTCCCACGTCATTAAAAGTCTGTTAGTTAAAATGCTTAAAATCCTGGCTAAGATTTCAGCTCAAAATCCTCCAAAATCCAAACAAAACACTTTGTAAGGTCTTTTAAAACTCTGGCTAAAATGTGGCTATATATATATATATATATATATATATATATATATATATATATATATATATATATATATATATATTGCAGATTGTTACGATTTTGGTTGTTCTTGTGGGCTAGGATGGTGGTTAAGCCTTTTGGGGTTTTGATTCTGTCTCCCAGTCAGCTGTATTCTTTTCTTTTGATAGATGATGGTCTCTTTTTAATTTTTATCTCGTTTCCAATTTTATTTCATTAAAAAAAAAGTTAATTTTTAAAACTTTTTAATTTTTTTTTAATTGGAAACCACCCCCGTCGCTGGGAAGTTGAGTGGCCCATACCAGAATGTTTTAAAAGGCAACAATGTGAGGATATAATTTGTGATTCGGAGCTCTTTCCATTCTTCGCTTTGCAGGAAATAGGATGCCTCTGAAAAAAGACTTGGAAAACAGAATAAGATTCAGCTTGAAAGGCGACTCGATTTTTGTCTAGGTGCTCTTATAAAAGGCAAATAAACCCTTTGCGGATGGATCTCTAGTCCTAATGTAGCCAAAGCCAAGCAAAAATATTGAATAAAGGGGTTTTGTCTTTAATATGGGGTCCAGAAAGGGCTCCACGTTCAGGGTCAAAGTCACCTGGCCAGCTTTCATGCTTAAGGCGGAACTAGAACTCAATGTTACCTGGTGATTGGGCCAAAGTCACCTAGCCGGCTTTCATACCTAACACGGAACTAGAATTCACTGTCTCCTGATGATTGGGCCAAACTCACCCAGCCAATTTTTATACCTAGCACAGAACTAGAATTCACTGTCTCCTGGTGATTGGGCCAAAGTCACCTAGCCGGCTTTCATACCTAACACAGAACTAGAATTCACTGTCTCCTGGTGATTGGGCCAAAGCCACCTAGCCGGCTTTCATACCTAACACGGAACTAGAATTCACTGTCTCCTGATGATTGGGCCAAACTCACCCAGCCAATTTTTATACCTAGCACAGAACTAGAATTCACTGTCTCCTGGTGATTGGGCCAAAGTCACCTAGCCGGCTTTCATACCTAACACGGAACTAGAATTCACTGTCTCCTGATGATTGGGCCAAACTCACCCAGCCAATTTTTATACCTAGCACAGAACTAGAATTCACTGTCTCCTGGTGATTGGGCCAAAGTCACCTAGCCGGCTTTCATACCTAACACAGAACTAGAATTCACTGTCTCCTGGTGATTGGGCCAAAGTCACCTAGCCGGCTTTCATACCTAACACGGAACTAGAATTCACTGTCTCCTGATGATTGGGCCAAACTCACCCAGCCAATTTTTATACCTAGCACAGAACTAGAATTCACTGTCTCCTGGTGATTGGGCCAAAGTCACCTCGCCGGCTTTCATACCTAACACAGAACTAGAATTCAGTGTCTCCTGGTGATTGGGCCAAAGTCACCTAGCCGGCTTTCATACCTAACACGGAACTAGAATTCACTGTCTCCTGATGATTGGGCCAAAGTCATCAAGCCGGCTTTCATGCTTAAGGCGGGACTAGAATTCACTGTCTCCTGGTGATTGGTACAAAGTCGCCCAGCTGCCTTTCATACCTAACGCAGAACTAGAACTCACCTTCTCCTGGTGAGTGGCCCAAAGTCACTGAGCTGGCTTTCATGCCTTAAGGCAGGATTAGAACTCATAATCTCCTGGTGATTAGCCCAACTCACCCAGCTGGCTTTCATGTCTAAGGCGGGACTAGAACTCACCGCCTCCTGGTTTTTAGGCCGGCACCTTAATCACAAATTAAATGGAAATAGCAAATTTCCATTTAATTTTGTCCTATGGGAGGGTGGGAACAGAAAGTTAAATCAGATTTAAGTTTAATCACCCTCTTCAGGCCTGGGTAGCCTTGAAATGTACCGGAGGGGGAAGAAGGAAACTCATCCAGAATCGATGGGCCATGTTAGAAGTGAATATGCAAATGCCACATCCATGTAATATTGTCACCCTCTTTTTAAGTAGGCAGTAATAGATGTGTATTTTGCCTTGCATAGAAATAAAACACGTTCATTTATTTAGCGTTTGGTTGGAAATACATGAATAGCAGCACGAAAAATGTATGAAAACCCCCCCCAGTGATAGGATATACGTAAAACGAAGCGCGGTGATCAATTTTGTAGGATGTAAACAAAACCTCAAGAAGTCATATGTTAGGTTACAAATTACATTTTAAAATATAAGTTAGTTCATAAGGTAAAATAAGTGTAGTCCTTGATTTATGACCATAATTGAGCCCCTAAATTTTGTTGCTAAGCGAGACAGTTGTTAATAGAATAGAACAGAATTCTTTATTGGCCAAGTGTGATTGGACACACAAGGAATTTGTCTTTGGTGCATACGCTCTCAGTGTACATAAAAAGACAAGTTAAGTGAATTTTGCCCCATTTTACGACTTCTCTTGCCACCGTTGTTAAGTGAATCACTGCAGTTGTTAAGTTAGTAACATGGGTGTTAATTAAATCTGGCTTCCTCATTGACTTTGCTCATCCGGAAGGTCGCAAAAAAGGATCACGTGACCCATAACAACTGCCATAAGTACATGCCAGTTGCCCAGCTTTTGCCAATCTTGATCATGTGACCATGGGGGGGATGCTGCAATGGTCGTAAGTGTGAAAAACGGTCATAAGTCACTTTTTTTCAATGCCGTTGTAACCTCAAACAGTCCCTAGACGAACTGTTATAAGTTGAGGACTAGTTGTATATTAATATCTAGGCCATTTATCCAATTAAACTCATGATAGGACTATCTAACACACATTTTTTTTCACTGAACCCATAGAGTTGTCTGTTCATTTACTCTGCTTCGGAAGCTGTTCCCTCGTAGGCGAGTCGGTGTTTCCGGCTTGCATCTCTGTTGTGGCAATGTCTACTAGAGGTTGATGATGGCCAGGGTACAAGCGGCAGGCCATGATGGTTTATTTGTTTTTGTTTTTTTTGGAGAATTAGCAATCCTAGAGGAGATTGCTAATCTATTATCTCTCCATCTATTTGCAACCAGCTGTAACTAGCCAACTCCATTTTTAGCCTTGTTTGTTGTGATTACATGGTTAGTTTATGCTTGTTGTAGCAGTTAGATTGTCCATAAACCATAGTTTATGTGGAAATACACTTGCGGAAATCTCTCTTTTTCTTTTTCTTTTTCTCTTTCTCTTTCTTTTTCCTCATTTTCTTTTTCCTCTTTTTTCTTTCTCTCTCTTTTTCTCTCCCCCCTCCCCCCATCTCTACCTCTGGCTGTCTAGCAACCATCTAGCTATTGTATTTATCTCTTTATCTCTTTATCTCTCTCCTTCCTTCTCTCACTCTTTCTCTCTCTCTCCCCCTCTCCCCCTATCTCCCTCTATCTCCTGCCTCTTTATCTGTCTACCTCTATAATGTTGCAACCAAAATTGGCACGGCTGATATTTAAATCCACATCACTCATCCTTTCTCTGTTCTTTTTTAAAAATTTATTTATATTTTTATAATCCCGCTGATGATAGAATCCTTTATAAAAGTGAAAGTAGATTCCACCATCAACCGACTTCCGCTTTGTGTTCTCTTTGTAAAAACTCCATTTCCCCGGCCTGTTTGATAAGTTTATCTCTCTTCCCCTCGGCCACCCGGTTTCTGTCTTTGAGACAACCTGTCGCTCACTCACCTGTTTCTGGAGAGTGGATCCCAGGGGTGTACGGAGGCTTTTATATACGGACGTGTGGTGTCATGGGGGGAGGAGGAACCACAAAAACCTGAATGTGTTCAGTAACTTCCCCTTAGGAAAGGGGGGAAAATTCCTTCAAAGAGAACTTCCCTCCGATCTTTCTCACATTCCCTGGGATCAGTTCGTTTTTTAATCTGGCCTTTTCAAGGTCTGGGGTCTCCCTGTGTATATAAGAGAGTTAGAGAGAGAAAGAGAGAGCAGGAGAAAGGAGGGAGGGGGAGAGGGGGGACGAAGGCAGAGAGGGAGGGAGGAAGGAGGGAGGGAGAGAGAAACAGAGGGAGGGAGGGAAGAAGGGAGGGAAGGGGAGAGGGAGGGGGTGGGAGAGAGGGAAAGAGAGGGAGCAAGATAGAGAGAGAGAGGAGGAAGGGGAGAGGGGAGGAAGGCAGAGAGGGAGGGGGGAAGGAGGGAAGGAAGGGAAGAGGGAGGGAGAGAGGGAGAAAAGGAAGGGAGGGGAGAGGGAGAGAGGGACAGAGGGAGAGAAGGGAGGGAAGGGGAGAGGGAGAGAGGGAAAGAGAAGGAGCAAGAGAGACAGAGAGATAGAGAAAGAGAGAGGAGGAGGGCGAGAGGGGAAGGAAGGCAGAGAGGGAGGGTGGGAAGGAGGGGGAGAGTGAGGGAAGGAGAGAGAAAGGGAGAGAGGGAGGGAGGGAGGAAAGGAGAGAGGGACAAGAAGAGTGAGGAGGAAAGGGGGGAGAGAGTGGAAGAAGGGGAGAGGGAGAGGGAGGGAGGGAGAGAAGGAGGGAGGAAAGGAGAGGGGAGAAGAAGAGTGAAGAGGAAAGAGGGGAGAGAGAGAGGAAGAAGGGGGAGAGGGGGAGGAAGGCAGAGAGGGAGGGAGGGAAGAAGGGGGAGATGGAGGGAGGGGGAGAGGGAGAGGGAGAGGGAGGGAGAGAAGGAGGGAGGGAAGCAGAGAGGGAGAGGGGGAGAGGAAGAGAAAGGGAAAGAGGGAGTGATAGAGGAGGAAGGGGGAGAGGGGGAGGAAGGCAGAGAGAGAGATGGAGGGAATGGGGAGAGGGAGAGAGGGAGAGAAGAAGGGAGGGAGGAAGGGGGAGAGGGAGAGATAGGGGAAAAGAGAGGGAGGGGAAAGACAGCAGGAGGGAGGGTGGGTGGGAGAGATGGAGGGAGTGAGTGAGTGAGTGAATGAATGAGTCAGGGAGACGTTAAATAGAAAAAAAGGGAATTGTGTTTAGACTGGCTGATCTGGGCTGCTGTCCCAAATATTTTGCGATTTGCATGAGGATATTTCACAAAGGCAGTGACCCAAAGTGAGTCTGCTGTACGAGGAAGTATTTCTAACAATTTTGGGGGGCCATTGCTTTAAGTAAATAACCCCCCCTCCCTCCCTCCCTCTCTTCCTCCCCGGTGTAGAACGATCTGCATGGAGGCCTCTTAGCTGAGAATTAGCATCCTTGCTCAGAAACAGATTTGGCTAACTCTGCTAGATCTCGGGTTGCAAGGCAGGTAGTCCTTGACTTACGACCACCACGGAGCCCCCTCCCAAGTTTCTGTCGCTAAAGGAGACATTCGTTAACGCCATTTTGTCGCACGATCTTTCTTGCCACCGTCATTCAACGGATCGCTGAAGTGGGTTAAGTGAATAAGACGGTTGTTAAGTGAATCAGGCTCCTCCCCTTGACTCCAAAGGAGATCATGTGACCGCACCCCCTCCCCCCCCGGGACTCTGCGACTGTCATAAATACGAATCATTTGCCGAGTGTCCGAATTTTGAGTCACGGCACCCCGGGGGAGGTCCTGCAACAGTGCTAAGTGTGTGCCGCGGTCCTAAGTCACTTTTTTTCCCCCCAGTGCCGTTGTAACTTCAAACGGTCACTAAACGAACCATTGTTGTAAGTCGAGGACTGCGATGATTCGGGCCTTGTTTTGAAACTCTGCAGACCTGCCGATATTTTTTCAACCAGCCACGGCAGCTGCGCCTTCTAACAGTTGTCTGAACTCCCGCCGCCCACAGGTTGTTTTGTGTGTGTGAGTCTACGTATTTTTGTGTTTGTGTGTGTGTGTACACACACGCAGGGGCCCGTCTAACGCTTCCCCCTCCAAACCCAGCAGCCACACCAAAGGCACCCAAGCGGTCGAACGACGGTCTCCGGTTGATGATGGCTCCCTGGTGAGGCGGCCAACGTCTTTAGCGTTCTTCTCTTCGCAGAGAGGCGCCAAACCTCGACTTCCGTTTTGGGAAAATAATTTTTATTTTTCCTTTGTTTTGCTTCCCCCCCCCCCCGCCCCCGGCACCCCTCTTGCCCTCCGGTGTCCCTGCTGCAAGGAGAGCGAGAGCGAGAGAGAGAGAGCGGATCCCTCCACCAGATCAATTTTCAGGGTATTTCCAGGGTGACATGAACATCCCCCGCCTGTCTGAGGCGGCCACTGTCTCTCTCTCTCTCTCTCTCTCTCTATTCTAGCCCCGATCCGTTTAAGTTAATCCAATTATCGTCAGGCTGCTGCACGCGACAGTTACATTGTTTGTTCAACGCCAGGAACTTTAATAGAGTCAGGATGTGGTTAACGGGTGACAAACACACACACACATACCGAGTAAACCCAGAGCAGTCTCTTTATGTACAGGCAGGAGAGGAAAAAAAGAAAAAGAGAAGAGAAAAAGAAAAGAAAAGAAAGGGGAAGGGAAAAGAGGAAAAACAGAAAAGGAGGCTCAACCTGCAGACTGGGTTAATCTCGGGACGGTTGATTGCAGGTGGTCTTTTTGACTTACGACGGCCCCGTTTAGTGACCGCTCAAAGTCACCACAACACTCAAGCGCCCGGCACTGTCCATTGGAAGGTGGCTTACTGTATACATATTAAGCATTTATTCAGTGTAACAGAGCTGGAAGGGACCTTGCAGGTCATCTAGTCCAACCCCCTGCTCACGCAGGAGACCTCTACTAGGGAGTCGAACCGCCAAACGGCCGACCTTTCTGATCGGCAAGCTCAGTGTCTTAGCCACTGAGCCACCAAGTTAGGCTTGACTAGGTGTTACAACCTTTGCAGTGTCCCCCATGGTCATGGGTTCAAAATTCTGACGGGTTCGTATTGAGACCATTGCTGTATCCCCGGGTCACGTGATTCCCCTTCCGACAAGCAAAGCCGATGGGGGGGAAGCCCGATTCACTTAGCGACCGTTGGCTTACTCACCGACAAATGGCAGTGATCCTCTTAACCACTGTGGCAAGAGAGGTCGTAGAGTGGGGCAAAGGTCACTTAGCCAAGGTCTCACTTAACGATGGAAATGTCGGGCTCATTTGTCGTATGTCGAGGACTACCCATAATGCTTTCTTTTTTCTGGCTGGGAGCAAAGCAAAGTTGCTTTCTGGTCCTCCATCATATAGTCGTAGTAGTAGTAGTAGTAGTTTATTGTCATTGCACCTCGTACAACGAAATCAGATGCCATCTTCAGTGTACATTATACATAAGAAACTATAAAAAATAAAACAAAAACACACATCCTTCACATTCTATGCAATTGAATTGAAAACCTCTGATATTGCATTAATATTGCACTATACAGTAGAATTCAATACAGTTACTGCTCTGGGATAGAAGCTGTTTTTTTCCCAGCCTATTTGTCCTTGTTTCTATTGTCCTGTACCGGCTGCCAGATGGTAATAGTTCAAAAAAAAAAAAAAAAAAAAAGGGTGCCCAGGATGAAATGGATCTTTAAGAATGTTTTGAACTTTCTTAAGGCAGCGGGAGCTATAAAACTCTTCCAAAGAGGGGGGAGAGCAACCAATGATCCTCTGGGCAATGATGTTAACCCTCATATCAGTATGAAGATCATGGTTAGGCTAGGCAGATGGGCCGGTCCTACCCTTCGATGTGAGGCTGCAGCCTCTGGCATCAAATGTTGCCCGCTTAGTGACAGCCCTGAACGTCGAGGACTGAGTATCCCTCAAAGTTGGTCTGTGCGCTTAAGAGTAGGGGAAGTTGGCATCTTGGCATGGGATCCAGCTGTCCAGAGGTGGCTTCCTAGTGAGGAACTGGGCAGATGTGCATGGCTGGTTCCTGATTTGGGGCTGCAAAATGTCTCAGGTTGGTTTGATGGCTAGTTGTTAGGTCCACAGATGTTGGAAGGGATATTCCAGTTGGGAGCTTGGAGATAGTCCTGATTCATCAACTTCAACACATGTTTGAGAAAGTGTTTGATGGACACCTGCTAGGTCTACAGATGTGAAGAGCCCGGGTACAGTCCTAATTCATCTACTTACAACCTTGTTTGAGAAGGTGTTTGATGGACAGCTGCTAGGTCTACAGATGTGGAGAGCCCGGGTACAGTCCTAATTCATCTACTTACACACCTGTTTGAGAAAGTGTTTGATGGAAAGTTGCTAGGTTCCACAGACGTTGGAAGGGGTTCTTTTGTTGAGAGCTTGGAGGTAATCTTGGATCATCTACTTACATGCGTGTTTGGAGAGATGGTTGATTGGACAATTGCTCGGTCCAAAAATGTTGTAAGGGTCTCCCCCTAGTTTGGATAGTCCTGGGTCATCTACTTAGGTCCACGTTTAGGGAGATAGTTTGGTGGACATTTGTTAGGTTCCACAGATGTTGGAAGGGGTTCCTCTGTTAAGAGCTTGGAAGTAGTCTTGGGTCATCTTCTTACACCCATGTTTGAGGAGGTGGTTTGTGGGACAGTGAGAGTTAGCCTTAAATGCAAGCCAGGCAATTTGGCGGTCTTTGGGGTGTCATTTGGGGTGCCGCATTCTGTTATTGCTGGCTGGATGAGGAATGCTGGGAGTTGAAGTCCAGTCCACCCGTGGCCAAGTTTGCAAAATCCCTGGCTGGTCCAGGGGTCTCCAACCTTGGCAGCTTTGTGGATTTCAACTCCCAGAATTGAAGTTGAAGTCTACAAGTCTTAAAGTTGCCAAGGTTGGAGACCCCTGAGCTAGGAAGACCTAAACCAGTGTTTCTCAACCTTGGTAGCTTGAAGATGGGTGGACTTCAACTCCTAGAATTGAAGTTGAAGTCTACAAGTCTTAAAGTTGCCAAGGTTGGAGACCCCTGAGCTAGGAAGACCTAAACCAGTGTTTCTCAACCTTGGTAGCTTGAAGATGGGTGGACTTCAACTCCCAGAATCCCCCAGCCAGCAGCGCTGGCTGGGGGATTCTGGGAGTTGAAGTCCACCCATCTTCAAGCTTCCAAGGTTGAGAAACGCTGATCTAAACTGTTGCTTCTCTCTCTAAGTTTCTTCTTACCTCATGTTTGGCAAGACTCTCTTAAGAAGACATGTTGGCTTTTGCAAATATTGGCCAACCAACGTTGCCTTGCCGACTTGGTATAATTATCAGATGATTAATTTTTGTACACCGGCTGCTCATATTTTTTGACTTTGGGGGAAATACCTTTAGGCAGCCGAGTCAAAGAAGCTTGTGGGTGGAAAACCAGGTGTAGATTTTTTTTAAAAGTCGCAAATATTTTTGAGCACAATTCTGCGATTGCAAGCAAGCCCCTCCCCCATTCTGTGCTCAGCTGTCCCATTCTTTTATCCTAAATGTGCCCCCTTCTTTGCATCCTGGATTGTAGCGTCTCAGGGTGGCTGAGAAAATACCCCGTTTCCCCCAAAATTTATTTATTTATTTATTTTTAAATTTGTATACCGCCCTTCTCCCTGAGGACTCAGGGCGGTGAACAGCCAAGTAAAAGCATAAACTACAAACATTAAAATACAATTAAAAAGATATATATATATATATAAATTTGGCCCCATGATTAAAAACAATAACAAACAATTAAAAACATTTTAAAAAGTGTTAGGCCAGCCCGGCTTGCTGGAAAAAGAAGGTTTTAAGGGCACGGCGGAAGGCACCGAGGTCTTGGATTCTCCTTATCTGTCGGGGCAGCTGATTCCAGAGGGTAGGTGGCCCCACAGAGAAGGCCTTCCCCCTGGGGGTCACCAGCCTACATTGTTTGGCTGATGGCACCCCGAGGAGGCCCTCTCTGTGGGAGCGCACGGGTCGATGGGAGGCCGTCGGTAGCAGCAGGCGGTCTCGAAGATAACTAGGTCCTATGCCATGGAGCGCTTTAAAGGTGATAACCTTTCCGAGTGCGCTTCAAGATTTTGGTTACCACCTTTAAAGCGATCCATAGTTTAGGACCTGGTTATCTACGGGACCGCCTGCTACCACCAATAGCCTCCCACCGGCCAGTACGCTCCCATAGAGAGGGGCTCCTCCGGGTGCCGTCGGCCAAACAATGTCAGCTGGCGGCCCCCAGGGGGAGAGCCTTCTCTGTGGGGGCACCTACGATTTGGAACGAGCTCCCCCCGGAGATACGGAGGATCCCGGATCTTCGCACCTTCCGTCGCGCGCTTAAAACGTTTTTATTTCATCAAGCTGGCCTGGCCTAAATCATCTCCTCTTTTAAATTTAAATTTTAAACATAAATTTTTAATCTGTTTAATTATGGGGTATTTTAAAATTCACCCTAAATTATTTAATTGGTTTTAATTTATTTTAGATTTTGTATTTCCTGTGTTTTATCTTCTGGCTGTTCACCGCCCTGAGTCCTTCGGGAGAAGGGCGGTATAGAAATTTAATAAAATAAATTTAATAAAATAAATAAATAAAATAAACCAACACCTTGAAGCGCACCCGGAAGACCACTGGGAACCAGTGCAGCTCACGCAGGAGAGGTGTTGTATGGGAGTGCCATGCAGTTCCCGTAACTACCCGTGCGGCCGCATTCTGGACCAGTTGGAGCCTCTGGGTGCTCTTCAAGGGGAGCCCCATGTAGAGAGCGGTTGCAGTAGTCCAGGCGAAAGGTGACGGCCTTATTTTCCTAAGTGGAAAATAAGCCCTAGCATGATTTTTCAGGATGCTCCTAATATAAGCCCTACCCAAAAATAAGCCCCAATTAAGATTGTCAACCAGATGGAGGCGTTTAGTACTGTATTTTCCCCAAAATAAGACCTAACTGGAAAATAAGCCATAATGCATCTGTGACGTTTCCAAAAGATGCCCTAGTTTTTGGAGCAAAAATTAATATAATATATATTTTGGGGGGAAACAACGGTAATCGGTTTTGTAAGCCTGGAATCTGCTCATTTTTTTTTCCTCTAAAAGATTCGAGAGAGACAACCAACTTAGAAGTAAGGAGAAATTTCCTGTCTGTTAGAACAATTATTCAGTGGAGCGACTTGCTTCCAGAAATTGTGGGTGCTCCAAAACTGGACATTTTAAGAAGAGATTGAATAGGCATTTGTCTGAAGTGTTACAGGGTTTCCTGTTTGAGCAGGGAGTTGGATTAGAAGTCCTCCAAGATCCCTTCCAACTCTGGTATTCTTAAGATACCCATAGAGGCCCATCTTAGTATTGTGATTCCCATTAGTTGGAAATACCGTATTTTTTGGACTATAAGACGCAGCGGAGTATAAGACGCACCTTAGTTTTTGGGGAGGAAAATAAGAAAAACAGCTGATTGGCGGGTGGATCGGCCTCCTGGAATACTCCCAATCAGCTGTTCCCAGAGGTGAATTTTAGCAACAGGCTCGTTGGTTGTGAGCTCTGTGCCTTGCTTTTTTCCCCAGCCTCTGAAACCTCTGTTTTGAATTGTGGCTCAGACAAGCTGACATAATTTCTTGTGGACCATTTGAACCGTCAACCTCAAAGATGTCGAAGGACACAATTCCACCCACGTTTTCTTCTGGTTCCAACTTCCTTTTCCTTCTTATTGGACCCTACCTGCAAATAATACAGGTAGCCCTCGACTTAGGACCACAACTGAGCCCAGAATTTTAGTTGCTAAGTGAAACATTGGTCAAGTGAGCTTTGTCCTCTTTTATGACCTTTCTTCTTGCCATGGTTGTCAAGTGAATCACTGCAAGTGGTGAAGCTGTTAAACGAATCTGGTTTCCCCATCGATTTTGCTTGCCAGAAGGTTGCACACACAATGACTCCGGGACACCGCAACCGTCATAAATATGAGTCAGCTGCCAAGCATCTGAATTTTTGATCACGTGACCGTGGGGATATGCCGCAGGGGTTGTAAGTATGAGAAATGGTCATAAGTCACTTTTTCCCAGTACTGCTGTAACTTTGAATCAGTGGTGGTATTCAGCCGAGCGAACCGGTAGTGGTGACTTGTGGGTGGGCCTCCCCAACTGCCCCGGCGCTATGCCATCCTATTTAGCCACAATTTCTAAGCTGCGCGCATGTATGCAAACCAGGGGTGAAATGTAAAATGTGTTACTACCGGTTCTGTGGGCGTGGCTTGGTGGGGGTGGGGGTAATGTGACTGGGTGGGCGTGGCCAACTTTTTTAAAAAAAAAAAACTTTTCAAAGCATTTTTTCTAATGCTTTGAAAAGCCTCTGCCAATCAGGCAACTCAGCTGGGATCGTCAGAGACTTTTTTTTTTTTTTTACTTTTAAAAGCATTTTTTTGTCGGAAGAGGTTGTAGGAAAAATGCTTTTAAAAGTTAAAAAAAAAAAGCCTCTGATGATCGTGTGGCTCAGCTGGGCATGGTGGGCGGGGGGGCGGCGCAGGGATTTTTGCTACCAGTTCTCCGAACCACCCGCCGTCATCGCTACTGGATCGGGCGATCCGGTCCGAACCGGGAGCATTTCACCCCTGATGCAAACTGCACACGAGAGGCGCACACGCTCACATTTTCGGTGCGTGGTGAACTGGTGGTAAAATTATGCGAAACCCACCTCTGCTTCGAATGGTCACTAAGTTGAGCTGTTATAAGTTGAGGACTACCCATGCAAAAATATGATCATGATTCAGTGATTTATTTATCTTCGCTTTTCTTATCAGCAATCTTGAGTGGGTATCAGTTTGCTAGAAAAATATACCAACAAGTCATTTACTTGTAACGTCGTGTCTTGATTAGTGAACTTTATGCAGAATAAACTAAGCCTGTTGGAGTAAATCTGGATTTTGGTTGTGCTTGTTCAAAATACGGTAGAAATGAGAGTCCTTCAAGACAAGTAACCTATTTCCCCCCCCTCCCCTCTATTTTACTGCAAAGTTTTATGCAGAAGTCTTAATTTTTTGCATCTTGTTGATTGGGGCAAAAACAGTTATACGATGGGGCAAAAATTCAGATAACAACTGGCTCATTTAGCAGTGGAAATTTTGGGCTCAATTGTGGTCGTAAATTGAGGACTACCTGTTGGCTTTGGAGCTTGTTTATGGTGTGTCTAAAGATTGCATCCATGGCCGATGTGGGATGGAAGATAGTGAAGAAAGGTAGGTCAACTATTCATTCATCTGCAAGTCCTCGACTTACAACCACAATTGAGAGTAGGATTTCTTTTCCATGGAGAACAAAGGGAATAACAGGGATGGAAAGAAAGAGGGCATACCCAAATCCTAAAAAGTGACAATGAAAATATCCCGAATGCAGAAAGAATATGGAATTTAATCAGTGAGAACTTTTTTTAAAAAATTATTTATATATTTTCTCTTTGTATACAATAGTGAACAGCGTACTGTCTGAGTCAATTTGTTTACATGACTAGATTAAACTCCTGATTTCTACCTCTATTGTCCAACCATTGATAAAACAGATCCCAAGTTTGAAAATATTCAGTGTCTTCTTTTTCTTTTCTCTTCAGTGTTAGTCTATCCATTTCGGAATGGTCTAATATTTTTTTTTATTATTTCTTCTTCTGTGGGTGTCTCCTAATTTTTCCAGTGTTGCTCAAGTACAGTTCTCGCTGCAGTAAAAACATGTAATATTAAATATACATTCCCTTTATCATATTTCCTCTGGTAATATGACTAACAAAAATAACTCCTGTATGACGATAGGAAGAACACCATTACTGTTCATTTAATAAACGGACCGATAGTGAGAGTAAATGCAATACACTGAAGAGGGATTCGTTTGTTGAATGTGTTTGGGCAAAGTATTTGAAAAAAGCTCTGATTGAGAGGGTACAGGTAGGGTCAGTGACCAAAATTTGAGAAATGGAGAGAAGTAACTTAGAACTAAGGAGAAATTTCCTGACAGTTAGAACAATTAACCAGTGGAACAACTTGCCACCAGAAGTTGTAAATGTTCCAACACTGGAAGTTTTCAAGAAGAGATTGGATAATCATTTCTCTGAAGTGGTGTAGGGTTTCCTGCCTAAGCAGAGGGTTGGACTAGAAGACTTCCAAGGTCCCTTCCAACTCTTGTTTCTTCTCCTCTCTTCTCTTCTCTTCTCTTCTCTTCTCTTCTCTTCTCTTCTCTTCTCTCCTCTCCTCTCCTCTCCTCTCCTCTCCTCTCCTCTCCTCTCCTCTCCTCTCCTCTCCTCCCCTGCTCTATTCTATTCTATTCTATTCTATTCTATTCTATTCTATTCTATTCTATTCTATTCTATTCTATTCTAGCTGGGTAGGGGTGTATAAACAGGATACTTTCTCTTCTGCAGGTCATTTATATGTATGAAAGTGTATTATCTTTGTGGATCCAGAGAAAGCTTTTGATAAAATAGATGGGCTTGAGTTATCGAATGCTTTCTACAAGCACGGTGTTGAAAAGGGATTGCTGAATGTAATTAAAATTTATACATCAAATTTATATGGCTGTCCATTTCATCAGTGAATTACGATGGTAGCAATCTGTGTGAGTATTAATGAAGTGCTTAGTGAAGCTTTAGCTCAGAATAGAGAAGGGAGTAAGAAAAGAATATGCAACTCTCCTTATTTTTATTTATTTATTAGATTTTAATCCAATCTTTATTATTTTATAAGTAACTCAAGGTGGTGAACATACTTAATACTCCCGCCTCCTATTTTTCCCACAACAATAACCTTGTGAGGCAGGTTGGATTGAGAGAAAGGGACTGGCCCAAAGTCACCCAGTTGGTTTTCATGCATAAATTGGGATTAGAACTCACCGTCTGCTGGTTTCTAGGCCAGCACCTTATCTCCACCAAACCGGCACTCTTATTTGTTCAAGGATGCACTCGTTCATCCCGAATGAATAACCATCTCAAGAATCTTATAATGATCCTAGAGGTGTGTCAGTTGAGGATGAGAATGCACCTGTACTTTTGAACACAAATGATGCAAGGTTGGCTGAGAACTCGAATTTTGCAATTTGCAGCAAATATTGAAAAGCTTGTATGATGCAACAATGGGTCTAGAAACGAATGGTTTGTGGATTAATGAACTTGTGTTTAACAGGAAAACAGAATAAATAGTTGTAAGTTATACAAACATGGCAAAAAAATTTAAAACAAGCAGATGGATTAACATGTTTTACATGTTTGTTGTTAACATGTTTGTTAAAAGACGGGCAAATGAATTGAGGAATAGTAGGAGAGGCAAACACTATACAGGTAGTCCTTCACTTACGACCAATCGTTTAGCGACCAGAATTATGATGGATCTCCCTGGGGGGGTGCTTCCAACCTAAATTCAAAGTTTAATTTAACTATTGCAAAAAAGTTTGTTGATCACTTGACTGACCCATTTCATGGCCGTCATGATATATGACCATTGGGAGTGGTGCGGTGGCCTAGAGGTGGAGTTCTCGCCTCACAATCAGGAGGCTGTGAGTTCAATCCTAGGAAGAGGCTGATATTTCTCTCTCTTGGCACAATGAGAAAATATCTGCTGAACAAAACTCTGCATTGGTGACAGGAAGGGCATCCGGCCATTAAAACACTCAGCTAGCTCCAGACTCCAACCCGCAAGGGATTGTTAAAAGATGATGATGATGATGATATATGACCATTGTGGGCAGGGTCCATTATGGTCGTATGTCAAGGACTACCTGTGGTAAGGTATCGAGCGATCTGTAGTAAAGAAGAAAGCAAAAATAGGAAAATGTAGTTCTATCTACTTCGTTATAGGGGAGCGAGAATTAAGGAGAAGGGTAATAATAATTTGAATGGTGGGAATGGTCACGTGATCAACATTTGGATGCTTGGCAACTGACTCATATTTATGATGGTTGTGTTCTGACCTCGGCTTCCTGAGTCAGTAAAACACACGAC
This sequence comes from Arizona elegans, assembly GCA_022577455.1. NCBI lineage: Eukaryota > Metazoa > Chordata > Lepidosauria > Squamata > Colubridae > Arizona > Arizona elegans. The sequence continues at coordinate 85,275,289 of JAKOOJ010000007.1, read as the reverse complement.
TAGTCCCAAAAACCTGTTTTATTTTAACAGCTGTGAATTCTGTTCATTCACAGATTAAATAGTTGTAAAGAGTCCTTCGGGATAAGGCTGATAATCACCCACCTTTATCTCCCTTCACACGCTGCCAAAGATCTAATTGGTAAAGCCACACGGAGTCCAGAATCAAACAGAGCTTCAGACTATAAACTGCACTGAATTAACAACGTTGCTTCCTGCAAAGGCCCACATTCCTTTGCTCCTCTTTTAAGTCTTATGGGAGGGGCCAATCATCTCCAAGCCTTACTCTTGAGTCGTCCCTTTTGTTTTAACTATTCTTGCCTTCTGGCAGCTCTGCACATGTGCGCACTGGGAACAGGCTCCCCCTGTTCCTCTGCCTCGCTGAGGTCCGACTTGGAGGCTCCGGAGGCAGCATGTACCTCCCAGATGGCCCTGTCTCTGCCTCCGATGCAGAGCCCTCATCCGAGTCTTTCCCAGACTCCAGGACTGGCCCATGTTCCTCCACAGCCTCCTCACTGTCCGACTCTGCTTCCAGCTCCGCAGGTTGCTGGCGGACCACAACAGGTTGCAGTGTCCTGGCGTCCTGTGATCCCCTTTCTGATGAGCAAAGTCAATGGGGGAGCAAGATTCACTTAACAACCCTGTTACCGATTTAACAACTGCAGCAAGGAAGGTCGTAAAATGGGGTGAAATTCACTGAACAACTGTCTCGCTTAGCAAGAGGAATTTTGGGTTCAATTGTGGTCGTAAATCAAGGACGAACTGTAGTTTTCTGGCATAGTAACTTTGCCGATGTCAGTTTCCTTCTGAACCGAAACCGGGTCAAGTCCAAAGAAGACCTGGAACTGGATCTAAAGCAACTTGACTTGTAAAGTGTGTAAACGCGAACATCAACGATCCCACTTTTCATTTATTTGAATTGGTTTTGAACCCTCTGGCCAGCTGGGTCTGAAACGAGGCTTTATCGTCATCCAGCAACCCTCCCTTGCATTCGGTGTAGGTTGCTGTAATGGATCATCTATTGCCAGATCTCCTTTTTGGAGATTGAAGTCGATCCAAAACCAGGTGCCGTAATGTTCTGTCCGTTGGGCTTGTTCACGGATTGCCAGTCTGTTTTCCAGTGCAATTCCAGGTGCTGATTACAACCTTTGAAGTCCTAAATTCTTTTCCCTCCCACTTAAACCAAACATTTATTAATATCAGGATACTGACTCGGTAATTGTCCATGAGAAAATGGCCTTGGTATTTTAATTGATGCCGTCTTACATCATGAGAAATATCATTTCCAAATGGCAGGACTTAATCGTTCAAGTTTATCCTGCATTGGCGAGGCCTCACCCGGAGAATGACGCCCGTTTGGGTTAACGACATTTGAGAAAGATTCAGGTTTAGGATAAGGAGTCGGTCAGGAAATGGCACTGAATGTGTCTAACTTTGATGGAGATGGGATACAATTGCACACTTCTATTCCATGCAAGCAACCAGAGCAGAGGTGGGATTCACTTACCTTTCCTACTGGTTCACAAATGCGAGCACGTGCGCTCGCGCTTTGCTCACATGTGCACACGCTCGGCTTTCCGCGCATGCTTTTTGCTCATATGTGTGCCTTCCGCGCATACGCACAGCCTCCAAAACGTGGCTAAATAGGACTGCATCATGTCCGGGCAAGTGGGCAGGGCCTACCGCAGTCGCTGCTGAACCGAACCGGCTGAATCCCGGTTCAATTGAACCAGAGGCACTTGCAAATAGCTAAAGCAAGCAACTTTATTGTTCTCTATTCTCTATACCAAGGGTGTCAAACTCAAGGCCCGGGAGATGGATCCGGCCCACAGGGTGCTTAGATCTGGCCCGTGAGGCTGCTCTGGAAACAGTGAAGGATCGGCTTGTGGTGCCTCTGCCAGCGAAAACAGAGCTCAGGCTCTGTTTTCGGCCGTGACAGCCTCCTGCAACCCTCTGCCAGCGAAAACAGAGCTCGGGGGCTCTGTTTTCATTGGTAAAGGGCTACAGGAGGTATTGCAGCTGAAAACGGGGCCCATGGGGGTGCCTCCAAATTCCATTTTCGCTGGCAGATGGCTGCAGCAGGCTGTCGCGGCTGAAAATTGAGACTTAATGAGTGATGTTGAGCTGGCCACGCCCACCCTGGCCACGCCCTGAGGTCAAACATAACCCTGATACGGTCCTCAATGAAATCGAGTTTAACAGCTTTGCTCTATACCATCTATGTTAGAAGAATTTTCTCCAAACTGCTTGCTTTTCCCTGGGAATGACTAGATAAAGTTTCATGGATCTTGGGGGAAGTCAAGCTTCTGCCTCTTGAGACTATGCAAAGATTCTAAGCTAGATCCTCCCTTGACCCCTCCTTCCAGCTTAGCTCCCAATTTTCCAACACCTTCAAATTCATTATTATGTAGCAGAAGTCTTTTTCTCATTCCATTGTGCAGACCAGGGAATAATGGTTTGAGGTTGTAGGCAGTCCTCCGCTTACGACCGCAGTTGAACCCAAGATTTCTGTGGCTAAGCGAGACAGTTGTCAAATGAGTTTTGTCCCCTTTTATGACCTTTCTTGCCACTGTTGTTAAGTGAATCCCTGCAGCTGTTAAGTTAGTAATACAGTTGTGTTCATAAGTGAATCTGGCTTCCTGATAGACTTTGCATGTCAGAAGTGGAATCCTCTGATCCCAGGACATTACAACTGTCATAAATATGAACCAAATGCCAAATGGTATGAATTTTGATTATGTGACCATGGGGATGCTGCAAACGGTCGTAAGTGTGAAAAAAAGGTCCTAAGTTATTTTTTTCAGTGTTCTTATAATTTCAAATGGTCACTAAATGAATGGTTGTAAGTTGAGAACTACCTGTAGAGAAAAACTGATTCGAACTGAATGTTAATAAAAGCTTACTAACAGTAAGAGCAGTTTCCCAGTGGGGCCAATGACCCATAGATAGTTGGCTAGTTTTCCTTGGATCTTTTCAAGCAGAGGGTTGACATACAGTACAATTGTCAATCATATGTTGGGATTCCAGAGCTTGGATGTGTATCCATGCATTGAGATTGGTACTGTTTTTGTATTTATATATTTTATTTGGCTTATATGTGACTCAAATCGTGTCCAGTTCTGAGCAGTTTAAGACTTCCAAAACGTAATATGATTAAAAATGAAAATCACAGCAGCATAAAAAAATATAACTCACTAAAGGATGTGGGGTGGGGGAACATAGCCCATTTACAAAACCATTTCTGGGGCCTACAATGGGATCAGTGACTCTTTATAATTACAGGAAATTTGACTTTTTTAATAGTTCAGGTATCTCCAAAATTAACCCAGTGGTCACATAGAAACGGAATTTCTGCTGTTCTTCCTTCACTGTGGATATTCCTTACATCCCACTTGCTTTTGAAAATTTAATGCTTATGACAAAAATGTAATTTTAGTGTCCTGTTTGCTCAGTGGCGAAGACGCTGAGCTTGTCGATCGAAAGGTCGGCAGTTCAGCAGTTCGAATCCCTAGTGCCGCGTAACGGAGTGAGCTCCGTTCCTTGTCCCAGCTTCTGCCAACCTAGCAGTTCGAAAGCAGGTAAAATATGCAAGTAGGAAAAATAGGGACCACCTTTGGTGGGAAGGGAACAACATTCCATGCGCCTTTGGCGTTGAGTCATGCTGGCCACATGACTACGGAGACGTCTTCAGACAGTGCTGGCTCTTCGGCTTTGAAATGGAGATGAGCACTGCCCCCTAGAGTCGGGAACGACATATGTGCGAGGGGAACCTTTAATTTTACCTTTACCTTCATCTGCTGCTTTGTATTAATGGAAAACCGAACACAACTTATGTCGCTATCTAACTTACAGGTAGTCCTCGATGTATGACCACAATTGAGCCCAGAACTGATATTGCTAAGTGAGGAATGGGTTAAGTGAGTTTTGCTCCATTTAAAGACCGTTCTCGCCAGACGCATATGCTGATGACTTAAAAATAACCTAATAGCTTTATTTGACCTGAGACACTAGTATTATAACATTCACCGACTGAAGTCAAATAAAGCTATTGGGTCATTTTAAAGTCATCAGGTTGTAAGAAGCTAATTGTGATCTTGCCATGTTGGGTGTAATTATGATACATGGTTTCTTTGAGGGCATACAATGTTCAATCCACAAAACAACACACCTTAATTAAGTTGTGATTGCGAGTTTACTACATTGTGTAAATCCATCCTTTAGAAGCAAGGTTATGTAGTTTTTCCAGGGTTCACGATGGGCAAAGAAGTCACCTCCGTCCTCGACTTACGACCACAATTGAGCTCCAAATTTCTGTCGTCAAGTGAGACATTTGTTAAGTGGGGTTTTGCCCCATTTTATGGCCTTTCTTGCTTAGGGTTGTTAAGTGAATCACTGAGGTTGATAAGTTAGTAACCCGGTTGTTAAATGAATCTGGCTTCCCCCATCGACTTTGCTTGTCAAAAGGTCGCAAAAGGGGATTGCATGACCTCCGGACACAGCAACGGTCATAAGTGTGAACCAGTTGCAAAGCGTCTTAATTTTGATCACACAATCATGGGGGTTCGACAACGGTTGGACTAGAAGACCTCCAAGGTCCCTTCCAACTCTGTTGTCCTGTCCTGTCCTGTCCTGTCCTGTCCTGTCCTGTCCTGTCCTGTCCTGTCCTGTCCTACTCTACTCTACTCTACTCTACTCTACTCTACTCTACTCTACTCTACTCTACTCTACTCTACTCTACTCTACCCCTGTTCTGTTCTGTTCTGTTCTGTTCTGTTCTACTCTACTCCTGTTCTATTCTATTCTATTCTATTCTATTCTATTCTATTCTATTCTATTCTATTCTATTCTATTCTATTCTATTCTATTCTATTCTATTCTATTCTACCCTACCCTACCCTACCCTACCCTACCTTACCCTACCTTACCCTATTATTATTTCATCAGTGGGCTTTCTGGCTGAGAATGATGGGGCCGGAGATTCTGGCTTTAAATCACTTTTAAATTTCTTGGGTCAGATGATTTCGAGGAGGTAACTCTTTGGAAGCCCAGAAACCGACGCCGTTAATCTCCTTAAAATGTGGAGCTGTAGAGAGCATGGTGTGCATGTGGGCCATTAAACTGAACACTGTTCAAAGACGGATGCAAGACCACGGGTTAGGGAAATCCTGAGAAGATATATCGCTAATTGCCCATTCATTAAGGGGTTGCTTTTATAAACGGGCTTGCTTACAGAAAGGGAGGGGAGATAAGATGAATTGGAGAGGACTTGAATCACCTCCTAAAACTAATAAATATCGGTGCAACTGGGTGGAAGAAGGGCAGATTAAATAGCAGGCTATGTCAGTCTAATATCTTGACTGTTGTTTATTTAGGTCAAGAAAGAGATCAGTGTGGCAATCGCTTCGCGCTTTCCTAATATATGTGATTCAGTTTCACTTGTAAAAAAGTGCAACAGGAAGTCCTCGACTTACGGCCACAGCGGAGCCCCACAGGTTTCTGTTGCCGAGCGAAACTTGTTTTGTGAAGAGAATTTGGCCCCGTTGTTTACGGCTTTTCCTGCCACAGTTGTTAAGGGAATCACAGCCGTCGTTAAGTTTGTAACACAGCCGTTAAGGGAATCTGGCTTCCCCCTTGACTTCGCTTGCAATAAGGTCGCAAAAGGGGATCCCACGTAACACCCAGGACACGGCGACCATCATAAATAGGAACCGGTTGCCAGGCATCCGAATTTGAATCACGTGATCGTGCGGATGCTGCAGCAGTCGTAGGTGTGAAAAATGGTCGTAACTTAAGTCACTTTTTCGGGTGGCCTTGTAACTTTGAACGGTCATTAAGTTGTTGTGGTCCACCAGCAGCCTGCAGAGCTGGCAGCAGACTCGGACAGTGAGGAGGCTGGGGAGGAACATGGGCCAGTCCTGGAGTCTGGGGGAGGCTCGGACGAGGGCTCTGCTTCAGAGGCAGAGAAAGGGCCATCTGGGAAGTACGTACTGCCTCCAAAGCCTCCAGAGTCGGATCTCAGTGAGGCAGAGGAACAGGAGGAGCCTGTTCCAAGTGCGTGCATGCGCAGAGCTGCCAGAAGGCAAGAACAGTTAAAACAAAAGGGACGACTCAGGAGCAAAGCTTGGAGGTGATTGGCCCCTCCAGGGATGGGTTCTACTTACCTTTACTACTTCACATGCGCAGAAGGGTTTTGGTGACGTCGGGGTTGGTGGGCGGAGCATCCTGCTGGTTTTACTACTGGTTCTATAGAACCGGTGCGAACCGGGGGCAACCCACTACTGGGCCCCTCTCATAAGACTTAAAAGAGGAGCAAAGGCACATGGGCCTTTGCAGGAAGCAACATTGTTAATTCTGTGCAGTTTAAAGTCTGAAGCTCTGTTTGGTTCTGGACTCTGTGGCTTTGCCAATTAAGTCTTTGGCAGCGTGTCAAGGGAGATAAAAGTGGGTGATTATCAGCCTTATCAGCCTCTTTACAATTATTTGGGACTCATCTGTGAATGAACAGAATTCACAGCTGTTAAAATAAATCAGGTTTTTGGGACTACTCGTGTGTTTTACTGACTCGGGAAGCCTAGGTCAGAACATAAGTAAACTGTTATGTCGAGGACTATCTGTATTGAGATAGACCAGTCCAGAAAAAGGCCGAACAACTGGCAAATCTGAACTCAGAGCTGCATTTGCAGGTCCACGTTTTGTGGCCAGAGATGGACCCTGCAAAGTGACTTCACTCGTATCATCCCGGAGTGAAGGAACACTTCCAAAATCCCAATTCTTGCTTCAGATGTTTATATAGCATTTTTAATGCCTTCCAGACCCGCTTAGTGTGGGGCGATTAAGTCAAAGAGGAAACTCTTTGGGCAAGGGATTCCAAAGGGTTGCGGTCTAGAAAAATAAAATAAAAATAAAACCCAGTTAGGCTTGGCGAGCTTAAGGGAGCAAGAAAGAAGATGACGTCAGATGAAGATGGATGGGATCAAAGAGATGGCAGGCTTGTCCTTGGAAAAGCTTTGGATCTTTCTCACAACCGGTGGAAAAGTAAAACATTTGTTTCAGGGAAGTCTCCAGGAGTAAAATAAAGACTCGCCAATTAGCTAATTGAAAAGGTTGTTGGATGAGCTTTGTAGAGGCTTAGGAAACTAGAATTCCATCCTTATTTGCATTCCTTCCATCACAGATGGAATGTTTGCTAAATGTCTCTTTTTTCTAGTTGCTTTATATAGATAGATAGAATTCTTTCTTGGCCAAGTGTGATTGGACACACAAGGAATTTGTCTTTGGTGCATATGCTGTCAGTGTACATAAGGAGAATAAAATACGTTCTTCAAGAATAAAAAGATACAACACTTAGTGATAGTCATAGGTTACTAATAAGCTATCAAATCGTACTAGGCAGTGGTGGGTTTCAAAATTTTTTACTACCGGTTCTGTGGGTGTGGCTTGGTGGGCGTGGCATGGCTGAGTGGGTGTGGCTTGGTGGGCATGGCAGGGGAAGGGTACTGTAAAATCTCCATTCCCTCCCTACTCCAGGGGAAGGTTACTGCAAAATCCCCATTTCCTCCCGATCAGCTGGGACTTGGGAGGCAGAGAAGAGATGGGGGTGGGGCCAGTCAGAATTTTTACTACCGGTTCTCGAACTACTCAAATTTTCCGCTACCGGTTCTCCAGAACAGGTCAGAACCTGTTGAAACCCATCTCTGGTCTGTAGATATTTTCACAGCCCTCTATACATCCCACAAGGGCATCGTTACAAAAACTAGAGGTAGAATCCTCAATGTCCCTGTCCTTTCCTTGTTACCTTTTAGTACAACTATCTTGTGATCTAAGTTTTGCCTCCTTCAGGGCTATAAATGGAAGAAAGTAGCCGTAAGTTGGAGGAATACAAACGAAGGATAAATGTTCAGGTATGGTGGGGAAAAATGATGCAATTAAGTACTTCCTACGGGTTCTTAAGGAAGGACTGGAGAATTTAGAAGCTATCTCTAAAGATCTTTTGTTCTACAGGAGTAATTTAGATCACAGCCCATTTTAGATGCTTGTAACATATGGGTTTAATCAGTGGTATTATTGGGGCCACACTGCATGGACAAAGATTGCAGGTATCATGACATGGAAAGGTTCCAAGTTCAGTCCCCTTCTCCTTCTCCTTCTAGACTAGAGCTGGAAGGGACCTTGGAGGTCTTCTAGTCTAGCCCTCTGCTCAAGCAGGAGACCCTACCACCATTTCAGACAAGTGGCCGTCCAGTTTCTTTTTTAAAAACTTCCAGTGATGAAGCACCTACAACTTCTGGTGGCAAGCTGTTCCACTGGTTAATTGTCCTCACTGTTAGGAAGTTTCTCCTTAATTCCAAGTTGCTTCTCTCCTTGGTTAGCTTCCATCCATTGTTTCTTGTCCTGCCTTCAGGTGCTTTGGAAAATAAGTTGCCTCCTCTTCTTTGTGCAGCCTCTCAAATCCTGGAATACTGCTGTCCTTGTCCTTGTCCTTGTCCTTGTCCTTGTCCTTGTCCTCCTCCTCCTCCTCCTCCTTCTCCTTCTTCCCCCCTTCCCCTTCCTCTTCCCCTTCCTCTTCTTCTCTTCCTCCTCCTCCTTCTTCCCCCCTTCCCCTTCCCCTTCCTCTTCCTCTTCTTCTCTTCCTCCTCTTCCTCTTCCTCCTCCTCCTCCTTCTTCTTCTTCCCCCTTCCCCTTCCCCTTCCTCTTCTTCTCTTCCTCCTCCTCAAATCACCTGTGTGTGTTTTTTTTTAAAAAGATCCCATCAAATTGTAGAATCAATCTGGATGCCCCAATTTGTTGCTCCAAACCAAATAAGAAAATATTCAATTAGCAGCCCCATTGAAATTCCTACTTGAATAATTACTGCTTCCCCTCGACTGGGTGTGACAGTTGTTTGCAAGTTCAGCAGACCTAAAAACAGTTAAAGAAAAGAGATAAAGGAAGGAGCAGATCGGAAAGAATCTTACAAGTGTGTCCTTGGAAGCGAATAGCAAGTGAAGGCACGAAAAGAGACACCTGTCTGCGATGGTGTCCAGCATCCTTTTTCTCTTTGGGAATGTTTTTTTTAAAGAATCATTTCCATGATGGAACTCGTACTGGAAACACTTAGAAGAAGAAAATGCCTATTGTTTTTTTCCCTCCTCTTTTCAAGGACAAATCCCAGTTAAAATCTGGCTGCTTTTTAAGGCTCTGTTCTGTGCATTTTTTTTTTTTTTGTACGAAGAGGGTTTGTGTAAGAGGTTTCCTAAATCTTCTAATGGAAGATGTGTCAGCCATAGAAACATTAAAGAGCTTTAAAGCAGGGAAGAGAAAGGAAGTAACCAAGGACCCCACAACTGCTGTTGTTATTGCTGTTGCTATTGTTGTTATACCTCCTCCTAGATTGACCCCCTCTTCCTTGTGGCAGCCTCTCAAATCCTGGAATACTGCTATCATCATCATCTTCCTCTCCTCCTCCTCCTCCTCCTCCTCCTCCTCCTCCTCCTCCTCCTGTTCCTCCTGTTCCTCCTCCTCCAACTCCTCCAACTCCTCCTCCTGTTCCTCCTCCTGTTCCTCCTCCTCCTCCTCCTCCTCCTCCTCCTCCTCCTCCTCCTCCTCCTCCTCCTCCTGTTCCTCCTGTTCTTCTGATGATGTTATGTAGTTGGGTCGTAAAATGTCTGCAAGAAAACAACCAAGATCAGAAAGCACCTAGGATCCCGCAGTCTTCCTCTTCCTCCTCCATTTCCTCTCCCCACTCCCTGATGATGATATGTAGTTGGGTCATGAAACAGCTGACTACCAAGTTCACAGCACACCAAGAGGACCCCACAGTTCAACCCCGAGCTACAAATACTCTCGTCTGTTGTTTAATAATTTCTCCCATTCCACCACGTTAACAGAACGTCGATTTGACGACTTGGGGTGGCGATCAGATGGCTGATTCCCCTTTTCAGTCAACGTTGTTGCACGGAGAAATCCCTTTTGGGAAGATTTTTATAGGAGAGCATCTCCTTCAATAGGAGATATGGATAAAGAGAAGAGAGAAGTCAAGATTCAAAGGTTCAAATCCCGGGGTTGACACAAGGTCATCCAGGATTGTGTCTTATTTTTTCTCCCCCTAAATCAGGGGTGGGTTCTAAATTTTTTTACTACTGGTTCTGTGGGCGTGGCTTATTTTGTGGGTGTGGCTTGGAGGTCATGTGACTAGGTGGGCATGGCTAGCTGGTCAGAGTCATTTCTGGAAGGTCCTCGCACTTACGACCAGTCCTTGCACTTACAACCTGACTCATTTGTTTGCTTTTAACACTGATCAGCTGTAGGGCGGCCCTTTGAAGCCCCATGGCAAGAGTTTAAACAGTTTTTTCTCCTCTAGTCATCAGCTGGGACTCAGGAGGCAGCAATAGATTGGGGGTGGGGCCAAATAAAAGGTAAGAATAACATGGGGGGGTGGGAGGGCGGGGGGGAGAACTGGTTCGGTGACGTCATATTGTCACCGCTACCGGCTTGGCCGAACCGGACCGAACCATGAGGAACCCACCACTGCCCCGAATACCTTGTGACAAATCGAGCAGAGCTTCCAGCTCTCAGTAATTTAACAATAGTGACAAGGAAAATCTCTTCTTTCACCCTTCCACTTCAAGCTGTTGAATAAAAGAAAGCCCCGAAGGGAAATATGAGTAGAATGGGGTGTGAGCATTGCTGCCGACAGTGAAAGCAAAATTCCCAGGCTAAGGATATGCTAAGAAAACAAGTTTGCATTCATTTTTCAGGAAGGGTTGCTCTGACAGAGCCATCGCTTCCCAGCGCTTATCAAAGTAGCCTATTGAAGAGAAGGATTGGGGGGATGGACATAATAACCATCTTCCAATACTTGAGGGGCTGTCTCAAAGAAGAGGGAGTCAACCAGGGGTGGGCTGCTGGGGGTTCGCAGGGGTTCGGGAGAACCTCTAGCTAAGATTCTGTGCAGTTCGGAGAACCCCCAAATCCCACTCCTGTCTGGCCTCCCTGCAGACTCCGGGGAGCAAAAGGTCCACCAGGGGGGTGGGGGTGGGGGTGGGCACGCTGCATTCCCCAGTGCCCCATTTTGGGCCTAGTAGGCCTCCCTGCAGCCTCCGGGAAGCAAAAATGGGCCATGGGGGGGCGCAGCACCCCCCAGTGCCCCATTTTGGGTCTGGTAGGCCTTCCTGCTCTTACGTGGGAGCCAAAACGGGGCGCATGGGGACTCCTGGAAGGGGTGGGAGGGGAGGGGCCAGCCAGCAATTTAACAACCGCTTCGTCTGAACTGGCCCGAACCGGCTGAATCCCATCACTGGGCTTTGCTCTCTCTCTTCATAGGACATAGTTTCTTACCCTCTGATCATCTTCAATGAGATTATATGAACCGGTCCCAATTTTCTTGAAGCCTTCTCTAAGTACAGGTAGTCCTCGACTTAACAACAGTTCATTTAGTGACCGTTCAAAGTTACAACGGCACTGAAAAAAGTGATTTAGGACCTTTTTTTCATAGTTTTACAACCTTTGTAGCATCCCCATGATCATGTGAGCAAAATTCCGACAGCTTGGCCACCGGTTCATACTTATGACCATTGCAGTGTCCCCACAGGTCACGCGATCCCCTTTTGCGACCTTCTGACAAGCAAAGTCAATGGGGAAGCCAGATTCACTTAACAACCGGGTTGTTAATTTATCAGTTGCAGTGATTCGCCAAACAACGGTGGCAAGAAAGGTCGTAAGATGGGGCGAAACTCACTTAACAAATGTTTCGTTTAACAACAGAAATTTGGGGCTCAGTTGTGGTCGTAAGTCGAGGATTACCTGTATGGTGCCAAAAATTGAAGTAGGGCCTAATGTAAGAGGAGTAAACTAGAACAGTGACTACATGTGATTTATTGATGTAATCCAAAACTACATTTTGCAACCACATATCACACTAATGTTTCATATTCCTATGTCCCGTGTGTTAAGTTTCTGTTTCCTAACTGAAAAACCTTATACTTGTCCCAGTTCTTCAGCCCTTTTCTTTAATCTGTCAATATCATTTTGATTTTTATTTATGCCGAACCTTAAGAATCTTACCCCATTTTTGGGTCATTTGCAAATTTGGTAAACTTTCTATAAATTATCTCTCTTATCTCCTATCATACCTTTTCTTCTGAGTCATTAATAAAACATTTAATCTCTTTTCCTTTATTTGATTATCTCCCTGAACATTTAATGGATAAATTGGGATCTTTCGTTTTAAACAAAAGAACTTCTCAATTATCATCTGTTTCTTTTGATTTTTACCTGCTTCCTCCAGCAATGAATAATAAAAACAAAAAACCTCAGAAAACTTTCCTTGTTTTTTGTTTAAAAATGTCAAATTTGCAGTTGTTTACCAGTCCTTAGTACAACCTCATCACCAAAACGATAAAATACAAGGAAAATGAAGAACCAAGAAACAAAGATGAAATAGACGCATAGGTGGAAGAAAAGGAAATAGCTACAATTTTAAAGATAAATTAAAAAAAAAATTAAAGTAAGAGTAAACAGAAATAAAATATCAATAACAAAATACTGAAAAGCTTGCTTAAATGCTTACATCTAAATTAAGGACCTAATAAAATATTCATAAGTTAAGGAAAAAAAAATAGAAATCAATAAAATTCCAGTGAACTTCTATAGGATCAATCGGGGTTGTTTTGTCAATAGAAAGAAATCAGCTGAAAGAAATGAATTGAGAGGGCTAACCTCAAGAGAATTATTTCACTGTTTGAAAATAAATCAATAAAATATTACTTCGTTTTTCATTTCTTGCGAATATATAAATGCTTACGACTAACCTAAGAAAGAAGATCTATCATATTTGAAGCTCCATTATTTGAAATTGGCTCTCAATGGATTGTAAATGGTTTGGTGGAACAAATTGAATCTGTCTGTGTGTTTACTTACATAGGTGCCCAGTTGCTAGAGGCTTTGAAATGTATAGGGCAGTGGTGAAATCCAGTTTTTTTTACTACCGGTTCTGTGGGTGTGGCTTGGTGGGCGTGGCAGGGGAAGGATCCCCACTCCAGGGAAAGGATACTGCAAAATCCCCATTCCCTCCCCACTCCTGGGGGAAGGATACTGCAAAATCCCCATCCCCACCCCACTCCAGGGGAAGGATACTGCAAAATCTCCATTCCCTCCCCACTCCCGGGGGAAGGATATTGCAAAATCTCCATTTCCACCCCGCTCTGGAGCCAGCCAGAGGTGGTATTTGCCGGTTCTCCGAACTACTCGAAATTTCCACTACCGGTTCTTCCGAACTGTTCAAAATTTCCGTTACCAGTTCTCCAGAACCTGTCAGAACCTGCTGGATTTCACCCCTGGTGTAGGATCTCTTGCTCGAGCAGCGGGTTGGACTAGAAGACCTCCGAGATCCCTTCCAAGTTCTGTTCTTCTGCTTGCACGATTCTGATCTTCGTAGGTACAGAGACATTGAAATATTTGAAGATCTTTTCCAAGGTTTTCATGGCTGCTTAATCCAATGCCACTTGCATGTTGTTGGGTGTGAGGTCCCTTCCATGTATATATGTTCTCTGTATGGAAAAAGTTTGTAGATGATTAAAAAGAAGATTTTACAAAACTGGCAGGCAATGCAAGAGGCCAGTGAAATTACCTACACAGCATGGAAGATGCGGTTAAAGAGTAATTTGGGATGCAGTGCAATTCAGAACCAGGGTGGATAAACATCAATGATTTTTTTTAAAAAATCAAAAAAATCAGATTTTTTTTTATTTAAATCGGATTTTTTTTAATTTAAATCGGATTTTTTTTATTTTTATCGAATTCATTTTAATAAAAAACTTTTGGGGTAAAAATCTATCATAAGATAGTTTTCTATTTAAGATACATAAATAATTTAGTTTATTCAGCATGAAATGGAGCTTAGTTATGTAGCATGAGGCTGTATATTCTGCAACACTGGGACTATCGGTGAGTCAACAGCGGGTCAAAGGAGTAGCAGAGATGACAGTTGCTCTTCAAAAATTATGATTTAAATCGAGTTGATTTAAATAAACCTTTTTACTAGTGATTTAAATCATGATTTAAATTGTGATTTAAATCAACTCGATTTAAATCAAATCCCTGTTCAGAACTAGTAATACCCCCGTTTCTGTGGGGAGAGGTTTTTCCAAGGTATTTCTCCACCTTGGCAGCTTGAGGATGGGTAGACTTCAACTCCCAGAAATCCCCAGCCAACAGGAATTCTGGGAGTTGAAGTCCACACATCTTCAGGTTACCCAAGTGGGGAAACACTTCCCTACTTAATGTGGGAATTCCATGGGGGTACAGTTGGAGAATATCGCATATGCTTCCGGGAAACATTTTTATTTTAAGACTGGTGATTTTTTTTTCAAGTGCTCCCATCTGGTAGGGACTTTGCCTTGTTTCAGATGGTTTCTATCAAATTAGAAGTTTGTCCACTTTGGATTTTGGGCTTTACTGATTAGATCAGGGGTCGGCAACCTTAAACACTCAAAGAGCCACAAAGGTCCTAACTGGAAGCCCCGTTCAATCCTGGAGCAGATCAGAAGTCCGTTTCCCCCACCATAGAGTCTCTTCCTAGCCCGGCGTTCTTTTTTCCTTTTACCCACCAGCGACAGGGAGCTCCAGCAGAGGGATGAAAGAGCCACATGCGGCTCCAGAGCCACAGGTTGCCGACCCCTGGATTAGATAGATATGGTGTTACGGAAATGGCTAGTTTAAACTACTAGGTTAAACTAAAAAAGTTATGGTTTGATGTTATTACTTCATTCTAGGGCACCAAAGGGAGTCGGAAGTCAATGCCTTTCCTCGCCTCTTTTCCCTCTTCTTCTCCACACTTTTCCCTTCTCTATTTCTCCTTCTTTTTGCTTTTTTTTGGGGGGGGGGTATGCTACATCATAAAAAGTAAAAGGCTTGATTTAAATCAACTCGATTTAAATCATAATTTTTAAAGAGCAACTGTCATCTCTGCTACTCCTTTGACCCACTGTTGACTCACCGATAGTCCCAGTGTTGCAGAATATACAGCCTCATGCTACATAACTAAGCTCCATTTCATGCTGAATAAACTAAATTATTTATGTATCTTAAATAGAAAACTATTTTACGATAGATTTTTACCCCAAATGTTTTTTTATTAAAATGAATTCGATAAAAATCAAAAAAATCCGATTTAAATCAAAAAAATCCGATTTAAATAAAAAAAATATGATTTTTTTGATTTTTTTAAAAAAATTGTTGATTTTTTTCCACCCTGGTTTAAGAGGTTCTGTCCCGTTGACCCACCGTTCAAAGGAAAAATCAACAACAATTACTAGCATATGCAGTTGCAAAAAAAAAACATTTTGCTTCTCTCTTCCTAAATGTGTTCTTTTTTTAAAAAAAAACTCCCCTCCCCCCCTCCCCCACCCCCTGGAAGATACTTTCTATTGGCATAAATCGACTGCAGGCATTTTTGTATACCAATTGGTCTGCAATGCAAATATAAAACTGACATTACAATGTATATACATTTTTCTGCATCTATTAGCAACACCAACATGTGGCACCAATAAAGGCTATTTAATCTTCCCTGGGAAAACTGCTTAGGTTTTATTGGTCCTGCCTTTCACATCTGCTGCTGAAGTTTGCAAAGTTCAAGTTATTTATATTAATTAGTATGCAGGGAAGATAAGACCTTGCGTAAAGTTCTGGTTTGTTCTAGTTGTTTTAGGTTTATTGAGTTATTTTCAAGTTGCCTTTTGAGCCGACATGAAGGATGGAATGCTCTGTAGGAAAAATAAATACACTTTTAAATATATAAATAAATTGAAAATACACTTTTTGATGTATAAGTAAGCGAAAACATACTTTTTAATCTGTAAATAAGTGAAAATACACTTTTTAATCTGTAAATAAAGTCGGTAAATAAAGTAAAAGCGCACTTTTTAATCTGCAAATAATCTACCTTTGCACCAGGTAGATTGATCCATGGAAAACCAAGATGGCTGGACTGAGTGGAATTAAAAACTGGATACTGCACAGGTAGTCCTTGATTTACGACCACAGTTGAGGCCAAAGTTTAGGGTTGTTCAGCGAGACAGTTGTTGGCTGAGGTTTGCCCCATCCTACGACCTTTCTACGACCACATTTGTTAAGTGAATCCCTGCTGTCGTTAAGCGAGTAACACGGTTGTTAAGCAAATCCGGCTTCCCCATGGACTTCGCTTGTCTGCATGTCGCAAAAGGGGGTCACATCACATGACCCCGGGATGCTGCGTCCGTCATAAATATGAGTCAGTTGCCAAGTGTCTGAATGGGGGTACTGCAACAATTGTGTGAAAAATGGTCATCGGTCATTTTTTGCAGTGCCCTTGTAACTTTGAATGGTTACTAAGTGAGCTGCTGTAAGTCGAGGACTATCTGCAGTTGCTTATTTGCCACCCTCAAACCTCCTGGTTTTGCATGACAAGTGTCTTGGGCAAGCTGCTTTTAAAATAATTCCTCTAACTGGAGTATGTATTCGTGGTAGGAACAAAACGGCGTCTGATTTTCAGTCTGTGGTGACAGAGGTTCTCCTCCTCCTCACCGTTGTTTCGTTTTAAGCTAAAAAATGGCTTCCGTGTCATGATAAGAGGCTGCACTGCCAAAAACTACCTAGATAGGAAAATGTCGAGAGTCATTTGAAGTCCATCCCCGTAGCAGTAATAACAAAAGGCCATCATTAGTGCATTCGTTCTGTATCAGCATTGCAGTAAAAAAAAATGTATTAAGAGGATGAGATGAGAGAGAGAAAAAGAGAGAGGGAGGGAGGGAGGGAGAAAGAGAGAGAGAGAGAGGGAGGAAGGGAGAAAGAGAAGGAGAGAGGGGGAGGGAAAAGGGAGGGAGGGAAGAGAAAGAGGGAGGGAAGAGAAAGAGGAAGGGAGGGAAGGAGAGAGCAAGGGAAGGAGGGTCGGAGAGGGAGAAAGTGAGAGAGAGGGAGGGAAGGAGAGAGAGAGGGAGAGAGGGAAGGAAAAAGGGAGGGAGGGAAGGAGAGAGGGAGGGAAGGAAGGAGAGGGAGGGAGGGAGAAAGGGAGGGAGAGAGAGAGGGAGAAAGGGAATGAAAAAGGGAGGGAGGGAAGGAGAGAGGGAGGGAGAAAGGGAGAGTAGGAAGGAGAGAGGAAGGGAAGGAGGGCCGTAGGGAGAGAGAAAGAGAGAGAGGGAGGGAAGGAGGGAGGGAGGGAGGCAGGGATAGAGAAAGGGAGGGAGAGAGAGAAAGAGAGAGAGAGAAAACACCTTTTTATCTGGAGGATAAACTGGAAGTTTTTAAGAAGAGGTTGGATAACCATTTGTCTGAAGTGGTGTAGGGTCTCCTGTTTGAGGAGTGGGTTGGACTAGAAGACCTCCAAGGTCCCTTCCAACTCTGTGATTCTGGATGCTAATTTTTTTTCACCAGGAAAAAATAAGCCAAGGTCCAGGTGGGGTCTATTGTGAAATGAAATTGCTTCTCAACCATCTTTGAGTTGATAGCAAATTTTCCCGGCGTGACGTTGGCTGTCCCCGTTTTCGTCCCTTTTTCCTGTCTTGGTTGGCAGTCACTTGTAGACATCCAATAGATAGCAACGTTGAGCAGATCTGACACACTTTGAGGCTACCCACAAACGGTGTCAGATGAACAGAGGAAAAGTACCTTGACAGTCGCGTTCGTAAGGTTAATGTACTCTTGTTGTAGGTTGGGGAAGATACAAAGGCAGAAAAAAAAAACGTGGTTGCCGGAAGATATTTAGGTCATATTTAGATACGGATGGAGGAAGGTTCCAAATATATATTCAGATTTAATCTGAAGGACACCTTAGGTTGGTAATATACATATGAAACAGAGCCTGGATTAGTAGTTGATTTTAGGTAGTCCTCGACTTACGACCATAATCTCTGCTGCTAAGTGAGAGATTTGTTAAGCGAGCCCCGTTTTATGACCTTTCTTGGCACCGTTGTTAAGTGAGTAGCTGCAGTCGTTAAGTTAGCAACGCGATTACTAACCTGTTCACTAACTGGTTGTTAAGTGAATCGGGCTTCCCCCGTTGACTTTGCTTGTCAGAAGATCGCAAAAGGGGATTGCGTGACCCCTGGGTCGCTGCAACCGTCATAAATATGAATCAGTTGCCAAGTATCTGAATTTTGGATCATGTTGCTGCAGTTGTAAGTGTGAAAAATCATAGGTCATAGATCCCTTCTTTCAGTTTTTCAGACTGGAACCTGAGTTGGGGGACAGTTGAACAAACCGGATATGTTTAGTCTTCAAAAAGACAAAACAGATTTGATGAAGATCGTATTATTTTATGTATTCGGTTTTATCCCAGACTGCAGGTTACAGAATGGAGAACAGTTTATAGGGGTGTCAACCTCGATTTCATTGAGGGCCACATCAGGGTTGTGTTTGACACCCCCCATCGATTCTCTGCCTCCCGAGTTCCAGCTGATCGGGAGGAAATGGGGATTTTGCAGTAACCTTCCCCTGGAGTGGGTGGGAATGGAGATTTTACAGTATCCTTCTCCTGCCACGCCCACCAAGCCACGCCCACCAAGCCACGTCCACCAAGCCACACCAACAGAACCCACCACTGGGGGAGGGGGGGCGTGGTGTGGCATGGCCAGGATGGGCGTGGCCAGCTTGATGTCACTCGTGTCGGGGGCACTTGTGGTGGCCAAATGCTAAGGCAGGACTTCCTGCAGACCTTCCCTTGCTCTCATTATAATCTCCTTCCTTCCTTCCTTCCTTCCTTCCTTCCTTCCTTCCTTCCTTCCCTCCCTCCCTCCCTCCCTCCCTCCCTCCTTCCTTCCTTCTCTTCTTTTTCCTTCCCTCTTCCTTCTCCTTTCTTCTTCCTTCCCCTCTTTTCTTATTTTTCCTTCCTTGCTCTCTTCCCATCTTCCATTCTTTTTCTTTGTCTTTCCTTTTCTCCTTTCCTGTCCCTTCTTGCATGCTCAAATGCAAAAGGAGAAACATTTCTCCTTTTGTTTTGTTTTTAGTTTGTTTTGCTAGCCCTCTAGCCGGGGGTGGGGGGACAGCGGGGGACGGGACGGATGCATACAACCCTCCCGAGTTCCGTTTCCGCTGGCAGAGGGCCGGTCCTTCGTTGTTTCCAAGGCGGCCCCACGGGCAAGATCTAAGCACCCCATTGGCCGGATCCATTCCGCGGGCCTTGAGTTCGACAGCTCTGGATTATTAAATTCTGGATCTGTCTTTTGGAGATTCTCAGTCATCCAGGTCATTGTCTGATTGTCCCTAAGGTGGACTTTCTTTGTTTTTACTTAAAAACCTTTCGCTTCCCATCCAAGGAGCTTCTTCAGTTCTTTAGATTCTGGACCCATAGTAGGAGCGTCTAATGCTACAAATGGGAAATATTTTTCATCTGAGAATTATTAAGGGCTGAGCAGACACTTTTCTGGCATGGATTAATTTTAATCAGTAAAATTTGTCTAGCCTCGGCTATTTATTTAGACCTAATAGATCTTTTTCAGCTGGTATTTTTATTTTAAAAAGGAAATGGTAATAGATGCATGATATATATATATATATATATATATATATATATATATATATATATATATATATATACACAGTTGTCTAAATATATGGAAAAAAAATAAGGCAGTGAGAAGGAGCTGAGCTTTTTCATGCTTAAAGAGCACGCAGCTGGATCAAACGCCTGTAAACAACTTAATTAACCTTGAAAGATTGATCTAAATTAACAAAGAACATTGAAGAGACCCATTGTTTTCCTTTCAACCCACACGTTGAACTTGGCTGCTGAAATAATTCAGTTTCTGGATTCCTGCAGTACAGGTAGTCCTCGACTTACGACCACAATTGAGCCCCAGTTTTGCTGTTACTAAGTGAGACATTTGTGAAGTGAGTTTTGTCCCATTTTACAACCTTCCTTGCCACAGTTGATGAGTGAATCACGGCAGTTGTTAAATTAGGAACACAGTTGTAATGTGAATCTGGCTTCCCCATCGACTTTCCTTGTCAGAAGGTCGCAAAGGGGAATCACATGACCTGACTGCAGCCGTCATAAATATGAATAAGTTGCCAAGCGCCTGGATTTTGATCACATGACCATGGGGGATGTTGCATGTCATAAGTGTGAAAATGGTCACAAGTCACTTTTTCTAGTGCTGTTGGAACTTCAAACGGTCACTAAATCATCATCATCATCTTCTTTTAACGACCCCATAATCTCTTGCGGGGATGGAGTCTGGGCAACTGAATGCAGCTAGCAGAGTGTTTTAATGGCCGGTTGCCTTTCCTGTTACCAATGCGGAGTTTTGTTGCCAAGCTTCTGGATTTTGATCACATGACCATGGGGACGTTATGTGGAAAACGGGTCATAAGTCACTTTTTTCAGTGCTGTTGTCACTAAGTGAACTGTTGTAAGTCGAGGACTACCTGCATACTGGCCCATATATTAAACCAACAATTGTATGGCACAATGAAATATACAGGTGTTGTGAGCAAGGTTATCACAAACGGAGGTGAACTTCTTATGCAATTGCAGCTGGTTTAATGATTTTTTAAAAGAGGTTTCTATGAAGACACCCAACCTGCTCGTGAAAATTTATCAATATTGCCATGTATATTTTCTTCTTCTCATTATTTTATGTTGTAGAAAGCAGATCTGTACCGTAGATTGTCATTTAAATTTTGGCTGCTTTTGATAAATTCAGGGAATTTATGTTGACTAATTTTCAGTCCTAACCCGCTTGTGTGTACATGACTTGTTCGTTTTAATGGATTGTGCCAAATGGCTCAATTTTTGCTCTTGTTTGTACATGTTTTTAAATCTTTTGCTTCTATCTGTACAGTTCAATGGAAAATATGAATAAGATGTCAATAAACCTTTCTATTAAGGGATTCTCTTTTTGAACTGGGAGGAGATGAGCCTCTGAGTAAAGTAATAGTGTTAAGATTTATGATACTAACACTGTCTTCACCAAATCAAAAGTTTTAATCATTGACGGAGCTGCAGCATTTAATTGGTTGGATGAATTAATTCAAAGAATCCCTCAATTGATTAAGTACTGTTCCTTAATAATGAAACAGCAGCCCTTCTTTGTTTGGCTGCGTAATTTATAGTTATAAATTGTTGTTAATTATTTTTACTGCCAAGGCTGGAGGTCTCACGGTTTCAGAAGGCTAGATTATTTGAAGGTTGGAACCGAGACGACACGTCATTCATCCCCAAAAAGCAAAGCACGGATCACACGGTGAAACAAACTGAAAATTAAGTTGATGGTGGCTGATGCAAGCTCCTTTTGAAAGTTGGTGGGTTTATTGATTCTGAGATCTGGACTTCGTTGTTTTTCTTTGAAGACCTTTCGCTTCTCATCCAAGAAACTTTTTCAGTTCTGACTGGATGGTGGGGAATGGAAGGATTTATATTCCTTGCAGACAGCTGGTCATTTGCATTCTTTTAGAGAGTCATTGAGGTTATTTGGAGGTTTATCTGTGTCCTCACAGTCACCTGAGTAGTGTAAATGGTTGTGGAGCCTTCTTAGAACTGCTGAACTTCTAAGTGGCCTCAATGACTCTAAAAGGATGCAAACGACCAGCTGTCTCCAAGGAGTATAAATTCTTCCATTCCTCACCATCCAGTCAGAGCTGAAGAAGCTTCTTGGACGAGAAGTGAAATGTCTTCAAAGAAAAGCAAGAAAGTCCAGTTGGCTTTTGAAAAAAAACCAAACACCTTTGGGACAATCAAGACCTGGATGACTGAGAATATCTCCATAGATATTGATTCTGAGAACCATCCAATCTTAATTTAAGCCAGTGCTCCATTCATCGGTAAATATATACAGTGTTAACCTGACGAATGATATAATCCATGGAGGGTGCACCATTTTCTCTGTGCCATTGAATTCAATGGGACATATTTCCGAGTAGTTTTGTATTGTGGTGAAATCGGCGTCAGCATTTCTCAACACTATTACGTTTCTAGGCACAGAAACAAATTTTACCTGTTAAAGAAAGAGAGAGGGGTACCTAGAAATAAAGAGAAATTGCCAGATAATTAGAGTAATTAATCAGTGGGACAGTTTAACTCCAGACATTTTGGATGCTCCATCACTGGAGGTTTTTAAGAAGAGATTGGACAACCATTTGTCTGAAATGGTATAGGGCCATGATGGCGAATCTATGGCACGTGTGCCATAGGTGGCACGTGAGCCATATCTGTGGGCACACGAGCGTTACCCTAGCTCAGCTCCAGCATGCATGCGTGCGCCGGCCACCTGATTTTTGGCCCTTCCAGGCCCACCGGGAAGTCAGGAAATGGGCTGCTTCCGGCCTCTGGGGGTGGGGGAGGCAGTTTTCGCTCTCCCCAGGCTCCTAGAAAGCCTCTGGAGCCTGAGGAAGGGCAAAAAACGAGCCTTCCGGGCTCACTGGAAGTCGGGAAACGGGCTGTTTCTAGCCTCCAGAGGGCCTCTGGAGGAGCGGGGAAGCAGTTTTTGCCCTCCCCAGGCTCCAAGAAAGCCTCTGGAGCCTGGGGAGGTGAAAAACGGGCCTACCGGGCCCACCATGCCATCACATGCCAAAAAGTGGGGGGAAGTGCAGGGGGAAGCGCAGGGGGGTCACACACGCTTGTGTGTGGGGCGGGGAAGCATTGAATTATGGGTGTGGGCACACACACGTGCAAACCCCCTGCGCTCCCCCCGCTTTTGGCACGCGACGGCAAAAAGGTTAGCCATCACTGGTATAGGGTTTCCTGCTTGAGCAGAGGGCTGGACTGGAAGACCTCCAAGGTCCCTTCCCACTCTGTGTTATTCTGTCATACAAGGAGAAAAGCAATTTAGAACCAAGGAGAAATTTCCTGATAGTGAGAACAAGTAATCAGTGGAACGACTTGCCTCCAGAAGTTGTGGGTGCTCCATCGTTGGAGGTTTTTAAGAAGAGACTGGACAACCATTTGTCTGAAATAATATAGGTCTCCTACTTGAGCAGGGGTTGGACTAGAACCGTGATGGCGAATCTATGGCACGGGTGCCACAGGTGGCACGCGGAGCCATATCGGTGGCCACGCGAGCGTTGCCCTAGCTCAGGTCCAGCCTACATGCCCATGCTGGCCAGCTGATTTTTTAGGCCTTCTGGGCCCACCAGAAGTCGGGAAACAGGCTGTTTCTGGCCTCCGGAGGGCCTCCAGTGAGGTGGGGAAGGCTGTTATATGGTTTTAATTGTGCGTTCGGGGAGCCATTTAATTTTATTTTTGCATGTTTTTTTCCCCCTCGTGGTTGCAAACTACCAAGGGTCCCTAGATGATGTGGTATACAGGTAGTCCTTGACTTACAACCTTTCGTTTAGCGACGGCACTGGAAAAAAAAAAGTGACCGATGACCGTTTTTTTCACACTTATGACCCTTGCAGCATCCCCAGAGTCACAAAAATTTGGATGCTTGCCAACTGGCTCCTATTTATGACGGTGGCGGTGTCCCAGGGGTGTGTGTGTGTGTCATTTTGCGACCTTCTGTCAAGCAAAATCGGTAGGGAAGGCAGATTCACTTAACAACCGTGTGACTAACTCAACAACTGCAGTGATTTGTTTAACGTTGGCAAGAAAGTTGGTCAAATGGGGCGACATTCATTTAACGACTGTCTCGCTTAGCAAGGGAAGTTTGGGGCTCGGTCGTGGTCGTAAGTCGAGGACTGCCTGTAGAAAATTTAATAAACCAATCCCTGGGATTTTAATCGCCTCTCTGCAGCGGAGAAACCCTGTTGTAACCACGTCCCACCCAAAAACATCCCTCTTCCTTCCTTCCTTTGCTGCCCCTCAATGATTTGTGTCCCCTTTTGTTTTCAGAAGGCAGGGAGTGTGTAAACTGTGGAGCTACCTCAACCCCACTTTGGAGGCGAGATGGCACAGGGCATTACCTCTGTAACGCCTGTGGATTGTATCACAAAATGAATGGGCAAAATCGGCCGCTGATAAAGCCCAAAAGAAGACTGGTAAGTGGACCTCGGATTTCCAAAAACTGCACTAACTTCTTTTTCTCCTCTCTCTCTCTCTCTCTCTCTCTTTCTATTTCCTTCTTTCTTTCCACCCCCTCCTCTTCCTCCTCCCTACCTTCATTCATCCATCCCTTCTCCTCTACTCTCCCTACCTTCATTCCTTCCTCCATTCCCTTCTTCTCTACCACTCCTCTTCCTCTCTACATCCATCCATCCGCCCACCCATCCACCCATCCCTCCCTTCTTCTCTACCTCCTCCTCCTCGCTACATCCATCCATCCATCCATCCCTTCTTCTCT
The DNA here is from genome assembly GCA_022577455.1 of Arizona elegans. Lineage (NCBI taxonomy): Eukaryota > Metazoa > Chordata > Lepidosauria > Squamata > Colubridae > Arizona > Arizona elegans. The sequence continues at coordinate 85,251,062 of JAKOOJ010000007.1, read as the reverse complement.
ACCACCTCCTCCTCCTCCTCCCAACCTCCATCCATCCATTCCGATTTTTCTACCTCCTCCTCCTCTCTGTCCATCCATCCATCCCTTCTCTACCATCTCTTCCTCCTCCCAACCTCCATCCATCCATCCATTCATCCATCCATCCATCCCTTCTTCTCTACCACCTCCTTCTCCTCCCAACCTCCATCCATCCCTTCTTTTCTACTTCCTCCTCCTCTCTGTCCATCCATCCATCCATCCCTTCTCTACCACCTCCTCCTCCTCCCCCCAACCTCCATCGATCGATCCATCCCTTCTTTTCTACCTCCTCCTCCTCTCTGTCCATCCATCCATCCATCCATCTATCCATCCATCCATCCATCCCTTCTCTACCACCTCCTCCTCCTCTCTACATCCATCAATCCATCCATCCATCCATCCATCCTTCTCGACCACCTCCTCCTCCCTAACTCATCCATTCATCCCTTCTTCTCTACCTCCTCCTCCTCCCTATCTCATCCATCCATCCATCCATCCATCCATCCATCCATCCATCCATCCATCTCTTTTCCTCTACCACCTCCTTCTCTTCCTCCTCCTCCTCTTCCTTCTCCTTCTTTCCTCAGCCCAAGATGGAGAACTTTCTGGAGGGAGTAGAACTGGGCCAATCCGCCCAAAGTCTTATTTGTCTGTACAGAAGAGAGTTTTTGAGGGGGCCCGCTCCCCATTTTTCACCATGAGTGCCAAGTTATGTACCATTTCTGTCTCTCTCTATATGTCTTTAAAAAAAATAATTCTGGAGTTTTTGCTTTGAAATGAAAAAAAGCAGGGTCAGGATGATCTTGAACGGTTTTGTCTTCAAGAGTGATGGTGGTTGAAGATGAAGGAGATTCAGAAAAGGATGGGAAAGAAAGATTAGGGGGAAAGGAGAAGTGGGAATAACGCCTTGGTCCTCATTGTTTGCAAACATTGAAAAGGTCCTGAAAGCTTAAAGATGGTGGATGTTCTACCTTCTGAGGTGGATTTGTTAAAAGATTTCAGAGGCTGAAAAGAATGGGATGTTTTTAGCTCACCTTTCTCTGTAATAAAACAAGTGAGAGGCTTGACAGTGAAATAAATCCTCGACTTACAACAGTTCATTTAGTGGCTGTTCGTTTAGTGACTGTTCCAAATCACAACGTCACTGAAAAAAGTGACTTATGACCATTTTTCACACTTAATGACCGTTGCAGCATCCCCATGCTCACATGATTTACATTTGGAGGCTTGACAGCTGGTTCACATTTATTTATTTATATTTATTCACATTTATTCACATTTATTCACATTTATTTATTTATTTATTTATTTATTTATTTATTTATTCATTCACTCACTCACTCACTCACTCACTCACTCACTCACTCACTCATTCACTCACTCACATTTACTTCAGTGATTCACTTAACAAACGTGGCAAGGAAAGTCATAAAACAGAGCAAAACCTCACTTAAGAAACACCTCATAAATAAACCACATAGATTTTGGGCTCCATTGTGGTCGTAGTTTGAGGGCTCCCTGCATTATCCATGAAGATCATGGTTAAACAAACCTTTGGCCATATCTTAGGATTTCAACTGCTGGGTGCCTTCGGTGAACCATTGAGCTCAATGGGGCTGATATTTTAGGCCCAGGTTTCCTTCTTTGAGAAATAAATACCTTTACTCTTCCATAGGCCCCAAACCTATGGAAAAGTTGCCACTTGGTTGTTAGCTTTGTGGACCATGATCTGTGGCTACTGTGGGGTTTGTAAAAATTAAAGTTGTAACGATACTAGGCCGTGAATTGATAAGAGATGAATATTTCCTCAGTCATTGACCGAGGTGGGTAGCTGTCAGGTTTGAACTGTGATTTCTTTGGTGCTCCCTGAGCTTGGTGGTTTTCTTGCAGACATTTCATGACCCAACTAGGTAATGTCATCAGTGCTAGAAAGGAGTGGGGTTTGTGAGGAGAAGACAAGATGGCGGTGTTGTTGTTTTGTTGTTGTTGGTGGTGATGGAGGAGGAGAAGAACTGTGAGGTCCTTGGTGCTCTTTGACGTTTCTTGTTTTCTTGCAGACATTTCATGACCCAACTAGGTAACATCATCAGTGCTAGAAGGAGAGTGGGGTTTGTTCTCTTTTTACCCATTGGTGGATATAGGCTGTGGATTGCCAATTCCACAGGGCCGTAACCAGATTCTGAGAGAAATGGAAGTACTATGGTTACGGACTTACCCTGGGTGAGTCTTAAGCCTGGATTTGGGCCATTCTCACCCTTAACCGTGTTTGACTGTCAGAATGTCAGGCGACTGGATAAGGAGAAGCACATTTCTCCCCCCCCCCTCTAATTAGGATGTTGTTTTCCCATGCTCTTTTGCAGCCCACCTGAGTCCCCCCCCCGCTTATCAGGACCTTTGCGGGTTTTTTCTCCCCCATCCCTTCTTTGAGGATAAAAAAAAAAAACCCCAAAAAACCAAAACAGCACAAAAGAGGGGATTATAAATGGGTCCAAGGGAAGAGAATTCGACAGCCCCTTCCTCTTTCTTCGCCGGTGCCCGACCCACGGCCGCGTCCTTCCGAAGCTGCTTCTCATTAAGGGAAATAAAAGTTTGGAGGGAACTTCCATATGCCTGCGTGTACCGTGTCGTTTGGCCCTAAGGAAATAGGACATTGTTTTGTTTCTTACATCTGTTTCTCTAAAGGTTTTGGAAGACGTACAAGGCTGTTTGGATAAATAGGCTGGTGCTTTGGATTGTAACGGGGAGAAAGAGGGGGAACGCAGTAACTTTTTGGGGGAATGGTGGAGAGCTGAACCTTTAAGTAGAAATCCTGCACCTCTCCTTCCCCCTTTCTTAATATATAACCCCCTTTTTCAGGTGAGGGAAGGCTGTCCCGGACAGGTAGTCCTCGACGTACGACCACAACGGAGCTCAACATTTCTGTTTTTGCCCCAAACGTTCTTGCCATAGTTGTTAAACGAACCCCCTGCATTGAATCTGGCTTGCCCAATGACTTGGCTTGCCCCGACAATCTTGAGTCCTCGTTTTTACCAACCTTGGAAGGATGGAAGGCTGAGTCAGAACAGAAGCTGACAAAACAATAACAGAGTTGGTAGGGACCTTGGAGGTCTTCTAGTCCAACCCTCTGCTCAAGCAAGAAACACACTACAACATTTCAGGCAAATGGTTGTCCAATCTCTTCTTAAAAACCACCCACACAACTTCTGGAGGCAAGTTGTTCCACTGGTTAATTGTCCTCACTGTTAGGAAGTTTCTCCGTAGTTCTACGTTGCTTCTCTCCTTGATGAGTTTCCACCCGTTGCTTCTTGTCCCACCTTCAGGTGCTTTGGAGAACAGGTTGACCCCCTCTTCTTTGGGGAAGCCCCTCAAATATTGGAACTCTGCTATCATGTCCTTCTTTTCACTAGGCTAGACATCCCTAATTCTTACAACTGTTCTTTGTTTCATCCTCCAGGTGTTTTGGAGAATAGGTTGACTCCCTTCTTCTTTGTGGTAGCCCCTTAGATATTAGATATTGATAAAGAGTTAGCCTTGAGCCCTGTCAGGATCAAAAGGGAAGGGCTTTGATGGCCAGTGTTGTTAGATTTCTTAGATTATTTTATTTTATGATCGATCCAGAGAGACACACACACACATACATTAGTTAGGTATGAAAATTCTTCCATTTGAATGTATAATCAACAACTATCTTCCTTTCCCCAAACCAGCTACTAGAATAAATTTGCATGCAATGCTGGGAAAGAATACTTCGGTATGTGTCAGGAGAACTCCTGGCTGTAATGTCCTAGATTGTGGTTTCCAACAGTTGAGAATCAGAAAGCCCTTGAAAAATTAAGTTACCCTTTTGGGCATCACCTCCCCTACTCTTCCACCCCAAATGCAAAAAAAAAAGACAGACGTTTCTAATCAGGGGTGGGCTTCAAAAATTTCTAGCAAGGGGTTCTCTGCCCGGTTGCTGTGTGGGCGTGGCCATAATGGGTGTGGCCTAGTTGGCCTCTTGCACCACAGCGGAGTGGGGGCGTTTTTGCCCTCCACAGGCTCCGGAGGCTTTCCTCGAGCCTCTGGGAGGGCGAAAATGGCCTCCCCAGGCTCCGGAGGCCCTCTGGAGGCTGGAAACAGGCCCATTTCCGGCCTTCCTGAACTTCCGGTAGGCCCGTTTCTCACTCTTGCCGAGACTCTGCGCGTGCCCTGTACTTACTTGCATCCAAAACGGGCCATGTGGGGACTCCTGGGAGGGATGGGGCAGGGTGGGCGGGGCCAGCCAGGAGTGGGATTTGGGGGTTCTCCCGAACTGCACAGAATCTTAGCTAGAGGTTCTCCCGAACCCCTATGAACCCCCAGCAGCCCACCCCTGTTTCTAATGCATGATGTCCTGATTTACATGATTAGATGTCAAGGACTACCTGTGATGGGGAATAGATGCCAATATTTGAGAATTCCAAATACGGCATGATTCATTGACAAAAAAATGTACAGTATGAATCAACTATAAACTGACACAACAGTCATTTTAAAAGGCACCGCAGGCTCAGTTTAGTCAAAGTGAAACCATTTTGCAATTCCACTGCTGTCAGCAAAAAAATTAAACCTGGTTTATAGCTCAGGCATAGTTTGACTGTGCTATTCTTTGGAAGTAAAATAATATATATATATATGTTTAAAAATAGACCCTGTAGGTTTCCGTTTTATGTTATCTGACTACTTCAGAAAAGCCAAGGATATTTTGTGGTAGGATTTTATTGAGAAAACAACGTTTCTAGTCCATAAGATCACAAAGCTAGGTTTTAATATTATTTGGGCAGTGCCTTGGGAAATCACAAATACAGGCACTCCTTGACGTACGGCCACAATTGAGCCCCAAATTTCTGTTGATAAGTGAGGCAGTCGTTAAGTGAATTTTGCTCCATTTTACGGCCTTTCTTGCCACCGTTGCTAAGTGAATCAATTCAGTTGTTAAATTAGTGACATGGTTGTTAAGTAAATCTGGCTTCCCTGTTGATTTGCTTGTCAAGACGGTCACAAAAGCGGATCAAATGACCCGGGGACCATGCAACCGTCACAAATACGAATCTGAATTTTGATCACGTGACCATAGGAACGTTGCAATGGTCACAAGTGTGAAAAATGACTCGTAAGTCACTTTGGTTAGTGGCGTGGTAACTTTGAACAGCTGTTAAACGAACTGTTGTAAGCCAAGGACGGCCTGCACAGATCTTGGAAAGTTTGCAAATCACAAATGTGAAATATTCAGCCGTTTGCACTGTTTTTGGTCAAAGAAACCTCAGAGAAATACATAACTCTATAGTATTGTTTCCTCTCTCGCCAGTCTGAGAAATAATGTGTTTAAAACACAGCGTGATAATTAATTGGATCCTGATGTTTAGACTCTCTGTTCGGTCGGACGATCATAACTAAATTGTAAACATTATTTTACAGATAGGATCAGCAGTGGGTTTCACTTATTTTTACCACCAGTTCGCCATGCGCATGGCCGCTTCTTGCACATACGCACCTCTTGCGCATGCACCTGGCCTCAAAAACATGGCTAAATAGGACGGCATAGCGCCGGGGCTGGTGGACAGGCCTATCTGCAATCTCCGCTACCGATTTTCCCGAACTGGTCCGAACCAATCCGAACCGGCTGAATACTACCTCTCGATAGGCTGTATCACATTCACTCCTGAATGTTGTAGTTAAAATAAAAAACACAACTAAGGAAATCTTCTTAAGGTTTCCTGGGAAGAAGCTTTATACACTAGTGTTTTCTACGGGATAAAACGTATGCACATGGCTTGACGAAATGCGTTAGCCGCTGCTGAGGTCCATTAGACATGGAGGGCTGCGAGAAGAACTTAACTGAAAAAGATCGGTTGATCTTTTGGGGTGGACGATGGTGGAGGAGTTGTTTACAAGCTGTCTGCAGAACATATGACTCCAGTCCTTAGAGGAATACAGAGAGGAATGTCAAGGAGAAGGATTTTGGATGCCTAGCATCTTTAATTAACTCTGTCCTCGGCGACGCACGGTCCCCAGGGTGGTGGGTGGGATGAAGGGCAGGTTGCCCATCAGAGAAAGCAACATAGATTGAAGGAGATGGAGGTGGGTGGATGGATGGATGGAGAATGCTTCTAAACTGCCCACATGGTGCGATCTAAATATCCAAGGACACCTTCCTTGGCATCCGTTAACCTCCCTGGGTCCATCCGTTTCCCATTTTTTAATTCATCAAAAACGTGTTGTTACGATGGAAACTGGGCAAGCTTGAAATCAAAGTGCCAATCTCAATATTCTTTAGAAAAAGAATGTTTTTTTTTTTTTTGAGTTTCCCTCCGCAGGCTTTTTAAAGAAAATAAGGAATGAGGGGGGGCTTTCGTTGCTTGGATTTTTGCCCGTCTCCACCAGGAGAAGGAAGGCAAAGCTAAGCTGAAATTTTAGAGAGGACCTTGAGAAGATTGCGCGGAGCAGAACTTCTGGTTAACCTCTGCTCAGAAGGGTGTCTTGGCTCTGGCCGTATTCATCTCGACGGCCATTTTATGAATTGGGAACGCCATCCCTGAAGGCAGCCATTTTGTGAGAGAGTGCCACGCTCTCAAAATTCCACCCAAAGTTGTGGATCCAAGGAAGAGAGGTGGATGTTTCTACTGAGTGAAGCCCCATAGATGCTCTACCTCGATGGAGAGAAGTGGGTCAACCACTGCATGCTTCAGAAAGATAAAGGCAGTCCTCATTTTATGACCACAATTGAGCCCAAAATTTCTGTTGCTAAGCGAGATAATTGTTCAGTGAATTCCCCCCCTCCCCCATTTCACGACCTTTCTGGCCACAAGTGGTGAGTGAGTGAGTTAGTAACACGGTTGTTGAGTGAATCTGCCTTCCCCGTTGACTTTGCTTGTCGGAAGGTCGCAAGAGGTTGGTTAAGGACCTCAAGTGTCAAAACTGAACGTTGGATGGACATCAGACAATTGATAAGGAGCAGGAAGTAGGATGGAAAATTGGGCCCATATGTGGAGATTTCTGTCTCATGGATCTTGAAAGATCCAAGATTACAGATCCAAGAAGCTGTAAGGCAGAGTTTGTAGGGAGCAGGTTCATCAGTTAAACTCTAGCATGGCTCAATTTTAATCTCTAATTTAAGCCTTAATGATTTGGATATAGTCTTGATACCATCTGGAGATACACATGGTTAGTGGTCACACTGGTTTTAGGGAGGCCCATGAATAATGTAGCTAGGATTGTTATTCATCTGTGGGGTGGGGGGGGTTTCTTCTTTGACTGTTCGTAGCTGGGAATTCTATTGTTTAATAAATTGAAAAATTATGAGGAGAGACGATAAGAACATAAACAGTAGCCTGCTGGATCAAAGCTAGTCTTGCAATCTCTTCTCCCAGTGGACAACCAAGCCTCTTGGTCTCCTAGCACAGGTAGTCCTCAACGTGCGACCAAAATTGAGCACCCTTTTGCAACCTTCCGACCAGCAGTTATTAAGTTAGTAACATGATTGTTAAGAGAATGAGCCAGTTGCCAAGTGTCCAAAATTGGTCACGTGACCACGGTGATGCTGCAACCGTCATAAGTGTGAAAAGTGGTCATCAATTCCTTTGTTTTTCAGTGCTGTTATTAGGGTCACTAAATGAATGCTTGTAAGTCAAGGGCTACCTGTAGATGGTCTTCAGAGGCCGTCCCACTGCCACCAAGGCTAATGCTGTCTATCTCCACTACTTTCATGCATGGGTCCAACCCTTGTTGATGTCAGCCAGCCAGCAACACCTCTTGTGGTAGCACACTCTAAAGTTTAATTGCGCGTTGTGTAAAAAAAACAAACCAACAACATTTATCTGCTGGTTCTTTTTGAAGTTTTTAATTTCATTGGATTCTGGCTCGTTGTCGAGAAAAACACCAATGCCTGAGCATGGAATAAATATTATTTTGGGGGGTGGCTTCTGAGTTGACTTTTGCAACTTTGAACTAATTATTGGAGATTCCTGTTGATTAAAATCTTCTGTCTTTCCCCATTGGCAATCATGAAACCTTGATCTGATGTTGCTACTGGCATGATCGCTGGGGAAAGAGGCAAACCTACTCAGATAGCACCCATGGTTATCAACAGGATCTGGGCTAACGTCAGATCCGAATCTTCAAGGGGTGGCTACACCATTCCTTTTGGATCCAACCTCTGAAGGACTGGATGAATTGATGCATGGTTTATTGTAATGGGCTGGCTTTGCTTCTGTAGGATGCGCAGAGATGGTTTAGGGTAGGGTTGCTCAACCTTGGAGGACTTTAAGATGGGTGGACTTCAACTCCCAGAATTCCACAGCCAGCATGGCTGGCTGTGGAATTCTGGGAGTTGAAGTCCACCCATCTTAAAATCATCCAAGGTTGAGAAATACTAGTTTAGGAGCTTCAAAACCATCACGTTGATCTACTGGTGAAGTGACTTTGCTTTCTCTCTTCTCCCCCAGTCAGCTGCAAGACGGGCTGGGACATCGTGTGCAAACTGCCAGACGACAACTACCACACTGTGGAGGAGGAACGCCAACGGGGATCCTGTGTGTAATGCCTGTGGGCTGTATTACAAGCTCCACAATGTAAGTGAAGACAGTCATACTCTCAGCAGAGATAACACGGTTGCGTTCCCTCAGGGTTGTGTCCGACCTGGTCAAGTGTTTAAGACTTATGGACTTCAGCTCCCAGAATTCCACAGCCGGCCACGACAGCTAGGGAATTCTGGGAGTTGAAGTGCCACGGTTCTTATTAATGTTGACAAGATCGAATGCCCCTGCATTTACATGGTAAAGCTAGATTGAACTGATCTTGATGTGCTTCACTTCGGTTTGCACTCCTGGGATCTCAAACGCAGGACATTTTAGTCCAGGGAATTACAGCCCTTTCATGACCTGTGGACATCAATGCCCAGAATTCTTGAATTCCGTGAATTTCAGTCCACTTCCTCCAAATTTCAGATCTATCCTCCATCTAAATTCCCACAATGCCCTTGTCGAACCATGCTTTGAAAGGGATTGTGGACAATCTAAAGCAGAAATGGGGAACATTTTGTGGACTTCAACTCCCAGAATTCCTGAGCCAGTCGTGGCTGACTCAGCACGGCTGGCTCAGGAATTCTGGGAGTTGAAGTCCACAAGTCATAAAAGGGCCGTAGTTCCCTTACCTTCCGTTTTAGTGCATGTTGATAGTGTTTGAACACCTATGGAGCCTCCTAAATCAAGCTGGGCTAATGAGATTTAATTCAAGAATGGGGAAGCGCCGTCCTTCCAGATGGAGCTGGACTACAATTCCCATCGTCACCGAGCATCTAAAAATAAATCCTCTCTGTTCAGAAAGCAGAGAAACAACTAACCATGCGGTCATTAAGTTTTGACCACATGACATGACCATGATGTTGTGATTGTCATAAGTGCAAGAACTGGTCATAAATCACTATTTTTTAATGCTTTTTAAACTTTGAATTGGTTGCGAAATGAATGGTTGGCTGTGAGTCGAATATATATACATTTTTATATGCATTTATATACAGGTAGTCCTCGACTTATGACCAGAATGGAGTCCAAAATTTTAGTTGCTAAGCAAGACAGTTGTTAAGTGAATTTGGTCCCATTTTATGACTTTTCGTGTCAGGGTTGTTAAGTGAATCCCTGCAGTTGTTAAATGAGTAACACGGTTGTTAAATGGCTTCCCCGTTGTCAGAAGGTCGACACTACAACCGTCATAAATATTAGTCAGTTGCCAAGCATCTGAATTTTGATCATGAGACCATGGGGGTGCCACAACGGTCATAAGGGTGAAAAATGGTCACTTTTTTCACTGCCTTCGAATGGTCACTAAACAAACTGTTGTAAATCGAGGACTACATAAATGAACGTTTCTAGCCAGTTTTTTTTAAAATTACACCATGTTTTGCCAGTCCTTGCTCTAGAATAGCGCTTCTCAACTTCCGCCATTTTAAGATGTTGTGGACTTCGACTCCCAGAATTCCCCAGCCGGCAAAGGAATTCTGGGAATTGAAGTCCACAACATCTTAAAATGGCGGAAGTTGAGAAACCCTGCTCTAAGAAGTTTGTCGTCGTGTGCCTTTGTGTTTGTGTGAGAGATTTTGGAAAAGCTGGAGACATGACCAGCTCACAAAAAAAGTTAATTGATTTTTGTTTAGATTAACAGACCCCTGACCATGAAGAAGGAAGGTATCCAGACCCGAAACAGGAAGATGTCTAGCAAGTCGAAAAAGAGCAAAAAGATTCACGATAGTCTGGATGATTTCCCCAAAAGCAGCTCCTTCAATCCCGCCACCCTTTCCAGACACATGTCGTCCATCAGTCATATTTCTCCGTTCAGCCATTCGGGCCACATGCTGACCACACCGACTCCGATGCATCCTTCTTCTGGCTTGTCATTTGGACCTCACCACCCCTCAAGTATGGTCACCGCCATGGGCTAAAAAGAGTGCGTTCTCAGGCAGAGGGGAAAATAAAAATAATAAAATAAAATAGAGACTTTTTTCCTGCTTACAAGAAAAAGAAAAAAGTGAAAAAAAAAAAAAAAGAAAGAAAGAAGAAATCAAATTCCTGTCGTTTTTTTTTTTTTTAAAAAAACTTCTCCGAACGAGAAGTATCTTTATATATTTGCCTCATCCGAGGGAAGCCTTCCTGGCCCTTCAAAAAACTATTTGATGCAGATGCTAAAACGGGACCGACAGGAAAATAAAGGAAGATGGAAAATTGTAAAACTGGCTGAAATCCTCGCAACAAAAGAAAGAAAGCAAAGATGGAATGATACGGAAAAATTGACTGCTTGGTTCAAGCGTCTTTGTGTTTCTCCACCACCGATAATCCGGAGGCCATTTGTGAATAAACCATCGCCACGCAACTTCACTGTCGAACTGGGTTTTTAGTGCTGTGAAATAATAATAATTATAATATTAATAAATAATAAAACCCACGCCATCCTCCCTCCCTCCTTCCTTCCCTCCCTTTTCCCTCGCTTTCTCCCTCCTGCCGAAATGAAAGCAAATAATTGCTGAACACTGTATAACTTATATTGTAAGAAATATTGTACATTTTTTTGGAGGAAGATTGACAACTGGGTAGCTGTAAAAAAAAAAAAACGGGGGTTGGGGGGAAGGAAAAAAGAAATGAGATTTGGAGGAGTGGATAGTACGAGTACCACGAGAAACGTTTTATGGTACGGTCTGCAGAGAATGACAAACCGGCAAACGGACAGATTGCCAGTTATGCTTTTTTAGCTGTTTTGCGCGCTCTCGCTCCTCACATGCTGGCTGAAAATTATTTTGATGCATTTAAAAAAAAAAAAATTACATCCAAGCTGTAAGCAAGTCATCCATTCCAGGCGACGGGCCTCTGATCAACGGAGAAAGGGTGGAAGGGGTGGTAACAGGGCACCTGGTGTGACACAGTAGCTTGTTGGTCACAGCCGGTTTGTCTGAAGGCCTATTCGCATTGTGAACCAGTTCTTGTAATTGTCGTTTGTATGTATAACTCAAAAAAAAAAATGCTCTCAAATAAGACAAGGTGTAGATTTATTTCATCCTACGTCGCAGATTTGAATGGTTGTACAAATTTTACTTGCTGCTAGTGTTTAAGAACTGCGCTTTGATTTTTTTTTTCGTTTTCATATTTTTCCTCCTCTTTTTTTTTTTGGAGAATAAACTAGATTAAATTCTGTTGATTTGATGTTGGCTTGTGGTTTGGAAAGGTTGGGAGGGAAGCAACGTGCCAAAAAGGGTCTCAAGATTTGTGGAGAGAAGAGCAACAAAAGGCGATAGAGACGATCGACATTCTCAGTCATCCAGATCATGGTTGTCCCAAAGATGCTTTTTCTAAAAGACAACTGGACTTTCTCGGGTTTTTTTCCTCTTAAAATTGTTTTGCTTCTCATCCAAAAAGCTTCTTCAGTTCTAACTGACTGGTGGGTAATGGTCAGCTCTCTCAAAGCTAACATCCAGGGGTGGGCTGCTGGGAGTTTGCAGAGATTCGGGAGAACCTCTAGCTAAGATTCTGTGCAGTTCGGAAAACCCCCCAAATCCCACTCCTGGCTGGCCCTGCCCACCCCTCCCCTCCCCTCCCAGGAGTCCCCATGTGGCCCGTTTTGGATGCAGATAAGTGCAGGGCGTGTGTGGAGGCTCGGTGAGAGTGAAAAATGGGCCTACCGGAAGTTTGGGAAGGCCGGAAACAGGCTCGTTTCCGGTCTCCAGAGGGCCTCCAGAGCCTGGGGAGGCTGTTTTTGCCCTTCCGGAGGCTCGAGGAAAACCTCTGGAGCCTGGGGAGGGCAAAAATGCGCCCCCCCCCACTGTGGTGCAGGAAGCTGACTAGGCCACACCCACCATGGCTACACCCACCCAGCAACCGGCCATAGAACCCCTTGCTAAAATTTTTGAAGCCCACCCCTGCTAACATCCAACTCTCAGAGAGCTAACAGCCAGATGACGTCAAAGAATATAAATCCTTCCATTCTCCAGTCAGAAATGAAGAAGCTTCTTGAATGAGAACTGAAATGTTTTCCAGTTTACCTTTTGGGGGAAAAAAACACCTTTGGAATGATAAAAAGTCTGGAAGCTAAACTGTATGATAAATAGAACTAGGTATGTCTAGCCTATTAAAGGACCATTGAGGGTGTCGTAGTCTTCCAGTTCTTGAGAGGCTATCACAGAGAAGAGGGAGTCAACTATTCTCCATGGCACCTGAGGGCAGGACAAGAAGTAATGGATGGAAGATCATTAATGAGAGGTCCAACCTAGAACTAAGGTGGAATTTCCTGATAGAAGAATTAATACATTCAATGGCTTGCCTCCAGAAGTTGTGGGTACTCCATAACTGGAGTTTTCAAAAATAGACGGGACAACCACTTGACTGAGATGATAGTCTTGAATACGGGTTTGGACTAGAAGACTTCCAGAATCCCTTCCATCCCTATGATTCTATGATTTAAATTTAGCAACGTGCAGATTACAAACTCCAGTCTCCCTCTTCATATTTCTTAGGAGGGCCAAGGATTTGTAATAAAGCCCCATGTAGAATTCCGCCGAGGATGAAGCCCTGGTTTAAGTAGGGTGTAAATTTTGCAAGGCAGGGAAAAACACAAGTGAGAGGTGTGCATGCAATCCTGATCACCTGATTTGATTGAAGGACCATTTGCAGGTTCCTAGCATTCATTCATCTCTTATCTCTGGAATGTCTAAGGTAGTCCTTCTCAACTTTGACAACTCTAAGATGTGTGGACTACAACTTCCAGAATTCTTCAGTCAGAAGACTGTGTGGTTGAATTCTGGGAGTTGAAGTCCAGGTTTCTTAGAGTTGCTAAGGTTGAGAAGCACTGGTCTAAGAGGTCAAGGGTCTGAAGAGGAAGTGGAAACATCTGGTGTCCAATGAACACGTGCAACTATGGACACTAACAGGCTTTTGAGACTGATAGACTGCTCTTCTGGTTTACCTTGTCTCTCCAAACCAGCTCTTCGCTGTTTGGTAACATCTTGAATCTTAGCTAGCTAACAAGCTCTCAAGGAAGCCATTTCACTGGTTCCTCCAAGAGACCAAATACTATCGGTACATAGTTTTCTAGGACATTTTTCCCCTTGGCTGAGAATGTCAGGGTTTTGATCACAAATCCCAAAACTACTAGAAAACAGCTTAATGATTATTTTAGGCCCTCGACAAGGCACTTGTTGGTGGATTTGGTTTTTTGGAAAAGTTTAAGAGAAGACAACACACTGTAGGATTAACTTTAGTTCAGTTAAGATCAAGGAACGTTGAGATTACCATATCATGTGGTTTGAGGGTGGTGGGTCAACTATTTACCAAATTAGAATCATGGAGTCAGAAAAGGCTCTTTGGATCATCAAACTCACCCCTTCCTCATCTGCTCTCATGCTGCATGGAACCAGCAGAAGATATCCCTGCTGAAGGTTAGCTGAACAGGGAGTTGACCTATTCTACAAAGCACCAGAGGTCAGGACAAGAAGTAATAGATGGGAGTTTATCAAAAAGAATTCCGACCTAGAACTAAGGAGAAATTTCCTGACAGAATAATTAAATCGATGGAATGGCTGGCCTTCAGAAGTCACCGTGATATAAAAGAGATGTTGAGACTCTAGAAAACGTGCAGAGAAGAGCAACAAAGATGATTAGGGGATTGAAGGCTAAAACATATGAAGAACGGTTGCAGGAACTGGCTGTGCCTAGTTTAGTGAAAAGAAGGACTAGGGGAGACATGATAGCAGTGTTCCAATATTTTTGAGGGGCTGCCCCAAAGAAGAGGAGGTCAACCTAATCCCCCAAACCACCTGAAGACAGAACAAGAGGCTGTAGATTGAAACTAATTTAAGGAGATTGATCAATGGAACAGCTTGCCTTCAGAAGTTGCTCCATCACCGGAGGTTTTTAAGAAGAAATTGAACAGCTATTCGTCTGAAATGATGTAGGGTTCACCTCTGGAGGTGGCTGTTGGGGTGAGAAGACCTCATTCCCGTCCATCTCTTAGCTCTCATAGTTGCAGTTTTTAGTACAGTTTTTAATGATAATTTAATCTGTGTCATTTAAGTTTTTTAACTACCGTATTTTTCGGAGTATCAGATGCACTTTTTTCCTTCCTAAAAGAGGCTGAAAATTTGGGTGAGTCTTATACTCCAAATGTAGCTTTTTTGAAGCTTTTTTTTTTTTTTCAGTGAAGCGATCTTCCGTGCTTGGCCTGCTCCCTCCGACTCTCAGCTGTGAAGTTTTTTTTCATCCCTATGTGAAGTGATCTCCGTGGTTTGCCTGCTTTTCTCATTGCTTCTCTCTCCAAAGATCAGTTGTGCTTTAGAAACTGTTTTTTTATCCCCAAGCAGGGGATAAAAAAACAGTAAACTAATGTGCTGAAGCTGACCAGACTAAGGACGCTAGCCAGATGAATACCTGGTAGGCAGACTTTCCCCCCCCCCAATTTTCCTCCCCAAAAACTAAGCTGCGTTTTATACTCCAGTGCGTCTTATACTCCAAAAAATACAGTATTTTTTTACTTGTTTTATAACTTGCAAACCTCCCAGAGTCACCTGATAGGGAAAATTGGCAGCATAAATATTTAATAAATAATAATAAAAGAGTAATTCTACAGCCGAATATTCAAACAAAGAGCCTTGATAGTACAGTGGTTTGGTGCACCCTGTCATTAACACAGCTGCCTGCAATTTCTGCTGGTTCGAATCTCTCCAAGGCTCAAGGTTGACTCAGCCTTCCATCCTTTCTAAGGTAGGTGAAATGAGGACCCAGTTTGTGGGGGCAATAAGATGACTCTGTATAAAATATACAAAAGAATGAAGGCTATTGCTTAACGCATTGTAAGCCGCCCTGAGTCTCCGGAGAAGGGCAGCATATAAATCAAATTAAAAAAAAAAATACACTTTTTTAAAAAAACATTCAAACTCTCTACTCTGGTTCTTCCTCATCCGGAGCTGTGGTTTCATGTCAGCCTGTCCTATATTAACCTTGCATTCCAACTCCTCGATAGACATCAGCGCTCCAAACTTTTTTGCTGGATGTGAAACTTATTTCAAACTTCATAATTTCATCATAATTTGCCGTCGGGTTGACAGAAGTCTATAACTTCTTCCTCTGTGGGTTTTGTGGGCCCTGGTCAATGATGCAAAAAGATATCCTTCTGTCCCACTTCCCATTTCTTCTTTCCTCTTTGGTTCTGATGTTCCATTCTTACAGCTTTTTTTTTTAAAAAAAAAAACACATTCAAGAGGATAAACGTGGTGTCTAGATCAACAGCCTTATGGTTGGTTATAGGATAGTTAGAATGATTGGTGTTTCCATGAATTGCTCCCAGGTTCAGAGGGGAAAGCCAAGATAAGCTTTTGTGAGGTGCTTGGAGGTCTTTGAGCTTGGTGGTTTTGTTTCAGAAATTTCATTGCCGAACTAGGTAACATCATCAGTGCTAGTAGGGAGTGGGGTTTGCTCTCATTTTATACACTGGCGGGGGGGGGGGGTGTTACAAATTTTCTATCGATATAAGATAAGCTTCTTTTCCCTGGGCAACCTTCACATGTGGTGTCCTTATAACATTAAGAAATTTTGACCTTGAAAAATTCTTCTTCTTCTTCTTCTTCTTCTTCTTCTTCTTCTTCTTCTTCTTCTTCTTCTTCTTCTTCTTCTTCTTCTTCTTCTTCTTCTTCTTCTTCTTCTTCTTCTTCTCCTCCTCCTCCTCCTCCTCCTCCTCCTCCTCCTAGAATAGAATAGAATTAGAATAGAATAGAATAGAAGAATTAGAATAGAATAGAATTAGAATAGAATAGAATAGAATTAGAATAGAATAGAATTAGAATAGAATAGAATACAATTAGAATAGAAGAATTAGAATAGAATAGAATAGAATTAGAATAGAAGAATTAATAGAATAGAATAGAATAGAATAGAATAGAATAGAATAGAATAGAATAGAATAGAATTCTTTATTGGCCAAGTGTGATTGGACACACAAGGAATTTGTCTTGGTGCATAGGCTCTTGGTGTACATAAAAAGAAAAGATACATTCGTCAAGAATCATAAGGTACAACACTTAATGATAGTCATAGGGAACAAATGAGCAATCAAATCATGCTAGGAAACAATCAATATAAATCGTAAGGATACCAGCAACAAGGTTACAGTCATACAGTCATAAGTGGGAGGAGATAGGTGATAGGAACGATGAGAAGATTAATAGTAATGCAGACTTAGTGAATAGTTTGACAGTGTTAAGGGAATTATTTGTTTAGTAGAGTGATGGCATTCGGGAAAAAAACTGTCCTTGTGTCTAGTTGTTCTGGTGTGCAGTGCTCTATAGCGTCATTTTGAGGGTAGGAGTTGAATCAATTTATGTCCAGGATGCGAGAGGTCTGTAAATATTTTCACAACCCTCTTTCTGATTCGTGCAATATACAGGTCCTCAACGGAAGGCAGGTTGGTAGCCATTGTTTTTTCTGCAGTTCTAATTATCCTCTGAAGCCTGTATCTGTCTGGTTGGGTTGCAGAACCAAACCAGAGCCAAACCAGACATATCTTCTAGTTTACACCAGCTGCAAGCTCTGGAAGGTTGCCCTAAGTCTAGTTCTCTCTCCAGGACAGGTGTTTGAATATTAATTTTGGAGTTCTAAAAAAAAATGAGGAGGAGAAGATAAAGTCATGACTCTCACTTGAGAATTGTAGGAAATCTTGCTACTACCAACTAAGGCTAAAAGTAATACTGGAAAAAAAAAACATTAGACAAAAAAACCACAAGTGGAATTTTTTCTGACTGGCTCGAACACCAGTGTGAGCTGAACCACAAAATTCTTCAGAAAAGTCGAAGAGGGAGAAGACATTGGCTTCTGCCTCTGAATACAAGTGGACTGTTTAGTAGACATTAAAGGTAGATTCATAATAACAGATTAACAGAGTTGGAAGGGACCTTGGAGGTCTTCTACTCCAACCCCCTGCTTGTTGTGGCCCATCAGCGGCCTGTGCAGTTAGTAGCTGATTCTGACAGCGAGGAGGCTGGTGTGGTGATGCACCAGCAGCCTGTGTAGCTGGCGCTTGTGTCAGACAATGAGGAGGCTGGAGAAGATGTGGTGCCAGAGGCAGGGATTCAGCCAGGGCCTTCAGAACCTCCAAAAGCTCCCATAAGTGAAGAGGAAGAAGAGGAGGAGTCTCTTCTCGATGCACGAGTGTGCAGAGCTGCCAAAAGGCAGGAGTGGTTCCTCAGAAGGAGGTCTCCTCGAGAGTAAGGCTTGGAGCTAATTGGCCACTCCCTTAGCCTATTGAAGGAAGGACGACGACTGAGGCAATTTGCAGGGAACAACTTTGTTCACTCTCCTTCGTGTCCGGATCTTAGTTCTCTTATCAGTTTCCTGCAAATTGCTTCTGGGCTTTCTGCCAACCATAGTAAGATTATGATTATTTATTCTTTGGATTCTTGTAGGCTGTTAAGAAATTTAATTAACAGCCTTTGTTTGAAAAAGACTGATTTAATTTAGTAAACTAAAGTTTGTACAGACTTTGTGTATGCTATGTTCTTTGGGGTCCGTAGCTGGGGCAGAACACTGCTCAAGCAGGAAACCCAAAGGCACTTGGGACCTTTTGCAGGAAAGCAACGTTGCAGGAAAGCAAAGTTGCTAACTCTGTTTCCAGTCGGCATCTTTTGTTTGTTCTGAACTTCGTGGGGCTTTGCCAAGTAAGGCCTTTGGCAGGATGTCAAAGAAGATAAAGGTTGGTGATTATCCCGAAGGACTTCTTCCAAAGGACTTGTTTTGCAACTAATTGGGACTCAGCTAGGAATGAACGTAATTCTCAGCTGTTACAATAGTTTTTTTTGGGACTAATTGTGTCTTGTAATGACTCAGTAAAGCCTAGGTCACAACATCTATCAAGATCCTTCTGTATCTTGAGCCTACCTTCTGGAGTGTTGGCTATACTTGCCAGCTTGGTGTCGTCTGAAAATTTGTTGAGTTCCCCATCTATCCCCTCATCTAAGTCATTGATGATGATGTTGAAGAGTACCGGGCCTAAGACAGAGCCTTGGGGTACCCAACTGCTTACTTCCCTCCATGTAGATGCAGTTCCATTGAGGACTACACGTTGAGTGCGGTTGGTCAGCCAGTTACAGATCCATCTGCAGAGCATGCCCCTGTCAGGTTTCGAGGTCGTCTCAAATAAATTGCATTTCAAACAAAGTCTTTGAAGAAAACTCCCATTTATTCAGCACGACATTCAAAGTCCGACTCATCGTAGCCAACACTGACTTCCAGACCCAAAACCCTCCTTTTCCGTTCCCCACTCCCCTGCACTCATTGGCCATCTTCCAGGTCACTCTACCCCTATCTACTGCTCCAACTCAAAGGAATTTCCCCCCTCCCATCCCATCTCCTAGGGGATATTATCTCCAGGGAAAATAAGTAGGTGAAAAGTCAAACGTCCCTTTCCAGACGCCTCCGCTCCTCCTTCTTATGTCAGCACTAGAGTAAATGCAGCTTGAAGTGCTGACAGCCCTCTTCAAAAAGGGGCAATGACACAAGTTCAGCTGAGTTCATAAACCCAGGAAGTGACCAACACTCTGGATTCAATTTATAGTTTAGTGATGTAAGAGGTTTGTATACATGCCCAGATCCTGTAGCCTCCGTGTGTGGTACGGTCGAAACAATAAAGACGATGGCTATGTTGATGCAATACATCCATTTTTATTTGCCTCATGACTCAGAAGACAAAAAGAGAAGAAGATGGAACTTTGATCACACTGTTGTGGTCACCACTTTTGACCACATCCTCCAGAAACCTCTGTTAGATCTGAAGTCAATAGAGATTACAGAAATCTTTGCGCAACCTGTCGATCTTCTGCTAGGTTGGCCTTTACTTCCCATAACTTTGAAGAATAAGGGCCACGGAGTTCAATGGTTAGGGACACTGAAGGATCTCACAAAAATTGCAAACCGTTTGGTGCCGTAGATGAATTGTCCTTCCAAAGAGCTTTGCTTCCAGCGTTGGTGGTTATGTGATAAATTCTACAGTTTTGGAGGTTGGTCTTGATTGATTGGTCTTGGTTTATTTTATTTATTTAGCAGATGGCATATTGTACATGGAATCTGTAACATATATTAGCTAGGTTAGGAAAACACAGAGGTCTTCAAACTTGGCAGCTTTAAGCCTTGTGGACTTCAAGTCCCAGAATTCTCCAGCCAGCATGGCTATGCTGGCTGGAGAATTCTGGGACTTGAAGTCCACAAGGCTTAAAGCTGCCAAGTTTGAAGAGCTCTGCAAAAACACAATAACATATGAATGTTAAAAAGATCTAAGAATGTACATCTTTTAAATACTCATATATTACTGCGTTTTTCTAATTTAGGTGAAACACTGGTGCGTCATTTAGTGGCGAACCCCCAAATGCCACCCCTGGCTGGCCACGCTCACCCCTCCTCGCCCCTTCCACCCCTCCCAGGAGTCTCCACGTGGCCCGTTCATCATTCCAGGTAAGTGCAGGGGCCGCGTGGAAGGTCTGGGAGGGCAAAAAATGGGCCTCTCCTAAGTTCCGGAAGTCCAGAAATGGGCCTGTTTTCAGCCTCCGTAGGGCCAATAAAAATTCTATTCTGTTCTGTTCTGTTCTGTTCCTTCCTTCCTCAGAGCATATGCACCGAAGACAAATTCCTTGTGTGTCCAATAAATTCCTTGTGTTCCTTGGCCAATAAAGAATTCTATTCTATTCTATTCTATTCTATTCTATTCTATTCTATTCTATTCTGTTCTGTTCTGTTCTGTTCTGTTCTGTACCCAGGGGAAGTAGTTTTCGCCCTCCTGGAGGCTCGAGGAAAGCCTCTGGAGCCTGGGGAGGGCAAAAAACTTACCCCCCCCGCAGTGGTGCAGGCGGCCAACTAGGCCACGCCCACCATGGCCACGCCCACCCAGCAACGGGTCAGCGAACCCATTGCTAAAGGATCTCAAGCCCACCCCTGGCTAAAAAGTTGCCAAGAACAGAAGACGGCTGACCCCCTAACAACCCTACAAATTTAAACAGATTACAAACAAGTTCTTCTGGATAGGATTTGCTTTGATTCCGGATTAGTAACCCTTGAACTAGTTGTGTTCACACTGTCTGAAGTAGTCTCAAGTCCTTTCATAGGGGAGGGGAAAAAAAAGGAGTTTGGGAAAAAAAAAAAAACCACTTCTGGTATTGAAATGTGTTGATGGAACAAATCTTGAAGTTTCCGTGTAAATCAGCGAACGTTTGAGTCAACTTGTCACACAAGAACGTCTTCTTGACAAGCGGCCTTGACAAGCAGAGTTTTCCCCAGCTTTGATTTTCACGTAGAAAGTCACATCATATTCAAAAAAATATCGCCATAAAAAAAAATCATTTTAAAAAACCACAACTCCTAAGTAAATTTTGAAATAAATCCAAGACACTGGCTGGATCTTGGATTTATTTGGCTCTTGTCTTGAACTTATTTGGGGGTTTAAAATTAATTCTACTACAAGTAATCCTCAACCTGCAATCACAATTGAGTCCCGAATTTCCATTGTTAAGACGGTTGTTAAGTGAATTTTGTCCCGTTTTACGATGGCCATATGCCTCTTCCTTTGAGCTCCTTTTTTCCCCCCAGCTCTTATATTTTTCCTGCTTCCATTTTATTGTTAGGAGATTTTTGTAATGCAAGCTTCAAATAGCAAAATGCCCGTCTTTCCTCTTTATGTAGCTTTCAGAAATCTACACAATAGTGTTAACAATATTCTTATCCTGCACCTATTAATGCATGTAGTTCTTTTGGGCAGAACAAGAAATGAGATTTTAAGAATCTGTACATAGGGAATTTATATGGGAAGAAGCAATCATTTCTTATATTCTAAGAAAAGGCGATATGTTACTAAAATTGTTTATACAGGTAGCCCTCATTTTATGACCACAACGGAGCCCAAAATTTATGTTGCTAGGTGAGATATTTGTTAAGGGAGTTTTGCCCCATTTTATGACTTTTCTCACCACAGTTGTTAAGTGAGTCACTGCAGTTGTTAAATTAGTCCCAGGTTGTTAATCTGGCTAAGTGAATAAGTGAATCTGGCTTCTCCCATTGACTTGGCTTGTTAGAAGGTCGCAAAAAGAGATCATGTGACCCAGGGGACACTGCCACCGTCATAAATATGAGTCAGTTGCCAAGTGTTGTGAATTTTGATCGCGTGACCACGGGGATGTTGCAACGGTCGTAAGTGTGAAGAATGGTCATAAGCCACTTTTTTCAGTGGAACTTCAAATGGTCACTAAATGAACCAGGACTACCTATACTTGTGATGAAGTCACTTCTTTCTATATTTCTTTTCTTTTCTTTTACTATTTTTTCTCCTTTTTCCTTTTCTATTTTCCTTTCTATTTTTTCCTTTTGTGCTATTATTTGTTTGTTTGTTTATTTATTTATTTATATAATTTTATTTTTTATTTTTATTTATTTTATTTCGAATTTATATATCGCACCTTCTCCCGAAGGACTCAGGGCGGTGTACAGCCAGATAAAAACATACAATACAAACATTAAAAACAATTAAAATATATATTAATTAATTAAAATATAAATTAAAAATATATATTAATATATATTAATTTGGCCTCAATTTAAGATAACAAACCAATTAAAAATATTTAAAAATATGTTAAAAATATATATATATATATTATTATATATTATATGTATTATATATATTATTTAATATTTAAATAATAAATAAATATTTATTTATTTATTATTTTATTTATTTATTAAGTTAATTAATTTATTATTATTTATTATTTATTTATTTATTTATTATTTATTGTATTTATTTATTTATTTATATTATATTCATTCATTCATTTTTATTTATTTATTTATATTATATTTATTATTATTATTTTTATTATATTTAGGTATTTATATTTATTATATTTATTTATTTATTTATTTATATTTATTTATTATTTATTATTTATTATTTATTATTTATTATTTATTATTTATTATTTATTATTTATTATTTATTATTTATCATTTATCATTTATCATTTATCATTTATCATTTATCATTCGTTCATTCGTTCATTCATTTTTTTGGTTTGTAGTACTTCTTATCTTTTTCATTGTACTAATTGCAATAAATCAAATTACTATAGAAACGGTTGCAGGTTTTATTCTAATCTCATTGCGCTGACTACTGCTGTAGATATTTACATACTGCTTGGATTTCAACCGTGACCCCGTCATCTCAAAACAAGATAAATAGTGAAAACAATCCTGAAATATTTTTTTGGGGGGGCGGGGGAAATCAACCCAATTCTGTGATTCTTATAAATTCCCTCTTTATTCATTGTATGTTTTGTCTTTCTGTCGTTTTTCCTCCTCTTTTTCCTTTCCGCGGTTTCAAAATGCTAAAGAAAAAGAAATAGATAAATAAAAAAAGCCAGCCTGGAGAAATATATTACATTTAAGGTCAGAACACCTGTGTTTGCTTGAAAAAGCTTATCCAAATAAGTTCAAAATCCAGCAGTTTTCTTGGCTAAAGTGCAAAGCTTAGTTGTGACTTCTTCTTTTTTAAATACAATCTGCCAATCCAGGCCATCTCATGAACATTTTGTGCGAATACGGAAAACGGGGTGATTTGGTGCCTTGGTTGCGAGGGCAACAAGAGATCGTCATTTTGCTGTGGATTTTCGAATCCCTTCAAATTTGACTAGCGATGAATGACGTTTGCTAACATCTGTCTTTTCCTGATCAAAAATCTACACAAAAGAACCAACCATCTGCATTTATCGGTGAGAGGTGCATAGTAACAATATTGTAAGCGCTGTTGTGTATATTTCTGAAAGCGACGTATATTGGGGTGGGGGTGGGGGGAAAGTTTTTAAAATTTGAAGCTTGTACAGGCAGTCCTCGGCTTACGACAATAACTGAGCCCAATAGTTCTGTTGCTAAGCGAGACAGTTAAGTTGAATTTTGCCCTGTTTTATAACCTTTCTTGCCGCAGTTGTCAATTAATCACCGCAGTTGTTAAGTGACTCTCGCTTCCCCGTTGACTTTGCTCATCAGAAGGTCGCAAAAGGGGATTGTTAGATCGGCGCAGGAAAGGAAGACGTGACCAGCTCGTTACATAGTAACTTTTTATTGAGAACAGAAACAGTAGCAAGACTGGCTGTGCGCTGCCGGGGCTCTCCTTATATTCGCTCCGGCAGACGCACCGCCCCCTGACAGGGATTCAAATCTTCCCGCCCGGTGGCTGGCAGCCAATCCGGGCGGATGTCCTTATAAGGACATAACACTCCTCCCCCCTAGTCCAAAGAAAAAAACAGTTCACCGTTCGTCAATGAACGTGACGTAGTCCCGCAGGTACGTAGGACGCCTAGGCACCCTACTTGACCTGCGCAGTCTCATTTCTTCCGCGTCCCCGCCCTGGACGGACGGGGTTCCTGTGGCTCCTGGCTCCTTCCCCGGAACCGGGCTCGGTTCGGCTGGCGAGTGTGCGGGGTCACCCTCAGCGCCTCCGGCCGGACCGCAGACCTTGGATGGCTGGTTCTGGTGGTCTTCCTCCTGGCCTGTGGATCTTTCGCCTCGGCGGTGCTGTTCGGTCTCGACCCGGGAAGAGCGTCTGAGTCTCGGTAAGACCCCGGCTGTCACTTGCTCTTCCTGGGTCTCCCGGTGGCTGCGGTTCTGCTGCGGCCCGGTTCGTTGTGGTCCGGAGGGTGGTTCGGGCCAGTGCCCTTGGGTCCGGTCTGCTCGCTGTGGGTGGTGTTGGTTCGGGTAGCGGTGTCCGACCTTGCAGGGGTGGCGCAGGTCTCCTTTGCCGGGCTGGCGCTGGCCTTCCCCGTCGGGTTGGTGGTGGTCGACCTGGTCGGGGTGTCGTTGTGGGGCTTCCTCCTCGGGCTGGTGGAGGTCTCCCCTGCCGGGGTGGCGCAGGCCTCCCTGGCCGGGTTGTTGTCGGCTTTCCCTTCCCCCTAGTCCCTGGTCTACCGCCAGTTGGTGGTTGGGGTCGTCTGGGTTGGGTTGTTGTTGCCGGGTTGTTTCTTGCGTTGGGCGGGGGTCCCCCTCGCCGGGGAGTCGTGTGCCACCCTCGCCCATGTGCTGTGGTGTGCCCATCTGCGACGGTCCCCGGTCTACTCGCCTTGCGTTGAGGTCTCCCTGGTAGGGCTGCCGTGGGTTGCCGTCACTGGTGGGGTGCGGTGCTCCCCTTCTGGGCAGGTCCCGGTCTACCTGCGGGCTGGGTCGGGGGTCCCTGGGCCTGCTGTGCCGGGTGCCCACCTGGTCGGGTTGGTGTTGCCATCCCCCGTGTGGTTGGCCCCGGTCTACCTCGCTGCACTGCCGACGTGACAGTGCCTGGTAGTGTGCTGGGCTGACCTCGTTGGGATGGCGTTGCTCTGCCTCGCAGGGGTGTGGTAGGCCTACCTCGTCTGGGTGTTGTAGGCCTACCTCGCCGGGGTGTTGCAGGCCCACCTCGTCTGGGTGTTGTAGGCCTACCTCGTCAGGCTGGTTTCCGTGTGCTCCCCCCCACCTTTTCCGGAGTTGGTCGATGTGACGTCTCACGACCTGTCCATCTTCCAACTCGACGGTGTAGGATTTGGGGCCGGTTGTGCTGGCAATCTTCCCCTTCAGCCACTTAGGAGAGCCGTTGAAATTCAGCGCGAAAACTGAATTTCCTTTGCTGAAGGCGCGAAGCGGGCGGCTGGCGGTTGCGGTCACTTCCGGGCTGTATTGGGGGTGCAGCCGGTCCAAGGGTGACCTCAACCTTCTGCCCATCAGGAGTTCGGCCGGGCTCTTGTGGGTGGTGGCATGCGGCGTGATGTGCTGGGTGAGGAGGAAGTTGTCGATGCGTTCTTGCCAGTCTCCTGGGCCCATCTTGGTGAGGGCTTCTTTTGTGAGCCGGACCATCCGTTCCGCTTGTCCGTTTCCGGCCGGCCTGTACGGAGCGGAGAGGGCATGGCGGATGCCCAGTCCTGCCAGGAAGGACTCCATGGCCAGGGATGTGAGCTGGGGGCCGTTGTCCGAGACCAGCACGTCCGGTAGTCCGTGTGTGGCAAACAGGCGGCGCAGGGCTCGGATCGTTGCTTCCGTTGTGGTAGATGCCATGGGTATCACCTCGAGCCACTTGGAGAAGGCATCTACCACGATGAGGAGGTGCCGTCCTTGCATCGGGCCCGCGAAGTCGATGTGGACCCTCGACCATGGGTTGCTGGGGGTCTCCCAGTTCGTGACTTCGGATTGTGGTGGTGCTGGGCGGACTTCTTGGCACGGGTCACATCTGGAGACCCATTGTTCAATGTCTCTGTCCAGTGAGGGCCACCAGACGTAGCTCCGTGCCAGGGCCTTCATGCGGATGATGCCTGGGTGCCCGTTGTGCAGAGTCTCTAGCGTCCGCCGTTGCAGAGTGCTTGGGATCAGCACCCTGTCTCCCCATAGCAGACAGCCCTTTATGGTGGACAGCTCCGTCTGTTTCCTGGTGAACGGGCTGAACCTCTCTTCCGTCTGTTTCGTTGGCCACCCCCTGAGGATCCAGGACCTTACTTGGCGGAGGGTGGGGTCCCTCTGGGTGTGCGCGGCCACATCTGCGGAGGAGACTGGACAGCTGGCATCGTCATCTATGTGGAATAGATGGAGCATGGGGGCTGGGTCTTCCACCGGGTTCTTCGATGGGCATCTGCTGAGTGCGTCGGCGTTTCCTATGGCTGTGCCCGGCTGGTGCACGAGCCTATAGGAGTAGCCGGCCAGGAAGATGGCCCATCTCGTCATCCGCGGGGACATGAAGGTCGGGGTGGGTTGGTCGCCTGCGAGGAGTCCCAGGAGTGGCTTGTGATCGGTGACTATGGTGAAGCGCCTTCCATAGAGGTATTCGTGGAAGCGCTTCACTCCTGCCACGATGGCCAGGGCTTCTTTGTCCAGCTGACTGTAGTTCCGCTCTGCGCCGGACATGGTTTTCGAGAAGTAGGCGATGGGGGCCTCCGTGCCGTTGGGCAGCTCGTGGCTGAGGACTGCCCCCACCCCGTATGGCGACGCGTCGCAGGTCAGCTTGATGGGGAGCGTCTCGCTGTATTGGATGAGGACGCTTTTGGACGTCAGTAGTCCCTTGATGGCCCGGAACGCTGCTTCCTCTTCCTGGCCCCACTTCCAGGAAGCCGATTTCCCCAGCAGGCGGTGGAGTGGCTCAGCAACTGTGGCTTTCTGTTTTAAGAAGATGGCGTAGAAGTTGAGCAACCCAAGGAAAGCCTGAAGCTCCGTTTTGTTTTTTGGGCTTGGAGCTTCATGGATTGCTTCCACTTTTGATTTGGTGGGGTGGATGCCTGTGCTATCAATGAGGTAGCCCAGGAACTCGACTTCCTGTACTCCTATGATGCACTTGTCCCGCCTGACCCTCAAGCCCTTGGCCTTGAATCGCTGCAGGACAAGCCTGAGCCTTTCAAGGAGTTGAGCTCTTGAGTCACCGGAGACGAGCACATCGTCGAAGTAAGGCACCACCCCTGGAACGCCCTGGAGGAGGCGTTCCATCATGGATTGGAAGATGCCGGGGGCAGCGCTGACTCCAAATTGGAGGTGGTTGCATTTGAATGCCCCCCTGTGCGTGACGATTGTTTGAGCCTCCGCCGTTTTTTCATCCACTGGCAGTTGCTGGTAAGCCTGGGCCAGGTCCAGTTTCGCAAAAATTGATCCAGATCCCAGGGAATGCAGCAGATGTTGCACCACTGGGACTGGGTATGCGCTCTGTGCCAACGCCTTGTTGATGGTGCAACGGTAGTCGGCGCAGATGCGCACAGACCCATCATGCTTCAGTGGGGTCACACTGGGGGTCTCCCATGAAGCATGATCGATCGGTTCCAGGACGCCCTGGGCGATCAGCTTATCCAGCTGCTCATCTACTTTGGGCCGCAGGGCAAACGGAACTCGGCGGGGCTTGAGCCTAATTGGGGTGATTCCCTTGTCCAGATTGAAGGAGATTGGCCTCCCCACAAATTTCCCCAGCTTACCATCGAAGACTTCCTTGAACTCTTCGATGAGGTAGTCGAGTTCGTCCCTGCCAATTTGGTTGATGCCCTCGATTGAGAGCCCCAGCGGCTTGAACCACTCCACTCCTAGCAGGTTTGGTCGGCTGTCCCGTACGACGGTGATGGGGAGCTTGCCTTCGAACTGCTTGTAGGTGACCCGGATGTTGGCTCTTCCTAGCACTCCGATGGGGTTTCCCCCGAAGTCGACGAGCTTGGAGTGTAGTGGCTTCAGCTCTCGCTTGGTGATGCTGGGTTGCAGGCGCTTCAACTGCTGCCAGTCCATGATGGAGTAGACCGAGCCGGAGTCTACCTCCATTTTGCAGGGTGCTCCTTCCACGTGGATGGTCACATGGAACTTGGTGGCACTGTCTGACGTCGTGTGAGCGATGGTCGTCTGGTGGACCGCTCCGCTCCGGGGAAATTCGTCGTCTCTGCGTCTGGAAGGGCCAGAGGACCGTTTGGATGTCCTCTGGTAATCCTTCCGATTCTCGCGGGGACGGTGGCTGGAGGGCTCTGGGGCTGGTTCCTCAGCTCTGCAAGCTTCGGCGATGTGACCCCTTCTGTTGCAGCGTCGGCAGGTCGCATCTCTCCACTTGCAGGTTGCTCTGGCATGGTCCCCTCTGCAGCTGGCGCAGCGCTCCCCTTTGTAGTTCCGTTGGGCGGTTTCCCGCCTTGGGGGTCTGGATACCTTGTGGACGGTGGACTCTCCCTCCGACTCGGATCCAGCCGTGGA
Source organism: Arizona elegans (assembly GCA_022577455.1). Lineage (NCBI taxonomy): Eukaryota > Metazoa > Chordata > Lepidosauria > Squamata > Colubridae > Arizona > Arizona elegans. The sequence goes on along the minus strand of JAKOOJ010000007.1, from coordinate 85,222,809 downwards.
ATCCTCTGTTGAAGATTGCTCTGTGGAGCGAATCTTGTGGATTCCCTTGGCTCTGCTTACTGCGGCAGCTGCTTTCTCCGAGATTTCGGATGCGGTGGCTTCCTCCACCACATCCTTGAGCACGAGCTTCTTCCTGCTCAGGAATTTCTTTTGCAGGCCTCTGTCCCTCATGCCGAAGACCACGCGGTCAGCGATGGCATTGTCCACGTGGTCGAACTCACAGCTGGCTGCGATCTGGCGTAGGGCGGCCACGAATTCCTTGATCGTCTCACCCTCCTTCTGGTCCCGTTGGTGGAAGGTGAAACGGTTCGCCACCGGTGTTCCTGTTGGGGCATAGTGGTCCTCCAGGATCTGCAGCAGGTCTGTCCATGGCACTTCTTCGATGTCTCGTGGTGCTACGAGATCGATTGCCATGTCGAGGACCTCGGAGCCGCAGTTGGCCAGGAAAATGCCCTTCTTCCGGTCATCATCGGCATCCCTGATGTTGTTGCCTCTCAGGTATTGCCGGAATTTCACTACGTAGGATTTCCACTTGTCCTTCCCTGGGCGGAAAGGAGCAAGGGCTGGCAAAGTGACTTCAGCGGATGCCATGCCTTTGGAAATGCCTACTGTAGTTCCCGGTGCCGGAGTCTTGTCTTGTTGGCTTGGTGCCGCGAGGTTCGTTCTTCTCTCCGTCCTTCGTCGCCAGTGTTAGATCGGCGCAGGAAAGGAAGACGTGACCAGCTCGTTACATAGTAACTTTTTATTGAGAACAGAAACAGTAGCAAGACTGGCTGTGCGCTGCCGGGGCTCTCCTTATATTCGCTCCGGCAGACGCACCGCCCCCTGACAGGGATTCAAATCTTCCCGCCCGGTGGCTGGCAGCCAATCCGGGCGGATGTCCTTATAAGGACATAACAGGGATCATGTGATCCTGGGACACTGCAACCGTCATAAATGTGAGTCGTTTCAAATTCCTTTACAGGAATAAATGAAAAAACAAAAAAAGCATCTTTGAACCCCCAGAGGAAAAGCAGAATATAGATCCAAGAAATAAATATGAGCCGGCCGTGTGCAGCAGCTACCAAAAAAGCCAACACAGTTCTAGGCTGCATTAACAGACGGATAGAATCAGGATCATGTGAAGTGTTAATACCACTTTATAAGGCCTTGGTAAGGCCACACTTGGAATACGGCATCCAGTTTTGGTCACCACAATGTAAAAAAAATGTGGAGACTCTGGAAAGAGTGCAGAGAAGAGCAACCAAGAGGATGAGGGGACTGGAAAGTAAACATGCGAAGAACAGTTGCAGGAATTGAGTATGTCTAGTTTAATGAAAAGAAGGACTAGGGGTGACAGGAGAGCAGTGTTCCAATATCTCAGGGGCTTCCACAAAGAAGAGGGAGTCAAACTATTCTCCAAAGCACCTGAAGGTAGGACAAGAAGCAATGGGTGGAAACTAATCAAGGAGAGAAGCAACCTAGAACTAAGGAGAAATTTCCTGACAGTTAGAACAATTCATCTGTGGAACAACTTGCCTCCAGAAGTTGTGAATGCTCCAACACTTGAAGTTTTTAAGAAGATGTTGGATAATCATTTGTCTGAAGTGGTGTAGGGTTTCCTGCTTGAGCAGGGGGTTGGACTAGAAGACCTCCAAGGTTCCTTCCAACTCTGTTATTCTATTCTATTCTATTCTATTCTATTCTATTCTATTCTATTCTATTCTATTCTATTCTATTCTATTCTATTCTATTCTATTCTATTCTACCCTACCCTGTCCTGTTCTGTTCTGTTCTACTCTACTGTTCTCTACTCTACTCTACCCTACTCTACCCTACCCTACCCTACCCTACCCTACCCTACCCTACCCTACCCTACCCTACCCTACCCTACCCTACTCTATTCTATTCTATTCTATTCTAGAATTGATGAGGAGCATCCAGCCAACCACTCCAAAGTTCAAAAAATCATCCTGAGTGTGCCATGCCACAGCCCGACCTTTCTACAAAAATAAAATAAAATAAAAATGTGTCAAATGCTTGAGGAGACTTAGATGAGACTCAGCAAGTCAAATTTCTCCCATCCCAAACCTTGGGCAAAGCCAAAGCCTACCCAGGTCAAATGAGAAGGCTTTTAAGAGGGCAGAAGATACCTCGAGAGCCGTTTCCTAGATTTAATTTATGCTCCAGATTAAAAACGGGGAGGCTGTTTGTGTCTTTAATTCATGTTTCTCTCTGTGTGCTGATAAGAAGACGTAACACACACCTTTCCATACCAAGATATTTCTTTGGCTTGAAGATAAGGATATTGCTGGATATAAAACAAAGAGTGTTAAGATAGTGAACACACTAGATGTAAAATACCATCGCTTCCTTCCCCCTTTGATTTCTGCGACTGCAGGACTCAAATCATGGCACTGTAAGGTTCTTCTAAAAGTAGCAATACAGGTAGTCCTCAACTTACGACCACAATCGAGCCCAAACCTTCGGTTGCTAAGTGAGACAACTTTCATTTGTTAAGTGAATTTTTTGCCCCATTTTACGACCTTTCTTGCCACTGTTTTTCTTTTACATCAAGTTTTTTATTTATACATATCTAAGTGTGAATAGTGTGATACCTGGGAATCATACATTTTGATACAAATAGACATAATATTATTAATTGTAGTTATTACATTTCATTTTCATTGTTTCATATTGTTTAAACATACCTAATACTACCGCCCTTCAGTTTCTAAACCTCCCTCTTGTTATTACATATATCTTGTTATTTTATTTATTATTTATTTATTTAATATAATTTATATGCTGCCCTATCTCCATAGGACTCAGGGCGGCTCACAACAATTAAAACAAGCCAATAAAAACATAAAATACATACATAAACAAATATTAGAACCCGTTAAAATAATTGAAAACCCCCTAGTCCAGGGATATATATATATAGTCCAGGGATTATATTAATATATATATATATATATATATATATATATATATATATATATATACTATTAATATATATATACTATTATATATTAGGTCTTTGGTTATTCGGGTTTTCTCCCACGTATAATTAATATTATATATTAATATATATGTACTATTATTCCTCTTTTATTTCTATCTCTATTTTAACTTTTTTCCCCCATGTCATCGTAAATATTCCAAGACATTTCTTTTCTATTTTCCATCTTTCACCTGCTTTGTTATTCATATTTCCCTTATTTAGCTCTTCACAGCTATTTATACACTGTTGTTAAGTGAATCACCGCAGTTCTTAACTTAGTAGCATGGTTGTTAAGTGAATCTGGCTTCCCCATGGACTTTGCTTGTCAGAAGGTCGTAAAATGGAGTCACGTGATCCCCGGGACATACGGCAGAGGTCATAAACATGAGTCAGTGGCCAAGCATCTGAATTTTGATCATACGACCATGGGGATCCTGCAACGGTCGTAAGTGTGAAGAACGGTCATAAGTCATTTTTTTCAGTGATGTTGTAACTTTGAACGGTCACTGAATGAAGTGTTGTAAATCGAGGACTACCTCTGGTCTCTTATGACTTTAAGCTAGGGTAAGTTTCTGGCCTGTCAGAAGTTTCAGTTTGGAGATTCAATTTTCAGATTTCAATTTGAATCCCCATCAGAGAAGCTATTGTCAATTTTGGGAATGGAATAGAGTTTCTGAATCAAACCGATTGAACGGAAATCGAAGCTTTTATGATTAGTGAAAAACCACTGATTTTTCACCCAAAAAGAGCAGAAGCAGGAAGTATTTGCTGACCAGACGGAAGAGTTTGAAGGGGCAAAATGGCTGCCTTAAGCATCGCCAACAACTGAGGCATCTGTTTTCCCACTCAGGCCAGGAAAAACAGTCCTAAAATGCAAACACAATAAACCATTCTATGGGTTCCATCGAATGAGGATTAGATTAACAGAGTTGGAAGGGATCTTGTAGGTCACCTAATCCAACCTCCAAGCAGGAGACCCTACACCAGTGATGGCTAACCTTTTTGCCATCACTTGCCAAAAGTGTGGGGAATGCGGGAGGAGGAGACTGTATGGTGGTGGAACCGGACTTTCGGTTGGCTCCAGAATTGACTGGGGGCTTCTGGTTAGGACCTCTGTGGCTCTTTGAGTGTTTAAGGTTGCCGACCCCTGGTCTAGTGTAAACTTTGGTGTTAATCTTTGTCGATTGCTGGCGAGGAGATGTTTCCTTTTGGGCTTTCCAATGGTCTCTTTCGAGCGGTATGTAGATGTTGTTTATCTCTATGTGCTTGTCGATAGCCGATTTTTCCAAGTGTCAGGTTCACAGGAATTGAATCTGCTGTTTTCGGCCATGGCTCAATCAAGGATGCTCACCCTAAAGTGAACCCTAGTTTCATGGTTCAGCATCTGAACTCATTATAACCTCTTCTATTTTGCACTGAAGACGCTGATAAGGGAGGGAACCCCCTCTAGACAAACAGAGCAGGAAGGAACATAGGGGTGACTCCCCTTGCCTCTCTCAACCATTTGAAACGTGGGAGGTCTAATTCAAAGGGCGAGAGGGCTGATCTGGAGGCTAATCTCACTGGCAAGGCTTCTTGTCTTCCCTCCTCACCCAGCCCTAATTTTCACCCGGTTGTTGCTTTTAAGACGAAACAAGCCAGGCATCTGAGTTTTTTCCTCCTCAATTATCATGAAAAATGATAGGGACTTGTCTAAGTTTGCTGGAGGATTTGTGGGTGTGTGAAAACAATTAAGGACCGGAGGGAAAACTTGGTTGCTTGGAAAAATTGTAATTAGCACCATGGATCTATCAAGAGGTCATACGTGGTCTTGAGTTGGGGGAAGTTCACGAACTTGGCACTTCAATGGATTGCCTCCCAGCAACATGGGCCAATGGCACCTATCCTACCTCTCTACGCCACCCACGTTGACTGTTGTATACGATGCAACCTGTTGATAGGGAAGATCGACCTTGTTGCTTCTTACCCACTGCTACAGGGGCCTTTTGGCTTTTTGACTTCAATAGGAAACATCATTCTACCACTGCGTTCCTCACCCACAGGAACTTTCAGATAGAAATGGAATTCTCGGAGCTGAAGTCCACCTATCTTAAAAGTTGTCAAGATTGGGAAACGCTGGTTTAAAGAGTTATATAGAACTGAAGAAGCTTCTTGGATGAGGAGAGAAACGTCTTCAAGGAAAAACAGAGTCTAGTTGCCTTTTGGAAAAAAAAGCACTTTTGGAACAACTGGATGACTGAGAATCTCTTTAGACAAAGAGTTATGTAACTCCAGAGGTGGGTTTCAGCAGGTTCTGACCAGTTCTGGAGAACCGGTAGTGGAAATTTTGAGTAGTTCGGAGAACTGGTAAATACCACCTCCGATTGGCCCCGCCACCATCTATTCTCTGCCTCCCGAGTCCCAGCTGATCAGGAGGAAATGGGGATTTTGAGGTATCCTTCCCCTGGAGTGGAGTGGGAATGGAGATTTTACAGTATCCTTCCCCTGGAGTGGGGAGGGAATGGAGATTTTACAGTATCCTTCCCCTGGAGTCGGGTGGGAATTGAGATTTTGCAGTATCCTTCCCCTGGAGTGGGGTGGGAATGGGGATTTTGCAGTATCCTTCCCCCAGGAGTGGGGTGGGAATGGGGATTTTGCAGTATCCTTCCCCCAGGAGTGGGGTGGGAATGGGGATTTTGTAGTATCCTTCCCCTGCCACACCCACCAAGCCACGCCCACAGAACCGGTAGTAAAAAAATTTGGATTTCACCACTGCTGCCAACCCAGAGAAAATCTCCTCCTTCATTCTTTCATAATCCCTTTTTTAGATGGAAATGCCCACGAGTGAATGAGAAGACAATATTTAGTTCCAGAGTTGTTATTCCATTTCCACTGCTGTAAATGGCCGCCTTCTTTTCCCGTGCATTAATTGTAAATATTTATTTCTTGGAACATTAACTCTGTATTTCAACTTTCTACTCCGTGGTACTCAACGCAATGAAGACTATTAGCATCAGAACCATAAAAATATAATGAAAGAAGAAGAATGCCAGGAATTGTAAGCTTGCACAGAGACATTGATTTAGGTGGGTGGCTATAGAAATGGAATAACTTTCTATATTTATAGAAACTCTAAAAATTTATATACAAATTCTCCACATTTCTGTAAAGCGAAAAATCTCCTTCACCAGATGCATTTGATGGTCTTATAAATTGTCAATTTATAACAATTCATTTTGTGACTGTTCCAAGTGACAACGGCACTGAAAAAAGTGACTTATCACTGTTTTTCACACTTATGACCATGGCAGCATCCCTGTCCCAGTCACATGCTCCAAATTGAAATGCTTGGCAACAGGTTTATATTTAATTCCTGCAGTGATTCACTTAACGACGGTGGCGAGAAACTTTGTTCAACGGGGCAACATTGACTTAACACATGTCTCGCTTAGCAACAAAAATTTCAGGGTCGTAAGTTGAGGATTACCAGTATCTCGTTTATCTTGGACATGTTGTGCGGGGGGGAATTCACTGGAGAAAGCAATGATATTGGGAAGACTTAGCGGTAAAAGGAAACCAGGCTGGGAAAGAACAGGCTGGACACCATCAAGCTGACACCAGCCAGAGTGTCAGCACTTCAAGCTGCATTTACTCTAGTGCTGGCATAAGAAGGAGAAGCGGAGGCGTCTGGAAAGGGACGTTTGACTTTTCTCCTACTTATTTTCCCTGGAGATAACATCCCCTAGGAGATGGGATGGGAGGGGGGAAATTCCTTTGAGCTGGAGCAGTAGATTAGGGGTAGAGTGACTTGGAAGATGGCCAATGAGTGCAGGGGAGTGGGGAATGGAAAGGGAGGGTTTTGGGTCTGGAAGTCAGTGTTGGCTGCGATGGAGTTGGAATTAGAATGTCGTGCTTAATAAATTGGAGTTTTTCTTCAAAGACTTTGTTTGAAATGCAATTTATTTGAGACGACCTCGAAACCTGACACAGAGCATGGAACAACTCAAAGAAACAGCGCAAGATTAGAAGATGTGGAGAGACCAGGCCAATGGTGGGATTCAGCCGGTTCGGGCCGGTAATTAAATTGCTGCCTGGCCCCACCTCTCCCAGCTCCACCCCTTCCAGGAGTCCCCACACGCCCCATTTTGGCTCCCAGGTAAGTGCAGGAGGCCTCCTAGGCCCAAAACAGAGCACGGGGGGTGGGTGCAGTGACCCTCCCATGGCCTGTTTTCGCTACCACGAGGCTTCAGAGAGGCCTTCTAGTCCCACAATGGGGCACCCCAAGGCCCATTTTTTGCTTCCAAGGGGGTGCAGGAGGCTTCCAGGGGGGTGCAGGAGGCCACACCCCTGGCCACGCCTACTATGGCCACGTCCACCCAGCTGGTCATTATGGCAGAGAACCAGTTGTTAAATTATTTGAATCCCAACACTGGACCTGGCCCAGAGAATTGCCAAGAGTCGGACATGACTGAGGGACAACATTATCAGATAGACAAAACTCCGTTGTGACCCTGAGCCTCACTCAGCATCCATAACTGTTGTGTGAATGTTTGGGTGGTTTAAGGGTGGGGAATTGTGGTGGGTGGGAGTGTGTTTGGGGATTGTTATGCGTGTTGGACCTGGTCTTTGGGTGTTAAGTGAATTTCGCTGTATGGGTATGCTGTGTATACAAGTACAACGACAAGAAAGTTATTATTATAATCCAAATGCTACTTACGTTACCTTCCATTTCTCTAGGATACAGTTATCTATCTCCTACGAATCACCCCAATTATTAAAAAGTCTTTGTTCATTTTCTTTTCTTTTCTTTTTTTTTGCAACCTAGGCAAACTCACTTCACAAATTAAGGTATTATTCATCTCCTGGTATGTGAGTCTTTAATAAAGTTCAAATTCCCATTCACATCAAAGGGAATCGTTAACCAGAAGGGAAAAAAAGACAGCCATTTTATTCGCTCTGACTCACCTGGACTCTCACCAACCTTCTAGATTGGATGAGGTCCTTGTTTTGAGGCCAGCATGTTGACTGACAGGGGACAAAGTCAGCCTCCCATCTATGCTGAGGGTGGGCTTCTGTTCAAGATAAACCAGGTGATTTCTTCCCAGCATCTGCATGGACTGAATCCGGCTATTTTAGAGATGCTAGAAATGACGGGTAAACATCAAACTGGGGAAAAAAGTGAGGCAGAAAGCTGGTGAAGAACAACCTAAAATGGCCAGAAAAATGTTTCTACCTGAACAAGGTTGCTTGCAATATATTCCTTATGCTCTGTTGTGCATATTCCTTATGCTTCCTGAGTCATTAAAACACACGAGTAGTCCCAAAAACCTCTTTTATTGCAATAGCTGTGAATTACGTTCATTCACAGCTGAGTCCCAATTAGTTACAAAAAGTCCTTTAGGAAAAGTCCTTTGGGATAATCACCAACCTTTATCTCCCTTGACACTCTGCCAAAGACCTACCTGGCAAAGGCACATGGATTCCCGACTCAAACAGAGATGCCGACTGGGAACAGAATTAACAACGTTTCTTTCCTGCAAAGTACCACGTGCCTTTGCTCCTCTTTTAAGCCTTATGGGAGGGGCCAATCATCTCCAGGCCTTACTCCTGAGTCGTCCCTTTTGTTTTAACTGTTCATGCCTTCTGGCAGTTCTGCGCATGTGTGCACTAGGAACAGGCTCCTCCTGTTCCTCTGCCTCTCTACTGTCCGACTCTGGAGGTTCCGGAGTCCGTGCATCACTCCCAGATGGCCCTGGCCCCATCTCTGCCTCTGACATGGAGCCCACATCTGGGCCTTCCCCAGTCTCCAGGACAGTCCCATGTTCTTCCTCAGCCTCATTGCTGTCTGACTCTGCTGCCAGCTCTGGAGGCTGCTGGTGGACCACAACATGCTCAATGCCTGGAGAAGGACCTGAGAAATGTGAGCAGGAGCCACCGAAGGAGTTGATTTGGTCCTTTGCTATATCAGATTCCCATCATTCATGATCCAGCTAGACTAGAAGATGTTGGTTCTGGAAGAGACCAGTTTTCTGGCCCCCAGAGAGAAAAAGAGGGAGAAAGGTAGATTGGATAGTGTCTATAGAGATTCTCAGTCATCCATGGTTGTCCCAAAGGTGCTTTTTTCAAGAGGCAACTGGACTTTCTTGTTCTTTCTGAAGACGTTTCGCTTCTCACCCAAGAAGCTACTTCAGCCCTGACTGGATGGTGAGGAATGGAAGGATTTATACTCCTTGCGGGGAGTAAAGGTAAAGTAAAGGTTCCCCTCACACATATGTGCTAGTTGTTCCTGACTCTAGGGGGAGGTGCTCATCTCTGTTTCAAAGCCGAAGAGCCAGCACTGCCCAAAGACGTCTCCATGGTCATGTGGCCGGCATGACTCAATGCCAAAGGCGCATGGAACGCTGTTACCTTCCCACCAAAGGTGGTCTCTATTTTTCTACTTGCATTTTTTATGTGCTTTCGAACTGCTAGGTTGGCAGAAGCTGGGACAAGTAACGGGAGCTCACCCCATTATGCGGCACTAGGGATTCGAACCGCTGAACTGCCGAACTTTCGATCGACAAGCTCAGTGTCTTAGCCACTGAGCCACCACGTCCCTTGCAGGGAGTATAAATGTCAAAATTGAACAGCCCTTTCTCAACAGAGGGGGAGGGATGCAACGTTAGCTTCATCACTTGAGACTTTCAAGAAGAGATCGGACTGCCATTTGTCAGAAATGGTGTAGGATCTTCTGCTGGGGCAGGGGGTTGGACTAGATGACCTACAAGATCCCTTCCAACTCTGTTAATCTAATTCTCATTCGATGGAACCCTTAGAATGGTTTATTGCGTTTGCATTTTAGGACTGTTTTTCCTGGCCTGAGTGGGAAAACAGATGCCTCAGTTGTTGGTGATGCTTAAGGCAGCCATTTTGCCCCTTCAAACTCTTCCGCCTGGTCAACAAATACTTTCTGCTTCTGCTCATTTTGGGTGAGAAATGAGTGGTTTTTCACTAATTAATCTATCTCCAGTCCACAACACAGTCCTTTCAACAGTTCCAAGAAGGCTCCACACCCATTTGCGCCACTCAGGTGACCTCTGAGGACACAGATAAACCTCCAAGTGGCCTCAACGACTCTCTAAAGGAACACAAATGACCAGCTGTCTGCAAGGAGTATAAATCCTTCCGTCCTCCACCATCCAGTCAGAGCAGAAGAAGCTTCTTGGATGAGAAGCGAAACATCTTCAAAGCAAAAGTGGACTCAGTATGGTCGTAAGTCGAGGACTAGCTGCATAGCCCAGGTGGCTTCGGAGAGGATTGTACAGAATAAATAATATATTCCTTCTCCAACTTTGCCCGACGAAAGGCAGGGCCATCGTTTCACTTGGTTGTCTCATTTCATCGCTCCGTTGTTGCATGTTGCTGTGACTGGTTGTGCAGCCAGAGGGCTTGGGATCTGGAGGTGTTAAACATCTAAATATTATTTTTTTTTTAATTGGCGTTTTACACTACTGATTCAACAGAAGGATTAGCGGGCAGGCTTCCAGGATGAGTAAGCGTGGAAGAAGCTGCCTGTGTACAAGAAATTCCAGATTCTTGTTCCCCCACAAAAAGCTTCTGTAATTTTTCTCATGCTCTTCCCGAACTGAGTCCCTGCTATTATGTGCTGGCCACCCTGGCCACATTCATCTGATGGAGCCTCTTAGGGCAAGGCCCCTACGATTAAATTTGCCCACAAACCCTCTGACACACCTGCCTTAATAAAGGACCTTCTCGCGGCTCATAAACAAATAGGAGCAGCTGTGGGAAACTCGCCTCGGGATTGGAGTGAGAAGACCTCAGAAGGTGCTTCATAGCTTGGGAGCCATGGAAGATCATGGACCTCCCAAAGGGCTACCACATCTGGGCTGCAAGCACATCCGGGTGCACTTCAAGGTTTTGGTTACCACCTTTAGAGCGCTCCATGGCTTAGGACCTGGTTATCTACGGGACCGCCTACTACCACCAATAGCCTCCCACCGGCCGGTACGCTCTCATAGAGAGGGACTCCTCCGGGTGCCGTCGGCCAAACAATGTTGACTGGCGGCCCCTAGGGGGAGAGCCTTCTCTGTGGGGGCACCTACGATCTGGAATGAGCTCCCCCCGGAGATACGGAGGATCCCGGATCTGCGCACCTTCCGCCACGCTCTCAAGACCTTTTTATTCCACCAGGCGGGCCTGGCCTAATCTTTTCCCTTTTTAATATGAATATTTTAATCTGTTTTTAAATGATTGGGGTGTTTTAAATCTGTCTGGGCCAAATTGTTTAATTCGGTTTTATTCTGTTTTTAAATTTTGTATTTATGTATTTTATCATTTGGCTGTTCACCGCCCTGAGTCCTTCGGGAGTAGGGTGGTATATAAATCAAAGAAAGATAAAGGAAGATAAAGATCCAGATGACTGACGGCAAAGGGTTGGCAATATCTTTCGTGTCTTGTTCTCTGTCTCTATCTGAAACACAACAACAGAGTTGGAAGGGAGCTTGGAGGTCTTCTAATCCAACCCTCTACTCAAGGAGGAGTTCCTATACCATTTCAGACAAATGGCTGTCCAGTCTCTTCTTAAAAGCCTCCAGTGATGGAGCATTCACAACTTCTGGAGGCAAGCTGTTCCATAGATTCATTGTTCTCACTGTCAAGAGGAAATTTCTCCTTAATTCTAGGTCGCATCTCTCCTTGGTTAGTTTCCATCCATTGCTTTTTGTTCGGCCTTCAGGTGCTTTGAAGAACAGGTTGACCGCTTCTTCTTTATGTTGGCCCCTTAAATACTGGAACACTGCTACGGTAGTGGCCCAAATTGTGGAAACCCTTTGGGAAAAGTGTATTTTCTAAAACTAGCTCATAACACCACTTTTTTTTTGGGGGGGGGAGTAGTACCATAAAATTATATATCAATGGAAAGATAATTGAATCAAGAATGTCATGCAATAACTTTTATGAAGGATTTGCTATTAGAATAGCAGTTACATTATAAAGAAGAAAAGTGAAACACGTAGAAAAAATGAGATATACAAAAATTATCACCATAGAAAAAAGAGATATGCAAAAATATTATCACCATGTCAGTTAATACTTAGTTGGGTATCCTTTAGCATAAATTATGGCCTTACAACGTCTTCTCATGGAGTGAACCAAGTCTTTTAGTTCTGCAGCTGTTCTAATGTGAAACCAAAATTGAAGGATGGCTTCTATTAACTGGGTTTTATTTCTGGGTCGCTTCGGACTAACAAGTTTCTTTAGTCAGCTCCATAGATTTTCAATGGGGTTAAGGTCTGGGTTATTCCCAGGCCATTCCAGCAGTGGAATAGGATTATCTTGAAACTCAAAAAAAAAAAAAAAAAAAAAAAAAAAAAAGTGGTGTTATTAGCCATCAAACCTCAAAAATACACTTTTCCCAAAAGGTTTCCACAATTTTGGCCACTACTGTATCATGTCACCCCAGTCCTTCTTTTCACTAGAGTAGACATACCCAATTCCTGCAACCATTCTCCCAGAGGTGGGTTTTAGCAGGTTCTGACCAGTTCTGGAGAACCGATAGTGGAAATTTTGAGTAGTTTGGAGAACCGGTCGTAAAAATTCTGAGTGGCCTTGCCCCCATCTATTCTCTGCCTCCCAAGTCCCAGCTGATCGGGATGGAATGGAGATTTTGCAGTATCCTTCCCCTGCCACGCCCACCGAACCACGCCCACCAAGCCATGCCATGCCACGCCCACCAAGCCACATCCACAGAACCGCTAGTAAAAATTTTTGAAACCCACCACTGCATTCTTCATATGTTTTAGCCTCCAGATCCCTAAACATCTTTGTTGCTCTTCTCTGCACTCTTTCCAGAGTCATCCTGATGTTTGCAAATGTGGCTCTAACTCAGGGGCAGGTTCCAGATCATGTCACTACCGGTTCGCTCATGGGCACGTGCGGGCTTCTGCGCATGTGCAGAAGCGTCTGGGCGGATAGGCGGAGCCTCCTGCTGCCTCCGCTACTGATTCACCTGAACTGGGGCGAACTGGTAGCAATCGACCACTGCCCTAACTTGCATGGAGAACTAAGTGCCATCTAAGAAATCCAAGATGGCCCTCATACTATCCAGAATGAGGTTGGCTCCAACCTTCTTAACCTCCCACAAGAGTTAAAAACCTGGCTCTGCCACCTGACTTGGGGCTCCGAGGAAGGGACTTCACATTGGGGATACCAGGCACATATTATCATATGTGGTGGACATGTGCAAAGGCAAAAAAAAAAAAAAAAATACTGGACGAAAATACATACATGGTTAGAAAAAAAATGTTAAAGCAACACATAGATTATAAACCAGAAATATTTTTATTAGGCATAGTACCAGAAAAATAAAATAAACGTAATATACATTATATTTAATATTACATATCTTGACGTCAGCAAGAACTGTATATTCGCAGCATTGGAAAAATGAGGCACCACCCATAGAAGAAGATGTAATAAAAAAAAATACTAGAATGTGCAGAAATGGATAGGTTGACATTAAAGATAAAAGATAAAGATGATACAGAATACTTTCAAACATGGGGTTTGTTTTATCAATGGTTGGATAAAAAAAAGTAGAAATTAGAAATTGGAAAAATACTGTTATGTAAAGGTTTGTGTTTAATATATTATTATATTATATACTATTATGTTAAGCAAATACACCCAGACAATATGCTGTTCATAAGGTATCAATGTATGTTAAGGAAAATATATAAATAAATTGTTAAAAAAAAAAGAGAAGGGACTTCACATTGGGGATGGTTGGTAGATAAATAACAAATCCCACCTCCTCCCTCTGCTCCTCCAACTCCCTCCCCCTCCCCCATCTTTTAGCTATGGATGTGTATTGTATTTTGTATTTTTGTAGTATTTTATTTATATAGTTTTATCTTTTTAATATTATAAGATGCCCTGAGTTGCCCTGTGGTAAGATGGGCAGCCAATAAATTTAATAGATGATAGGATAGATAGATAGATAGATAGATAGATAGATGATAGATGGATGATAGATAAATGATAGATAAACAGACAGACAGGCAGACAGATAGACAGATAGACAGATAGATAGATATGGATGATAGACATAGAGATAGATAGATAGATAGATAGATAGATAGATAGATAGATAGATAGATAGATAGGAAGAAAGAAAGAAAGATAGATCTAGCAATGGAAACCAATGGAGAGAGATGATAGAGATAGATAGATAGATAGATAGATAGATAGAGAGATAGATGATAGATAGATAGATGATTGATAGATGATAGATGGTTGATAGATAAATGATAGATAGATAGACAGATAGACAGACAGATAGATAGACAGACAGATAGATAGATATGGATGATAGAGATAGATAGATAGATAGACAGACAGACAGATAGATAGATGATAGATGGTTGATAGATAAATGATAGATAGATACAGACAGATAGATAGATATGGATGATAGACATAGAGATAGATAGATAGATAGATAGATAGATAGATCTAGCAATGGAAACCAATGGAGAGATATGATAGATAGATAGATAGATAGATAGATAGATAGATAGATAGATATAGATAGATAGATAGATAGATAGATAGATGATAGATAGATAGATCTAGCAATGGAAACCGATGGAGAGAGATGATAGATAGATAGATAAAAAGACAGACTGATAGATGATAGATAGATATGGATGATAGATATAGATAGATAGATGATCAATAGAAGATATAGATGATAGATATATGAATAGATAGATAGATATAGATATATATATAGAGAGAGATAGAAAGATAAAGAGATAGATATAGGTAGATAGATCCAGCCATGGAAACCAATGGCCTAAGGACCTGCACACAGCATAGCAACAAATTCTCTAAGCAGGGTTAAACAGAATGAAGTCTTCTGCCAGACTACAGGCCGTCCTCAACCTACAGCAGTTCGTTTAGTGATGATTCAAAGTTACAACAGCATTGAAAAAAAGTGACTGATGGCCATTTTTCACCCTAAGGTCACATGATCAAAATTCAGATGCTTGGCAACCGTCTCATACTTACGACGGTTGCAGTGTCCCAGAGTGCAAAAAAAAAGTGCCCCTTTTTTGTGACTTTCCGACAAGCAAAGTCCGTGAGGGAAGCCAGATTCACTTAACAACCGTTTTACTTAACTTACCCACTGCAGTGGTTCACTTAACAATGGCGGCAAAAAAAAGGTCATAACACGGGGGCAAAACTCGCCTCACAACTGTTTCACTTATCAACAGAAATTTTGGGCTGAATGGTGGTCGAGGACTGTGGATATAAGCCATCTGACAGAAGAGAAAGGCAGGTGTGTGTGTGTGTGTCTGTTTGTGTCATCTTGTCTAATTTTTGGAGCTTCTATCCAAGGAACTTTTTGTTGGCAAAGCCAGCAGCTAAACTATTGGGTTGGGCTTGGGAAGATAAAAATTCAAGTCCTCACATGACAGAGAAGTTCCTTGCTTCATACTGTTGTTGTGTTCCCATATAGTGTAACACGCTTAACCTGTTTCCTTACACTGACCCGTTTTCTGGTTTACACACTATGGAAAAGAAACCAACTCAGTGAGCCAGGGGAAAAAACAACAACAACTAACCAAGTTTAACAAAACCGTATAAATGCGAAAGTTAAAATATTTCAGACATGTGATGCGACGCCTGGAAAAATATGGCATCCTTCACTTAATACTCCAGGCCTTCCTGTCCTCAACCATCCTCTGGAGTCCATTTAAGCTCACGCCGACTGCTTCAGTGACTCCATCCAGCCACCTCCTTCTCTGCCGTCCCCTTCTTCTTTTGCCCTCAGTCGTTCCCAGCATTAGGCTCTTCTCCAGGGAGTCCTTCCTTCTCATTAGGTGGCAAAGGATTTGAGTTTCCTCTTCAGGATCTGGCCTTCTCAAGAGCAGTCAGGGTTGATCTCCTCTAGGACGGACCGGTTGGATCTCCTTGCAGTCCAAGGGACTCGCAGGAGTCTTCTCCAGCACCAGAGTTCAAAGGCCTCAATTCTTTGGCGCTCAGCCTTCCTTATGGTCCAACTTTCACAGCCCTACATTGCAACTGGGAAAACCATAGCTTTGACTATACGCACTTCTGTTGGCAGATGTTGGCAGCGCACCCTGCCAAAAAATGTGTGTATGTTACTATAGCTTTACAATAAAGTCACATCAATCCATTTGACGTTGGTTTCCTAGTCTGGTCTACTTCAACATTGACATTTGAAAATCTACTAGGTTTGGTCTAGGTTAGTAATTTTGTGATTCAATGTGTTGCTTTAGGGTTCTTTTAATATACAGACAGTCCTTGACTTATGACCACAATTGAGCCCAAAATGTCTGTTGCTTAGCAAGACAGTTGTGAAGTGAGTTTTGCCCCATTTTATGACCTTTCTTGCCACCATTGTTAAGTGAATTACTGCAGTTGTTAAGTTAGTCACACGGCTGTTAAGTGAATCTGGCTTTGCATGTCAGAAGGTTGCAAAAGGGAATCACATGATTCCCTTTTGATGTAAGTACGAGTCAGTTGCCAAGCATCTTGAATTTTTTAAAATTTATATCATATTAAAAAAGAAATTGGACATGGCATTATCTCCGCCATACACACTAAGTATATTATATGCTCAGCATACCTTGCTAATTAAATACACATATTTGACTCCCTATATGCCCTTATATTTACATATGTGTGACTCAGGCCCAAGTAGGTATTATCAGACACAATCAGTTCGAAAACAGACAGACTTTATTAGAACATTCAAAACAAATTCTTCATAACACAATTTTTCAGCCTTATCACCAACCTTGGTCTAATTAGGCAACCTGCCAAAGGCTTTTCTTGGCAAAAGTCCAGAAGCAAAAGACGCCGACAAGAAATAAATGCAGCAAGGCAAGAAATAAATCTCTCAACGTTGTTTTCCGACAAAAAGCCCAAGAGCCATTGCTGGTCTTTTAAGCCTTATAGGAGGGGCCAATCATCTCTTGGCCTTACTCCCGAGTTGTCCTTTTTGCTTTAGCTGCTCTTGCCTTCTGGCAGCTCTTCTCATGCGTGCACTAGGAACAGGCTCCTCCTGTTCCTCTGCCTCTCTGCTGTCAGCCTCTGGAGGCTCCGGAGTCCACACATCACTCCCCAATGGCCCTGGCCCCATCTCTGCCTTCGACGCAGAATTCACATCCGGGCCTTCCCCAGCCTCCAGGACTGGCCCCTGTTCTTCCTCAGCCTCATCGCTGTCCGAATCCGCTGCCAGCTCTGCAGGCTGCTGGCGGACTACAACAATATGTTACATTATCTTTTGATTTACACATCTTAGTTATTAGTTCCATTTCTCAGATCCAATCATTGGTTAAAATCTATTCCAGATCTCATAGTATTCTGTCTCTCCTTTGTTTTTTTACCTCTAGCGTCAATCTATCACATTCTGCACAGTCTTAATATTTTCTTTATTACCTACCTTTCTAGAGGTATATTCTCATTCTTCCACTGTTGGGTGTATATCATTCTCCAAGCAACCAAATTTTGATCACCTGACCACAGGGATGCTGCCATGGTCATAAGTGTGAAAAAACGGCAGTAAGTCAATTTTCCCTCCCCGGTGCCGTCGTAACTTCAAAATGTCACAAAGCGAAGTGTTGTATGTCAAAGCGCTAGCCGTAATTTCTTAATTCCCCCCCGGGTTTCCTTCCCAAAACTTGCTATCCAATTTAACGTTGAATGGTAGGAGTAAAAATCCCAGCGCAGGAGTAATGGCGGTTCATTGGATTGAATTAATTCATTTTAATTAAACTTCATACAATCAAATGTTTACCCCGGCTCATCTCTCTTTCGCCCTGAGCCACGATCTATGCAAAACGTGGCCATCAACCTGGACGTATAATTTACCTTTGGAGAGCTTTTTTGCTTAGATAGACATTACATAAACGGTGCATTTAGGGCTCTGCGGCTTTGCATCCAGGCCCCTCAAGGAATTCTGACTGTGTAGTAGGGGTCAAAGGCTGCCAACAACCCCCCTTTTTGCATTTGCGAGAGCAATTTTAGGTGTTGTTTGCTAGAGGGGAACGTTGAGGTCTCGATTTGGCTAACGTGGGAAGAGTGCCGGGAGCCGGGGATTAAAGGCTTCAACGCAGAGTTTTTATAAGGTTCTTATACTAGGAATGTAGAGATGAATGAAAAGATGGTTTGGCCTCTGTCGTTGATCAGCAGAGAGCTTGGACCTCGGTTTGGAAAAGGAAGGGTACACCGTGGTTGTGTTAAACAACAAAAACACACACACAACCCTTCAAAAATGCAGCAAATAATAGCTATTACATTATATAAATGTGGACAAAGGTTAATCTTAGAATAAGAGTTTGATGTATGTTTCATGCATAGCTATACGAAAGAAATTCAGAAGTCATTCTTTTTTTCCTTCCTTCCTTCCTTCCCACCTACCCACCCTCCTTCTCTTTCTTTCTTCCTTTTTTCTTTCTTCCTTCCCTCCCTCCCCCCTCCCTCCCTCCCTTCCTTCCTTTCCTTCCTCCCTCCCTCCCTCCCATCCTTTCTCCCTCCCTCCCTCTCTCTCTTTCTTTTTCTTTCTTTCTTTCTTTCTTTCTTTCTTTCTTTCTTTCTTTCTTATTCCTTCCTTCCTTCCTTCCTTACCTCCCTCCCTCCCTCCCCGTCCTCCCTCTCTCCCTTCCTTCCTTTCTTCCTTTCTTTTTTCTTCCTTCCTCCCATCCTCCCGTCCTCCCTCCATCCCTCCCTCCCTCAATTTCTTTCTTTCTTTCTTTCTTTCTTTCTTTCTTTCTTTCTTTCTTTCTTCCTTCCTTCCTTCCCTCCCTCCCCCTCCCTCCCCCTTCCTTCCTTCCTTTCCTTCCTCCCTCCCTCCCATCCTTCCTCCCTCCCTCCCTCTCTCTCTTTCTTTCTTTTTCTTTCTTTCTTTCTTCTTTCTTTCTTCCTTCCTTCTCCCTCCCCCCTCCCTCCCTCTTCCTTCCTTCCTTCCTTTCCTTCCTCCATCCCTCCCATCCTTCCTTCCTCACTCCCTCCCTCCCTCCTTCCCTCCCTCCCTCCCTCTTTCTTTCTTTCTTTCTTTCTTTCTTTTTTCTTTCTTTCTTTCTTTCTTTCTTTCTTTCTTTCTTTCTTTCTTTCTTTCTTTCTTTCTTTCTTTCTTTCTTTCTTTCTTTCTTTCTTCACACAGCCATTACAGCATTCCGACAAGCAAAGTCAATGGGGAAAGCCAGATTCCCTTCACAATCGCATTACTAATTGAACAGCCATTGCGATTTACTTAACAACTGTGGCAAGGAAGGTCATAAAATGGGGCAAAACTCACTTAAGAAATGTCTCACTTAACGCCAGAAATTTGGGCTCAGTTGTGACCGTAAGTCAAGGACTATATGTAATGTAGCTTAACAATAACATTATGTGTGTTTGGTTTTTGTTTTTACAAAAGGAAGAGATTCCGTTCTCATTAATTTGCAAATAAAAGCAGCTGTAGATAGTGAAACTAGGAAGGAGAGTCTGTCTCTGTGTTTTTGTGTCAGAGACAGAGATGGTATTCAGCCGGTTCAGACCAATTCATCTGAACCGGTAGTGGAAATCGCAGCTGGGCCCAGGCCCACCCACCGCCCACCCCAGCTCTATGCCCTCCTAATTAGGCATGTTTTTGAGGCCGCCCACATGCGCGGAAGGTGCACACGCAAGCAAAGTGCATACATGGAAGGCCGGGCGCATGCACGGAAGGCAGACGTGCACACAAACCAGGCACACGCATTAAGCGAGCGTGTGCGTGCGGGGCGAACCGGTAGTAACATAATGTGAAACCCACCACTGATCAGAGAGATGAATTGTATGCGTGTACCTTTGGAGGCCATAGGTTGACTTTGTAAACCGCTTAGAGAGGGCTGTAAAGCAGTGTGAAGCGGTATATAAGTCTAAGTGCTACTGTGATGATAGATAGATAGATAGATAGATAGATAGATAGATAGATAGATAGATCCATCCATCCATCCATCCATCCATCCATCCATCCATCCATGGTGGCACAATGGTTAGAATGCAGTATTGCAGGTTAACTCTGCCTACTGCTAGCGGTTCAATTCTGACCGGCTCAAGGTGGACTCAGCCTTCCATCCTTCTGAGGTGTGTAAAATGAGGACCCAGATTGTTGGGGACAAGATGCTGACTCTGTAAACTGCTTAGAGAGGGCTGTAAAGCAGTGTGAAGCGGTATATAAGTCTAAGTGCTATTGCTATTACCTCCATGCTTAATTTTCATGACCTGTTCTCATTTGTGCAATCAACTGGACTAAATGGACAGCACGATGCAATAAGGACAATTAACCAGGGGAACAGCTTGCCACCAGAAGTTGTGGGCGCTCCATCACTGGAGGCTTTTAAGAAAAAGTTGGACAGCCATTTGTCCAGAATGGTACGGGGTCTCCTGCTTCAGCAGGGGGTTGGACTAGAAGATCTCTAAGATCCCTTCCAACTCTGTTATTCCTGTTAAATCAGATCTGAATGCGTTGTCAATCTCCTTTTTAGGACATTGGCTTCGTCCTTAAATGACACCTGCTCTCATTTTTTTAAAAAAATTTGATTTATATGCTGCCCTTCTCCGGAGACTCAGGGCGGCTTACAATGCGCTAAGCAATAGCCTTCATCCTTTTGTATATTTATACAAAGTCAGCTTATTGCCCCCACAAACTGGGTCCTCATTTCACCTACCTATGAAAGGATGGAAGGCTGAGTCAACCTTGAGCTTGGCGAGATTCGAACCTGCAGTAATTGCAGGCAGTTGGTCTTAATAACAGGATGCTTTAGACCACTGTACTACTTACTTTCTTCTTCTTCAACGAGGCAATTGAAGCAATATATGTCCAGAACAGACAAGGGAACAGAGTCAAAAGGCATGCATTTCTGCATTTCATTCCATGTCTAAATTAAACTTTCTAAATAAAACTTCAAGGGACGTGGTGGCTCAGTGGCTAAGATGCTGAACTTGTTGATCAAAAGGTCGGCAGTTCAGCGGTTCGAATCTCTAGTGCCGTGCAATGGGGTGAGCTCTCGTTACTTGTCCCGGCTTCTGCCAACCTAGCAGTTCGAAAGCACATAAAAAATGCAAGTAGAAAAATAGGGACCACCTTTGGTGGGAAGGGAACAGCGTTCCGTGGACCTTTGACGTTGAGTCATGCCGGCCACATGACCACGGGGACGTCTTTGGACAGCGCTGGCTCTTTGGCTTTGAAACGGAGATGAGCACCGCCCCCTAGAGTCAGGAACGACTAGCACCGATGTGCGAGGGGAACCTTTACCTTTACCTTTAAATTAAATTTCAAAACTCTCTGTTCACAATCTATTAATTGTATTTCATTCGAAGAAAGTCCACAACGAACTTCTGGTCTATCAAAAGTCACCACAATCATTATCTCCGATCCATCCAGGATCAAATATCCTCGATTGTCTTAATAATAAAATTTTTCCTTAAGATATTATTCAGAATCTTTTCTAACAGTTGGATTTTGAAGTTTAATTTAGCTGTTGGTTTTTCCTGTTAACTCTGTTTTAGATAGTAGTTCATTGTCGGACTAAGTGGGTTGAGTAAACAGCGTTGTAAAAATCAACAAATTGTGTGTCTGTTTCACAAGGGGGGAGGAGTTATAATTTTTGAAATATATTTATCAGTATTCAACTGGGGGTGGGAACAATTTATTTACATGTCTGTTTTTCTCTTCTTTTTACGCACTTTTTTGGGGGGGAGGTCGTCCTACTTAGCTTCATTTTCTTTTTGTGTTTTTGGTTCCTCTTTGGAGTTCCTATTTTAATGTTTTGAATTTTAAAAAAAAGAAAAGAAAAAGAAAGACCATTTCACAATGGAAAGCTTGGGGACTTCCTCTGTGACTTGACGTTCCCCAACATACATCCAAGAGTTGGAGACAGGGCGAGAAAGTGACTTGGAGTAGTTCCAACATGCAAATTTGTCAGCGGCCTGTTCAATAGACTTATTGTTATGGATAAAACACCCGCAGAATTTGTAAATCTCGAAGAAGGAAGTGCCAGGCGTTGAAATGACAGCCATTAAGTTTTAAGGAAGACAGGATAGGCAGGTTGGTTTGCACTGAAAGGGTTTACTCCCCCTCTCCGTTTTCTTCATATGATTAATTGGGAAGGAATTTAAGGAAGAATCATCCCTACCTCTCCTCACTTTCCCACTGTGACCAAAAATCAGTCAGAAATCTGCCACCTGCAAGACTGATGAAAATGTTCAGTAACCTATCCGCTAAGTGTTGGAAATGCAGTCAGATCCCAGGTACCTACCTCCACATGTGGTGGACGTGTAGTAAAGCAAGAGAATATTGGGAAAAAATACACAACTGGCTGGAAAGAATAATCAAACAGAATATTGAGTTGAAACCAGAAACATGTCTCCCAGAGGACTATGATAAAGGGACCACATCAGTGGTGCGTTTCAAAATTTTTTACTACCGGTTCTGTGGGTGCGGCTTGGTGGGCGTGGCAGGGGAAGGATACTGTAAAATCTCCATTCCCACCTCACTCCAGGAGAAGGATACTGTAAAATCTCCATTCCATCCCCAGTCCAGGGGAAGGTTACTGCAAAATCCCCATTTCCTCCTGATCAGCTGGGACTTGGGAGGCAGAGAATAGATGGGGGCAGGGCCAGTCAGAATTTTTATTACCAGTTCTCCGAACTACTCAAAATTTCCGCTACCGATTCTCCAGAACTAATCAGAACCTGCTGAAACCTACTTCTGGACCACATATTTAGTTTTACACATACTGACAGCAGCAAGGATCATATATGCTAAATATTGGAAAAATGTGAATACCCCACCAGAGGAGGCTCTAATTCGAAATTTTTTTTTGACTGTGCCGAAATGGTTAGATTAACCTTTAAAATTAAAGATCAAGAATATTATATGATTTGGAATAATTTCTATGAATGGATAGAAACAAGAGGTAGGAATTAGAGAAAAGTAGGATCACAAACGTCAGTACTGAAAATAAGAAAATAAGAAGGTAAATAAATCACAATATTTTAATGTAAGAAGAAACTTAGCTGAAAGCTTTTTGGTGATGTTATTACTATCGTTACTATATCATTATTATTGTTATTAGCTTGTATGTCAATGTTTAACACCACGCTTTTTTGGTCTTTTTTTATTTCTAAATGGTATAACTTGACAATGCACTGTTTTTCAAAAAAGGGTTTATGAATAAAATTTATATTTTAAAAAATCAATCAGAAAACCAGTTCAACCCCCTGCTCAATCAGGAGACCCCTATGCCTTTCCTGACAAGTTGCTGTCCAGTCTCACCTTAAAAGCCTCCAGTGATGAAGCACCCACAACCTCTGGTGGCAAGCTGTTCCACTGGTTAATTGTTTTCCCTGTTAGGAAGTGTCTCCTTAATTCCAGGTTGCTTTTAATTTTGGCATTTAATTTCATTGTACGAGGTGCAATGACAATACAATAAACTAAACTAAACTTCTCTCCTTGATTAGTTTCCATCCGTTGCTTCTTCTCTTGCCTTCTGGTGCTTTGGAAAATAAGTTGACTTCCTTTGTGGCAACCATCTATGTCTTAACCCTTGGTTAAGGCCAACAGTTGTCCCAAACAGTGAAGACTGATAACTATTCAGAGAGCCAGTTTGGTGTAGCGGTTAAGGTACAAGGCTAGAAACCAGGAGACGGTGAGTTCTATCCCCATGTAATTCATGAAAGCCAACTGGATTCTTTGGGCCAATCACTAGGAGACGGTGAGTTCTAGTCCCGCCTTAGGCATGACAGCTGGCTGCATGACTTTGGGCCAATCACCAGGAGATGGTGAGTTCTAGTGCTGCCTTAGGCCTGAAAGCTGTCTGGATGACTTTGGACCAACCACCAGGAGATGGTGAATTCTAGTCCTGCCTCAGGCATGAAAGCTATCTGGATGACTTTGGATTAACCACCAGGAGACGGTGAATTCTAGTCCTGCTGTAGGCCTGAAAGCTGTCTGGATGACTTTGGACCAATCACCAGGAGACGGTGAATTCTAGTCCTGCCTTAGGCCTGAAAGCTGTCTGGATGACTTTGGACTAACCACCAGGAGACGGTGAATTCTAGTCCTGCCTTAGGCCTGAAAGCTGTCTGGATGACTTTGGACCAACCACCAGGAGATGGTGAATTCTAGTCCTGCCTCAGGCATGAAAGCTATCTGGATGACTTTGGATTAACCACCAGGAGACGGTGAATTCTAGTCCTGCCTCAGGCCTGAAAGCTATCTGGATGACTTTGGATTAACCACCAGGAGATGGTGAATTCTAGTCCTGCCTCAGGCATGAAAGCTATCTGGATGACTTTGGATTAACCACCAGGAGACGGTGAATTCTAGTCCTGCCTCAGGCCTGAAAGCTGTCTGGATGACTTTGGACCAATCACCAGGAGACGGTGAATTCTAGTCCTGCTGTAGGCCTGAAAGCTGTCTGGATGACTTTGGATTAACCACCAGGAGACGGTGAATTCTAGTCCTGCCTTAGGCCTGAAAGCTGTCTGGATGACTTTGGACCAATCACCAGGAGACAGTGAATTCTAGTCCTGTCTCAGGCCTGAAAGCTGTCTGGATGACTTTGGACCAACCACCAGGAGACGGTGAATTCTAGTCCTGCTGTAGGCCTGAAAGCTGTCTGGATGACTTTGGATTAACCACCAGGAGACGGTGAATTCTAGTCCTGCCTTAGGCCTGAAAGCTGTCTGGATGACTTTGGACCAATCACCAGGAGACGGTGAATTCTAGTCCTGTCTCAGGCCTGAAAGCTGTCTGGATGACTTTGGACCAACCACCAGGAGACGGTGAATTCTAGTCCTGCTGTAGGCCTGAAAGCTGTCTGGATGACTTTGGACCAATCACCAGGAGAAGGTGAATTCTAGTCCTGTCTCAGGCCTGAAAGCTGTCTGGATGACTTTGGACCAATCACCAGGAGACGGTGAATTCTAGTCCTGCCTCAGGCCTGAAAACCACCTGGGTGACTTTGGGCCAGTTATTCCTTCTCAGCCCAACCCACTTCGCAAGGTTGTTGTTGCAGGGAAAATAGGAGGGAAAAGATGCATTAAATATGTTCTTGCCTTGAGTTATAGGATACAAATAAATAAATACATTCTCAGTTTTGGCAGAGAGGATGTTCAAACGTTGATCTGAAAATGTGAGGTTCCATTTTTTCCCCTCAGCTTTAGGAAAATGGAGGATTTGTGTGTTTCTTGTGCAGAAAACTTATAACGGTTGAGTCGAATGGCTTCTTGCTAGTCTCCAGGTCTTTCTTCTTGGAAGTATTTTCTCTGCTATGATTGTCTTTTTTTTTGGGAGGGGAGAGGCAAAAAAAAGAGATCATTTATTAATTTTTCCTCCCTTGGGCAGTGAAGCACAAAAATCCAGCCGGCAAAACGTGCGCGGAACTGATTGGATAGAAATACATCTTGTTCGAGCTAGAAGCCAGGAAATATTCTAGAAAGGAAGGTATCATTAGCATTTTCATTAAAAGCTAGAGTGTGATTTAGCCATACCTCCGGCTTCTTGGCTTCTAAAGCGCTAACTTTATTGAAAACTTTTCAACAGGATTTAATTGATGTAGCTTTATTAACTGATCCTTTTATTATTCCTATACTTTGCCGTTCCACGGTTCCAAAATACAACTTCCTTACAACTGCTCCGGTGGTAGGTTTCAAATTTTTTTACTACCGGTTCTGTGGGTGTGGCTTGGTGGGCGTGACATGGCTTGGTGGGCGTGGCTTGGTGGGCGTAGCATGGGAAGGATACTGTAAAATCTCCATTTCCTCCCAATCACCTGGGACTCAGGAGGCAGAGAATAGATGGGGGCGGGGCCAGTCAGAATTTTTACTACTTTCTGAGCAGTTTGGCAAACTGGTTTTTGGAAGAAATCATTAGGGCAGAGAACCGGTTGTTAAATTAACCGGTTGTTAAATTACTTACAGCCTGGCTGGGGAATTCTGGGAGTTGAAGTCCACAAGTCTTAAAGTTGCCCAATTTGAAGACCCCTATCCTAGATAGAACAAACTTCATGGTTGTTTGCTCTCTTACTCTCAATTTTTGTTTGTTCCCACAAATCCTCCGCTTGGGAAAGCCTACTCATTTGAAAGGGTCTTTATTTACGAAATCACTCGCATCTCAGAATCACGACTTTTTTATTTATGAATATTATTGCCAGCTAGTTGATGCTTGGCAAGAGAAGGGCAATAAAAAAAGATCTAATAATTTTGCCTCTGGTGTTGGGGTGGGAACCTCCCTTAGAGAAATTAACTAGTTTATTCGCTGGTTGCTGAAGGAGAACATGAGTGACCTTGGATCAGGAGGTCCATGACAGACCAAAGAGTCCAGTTAGACACGTTTGGCAAGTCAGGCAAGAAGATAGGTTGGGTGGGTGGAAAAGAGACAGATATGAATCAGTTGTCCTTCCTCTCCAGAGCTCAGGACAACTGATGTACAAGATATCGGAGCCAGAGAGAAAATAAGCGAATGTTTGAAGGTCATCCAAGCAACTTTCATGGTTAAGTAATGTTTTAAACCCAGCTCTTTCCTTTAAAGATCGAAAAAGCTTTTCTGAGAAATGTGCTTATTTGTCTTTGGCCAAGTCTGAAGTGGAATTAAAAATGAATTCATGAAACCTTCTGGATTACCAGTAGACCTTGACTTACAACCAGAGGTTCGTACGGGTTCAGGAGAACCTCTAGCTAAATTTCTGTGCAGTTCAGAGGATCCCCAAATCCCACTCCTGGCTCTCTCCCCCCTCTCTCTCTTCCCCTCTCTCTGTATATCTCTCTCTCTGTATCTATGTGTCTCCCCCTCTTCCGCTCTCCCCCCACCCTCTCTCTGTATCTCTCGGATTTCCAAGGCCAGGCGAGGAGTGACTGGGAGGGGAGGGCGAGGGGCGGGGCCAGCCAGTGGTGGGACAGGGAGCCACAGCAGAGGGCCCAAAAAGCCACATGCGGCTCTGGAGCCGCGGGTTGCTGACACCCGTCCTAGAAGAAAGCTTCACCTCTTTTTTTAAAAAATAAAATTAAAACACGCTATTATCATAAATCAGATTGCGTCCGGACACCCCAGGAAGCAGGAACCTAGCTTTTAAGGCCTAATGTAAAATGCATTCCAGTTGGCTTAATTTTGATGGTGTTCACACATCACACAATGCAATGGAACACCTTGCAGTTTGCCTACCTATCAAATGCGAAGGTGGAGTATTGTTAAACTCGGTTGACTTCTTTTATGGTTTAGTGTGTTGGGCAAACTCCACCACTTTGAATGCTTTATGGTTTAGCCTGGCTTGCATTCCTGAAAAAGTGGTATTTTAATAACCAGGTTAAATGTGTTTTGAGCCCCAAAATGTAGATATGTTATAAAAGTAGACGAGAAAAATGAAGGGCCTCACAACCCAAGCCGGTTCCTTCTCCCTGCACGACTTTCCACCCCGTGAATCTTTTCCAATTCACCCATCACCCCAATTTAACAATTGCTACTACATCAGGATTGGTCCAAGAAAGGACTTTTAATGCGTGAGAAAGAATGCCAATCTCGCCCCCTTATCAAGCTGTGCAGACATGGGAGGAACTGGACCAAGTCACTGAAAGGAGAATTTTATTTGCACCAGAATTAAAATCAAATCAATGTTTGGAGTTTTGTCAGCTGATTTAACACTGGCTAAGCCTCCAGAAATTAGGCACAGTTTTTGGCTGTTGTCACTTATTCCTTTAAAGCTTCCCGCAGAATCTGGAGATAACGTTGTGGAGAAAAGTCAGGAGGATCACAAGTCACTGGACAAGGAGTCCTTGTTACTTTTTCTTAAGATTTCAGTTCCAACTTGATCTCTTTTCTTCTCTTCTCTTCTCTTCTCTTCTCTTCTCTTCTCTTCTCTTCTCTTCTCTTCTCTTCTCTTCTCTCCTCTCCTCTCCTCTCCTCTCCTCCCTTCTCTTCTCCTCTCCTCTCCTCCCCTCCTCCCCTCTCCTCTCCGCTCCTCATCTTGTCTCGTCTCTCCTCTCCTCTCCTCCTCTCCTCTCCTCCTCTCTTCCCACTCCTCTCTTCCTCCTCCCCTCCCCTCCTCCCCTCTTCTCCTCTCTTCCCCCTCCTCCCCTCCCCTCCCTTCCTCCTCTCCTCTCCTCTCCTCCTCTCCCCTCCTCTCCTCTTCTCCTCTCTTCCCCCTCCTCCCTTCCCCTCCTTTCCTCCTCTCCTCTCCTCTCCTCTCCTCTCCTCTCCTCTCCTCTCCTCTCCTCTCTCTCCTCTCCTCCTCTCTTCCCCCTCCTCCCCTCCCCTCCCCTCCCTCCTTCCTTTCCTTTCCTCTCCTCTCCTCTCCTCCTCTCCTCTTCTCCTCTCTTCCCCCTCCTCCCCTCCCCTCCCCTCCCCTCCTCCTCTCCTCTTCTCCTCTCTTCCCCCTCCTCCCCTCCCTTCCTCCTTTCCTCTCCGCTCCTCTTCTCCCCTCTTCTCCCCTCTTCCCCCTCCTCCCCTCCCCTCCCCTCCCTCCTTCCTTTCCTTTCCTTTCCTCTCCTCTCCTCTAATCCAAAGAGGAAAATTTCCTCCCCCCACCCCCAGTTCTGTTGATTCTTTTTAGATTAGGTTAACCTGCTGTGGAAGGTGTGGCCAGTCACAAAACCTGCATATATTAGAAGTTGAACTATCTTCATAAGATGCTTCACAACATCCCATTGACACCTTAGAGGTGCCCCAGGGGAAACCTTGGAAATAAATACGATATTAGAAGCTGGAAGCCCTTCCTTGTAGCAAGCTAACTTGCATATTTATTAATTTTAATTAAATGAATCTTTTTTTTTTAAAAAAATCGTTCAGCCAAGAAACTTGGCAGGAATGAGGGGAACTCCTCGGGGCACATTATTTTTTCATACAAGATGGCAAAAAAAAAAAAAAAAAAAAAGGCAGTGAATTGCAATCACATGACCTGAGGACGCTGCAACGGGTTGAAAATGGGAGGCAGTTGCCAAGGGACCATAGTGTGATCCTGTGACTTTGAAGATTTTAACAGATTAAACACGAGCCTTGGTAGTACAGTGGTCTAAAGCACTCTGTTATTAAGACCAGCTGCCTGCAATTACTGCAGGTTCGAATCTCACCAGCTCAAGGTTGACTCAGCCTTCCATCCTTTCTAAGGTAGGTAAATTGAGGACCCAGTTTGTGGGGGCAATAAGCTGACTTTGTATAAATATACAAAAGGATGAAGGCTATTGCTTAGCACATTGTAAGCCCTGAGTCTCCGGAGAAGGGTGGCATATAAATCAAATTAAAAAAACAACAACAGATTAACAGAGTTGGAAGGGACCTTGAAGGTCCTCTAGTCAAACCCTCTGCCCAAGCAGGAGACCCTACACCATTTCTGACAGATGGCAGTCCAGCCTCTTCTTGAAAGCCTCAACTGATGAAGCTCCCACAACCTCCTGTTCCATGGGTTGATTGTTCTCACTGTCAGAAGATTTCTCCGTATTTCTAGGTTGAATCTCTCCTTGATCAGTTTCCATCCATTGTTCCTTGTCTGGTCTTCAGGTGCTTTGGAAAATAGCTTGATCCCCCTCCTCTCTGTGACAGTACCTCAAATATTGGAAAACTGCTCTCATGTCTCCCCTGGTCCTTCTCTTCACTAGACTAGACATACCCAGTTCCTGCAACCGTTCTTCATATGTTTTAGCTTCCAGTCCCCTAATCATCCTTGTTGCTCTTCTCTGCACTTTTTTCTAGAGTCTCAACATCTTTTTTAGAGTGTGGTGACCAAAACTGGATGCAGTACTCTAGGTGTGGTCTTACTAAGGCTTTATAGAGTGATATTAGTCCCTCACTTGATTGTATCCCTCTGTTAATTGCAACAAGGTGGTAGGACAGTCATAAGTGCGAGTACAGGTTGTAAGTTGCTTTTTCCGAAAATGTTGTAACTTTGAACTGTCATTGAACAAATGGCCATAAGTTGATGACTATCTATATAGCCATGTAAAGGGAGTCCTCAACTTACAATCATTCATTTAGGTACCATTCGAAGTTACAGCGACACCGGGAAAGGTAACCTATGACCGTTTTCGCACTTACTACCATTGCAAGCATCCCCATGGTCACGTGATCAAAATTGACAACTGACTCATATTTATGACGGTTGCAATGTCCCGGGGGGGTGTCATGTGACCCTCTTTTGCGCCCTTATGAGAAGCAAAAGTAACTATATTCTCATGAAGACTTCTCAGGAAACAGCAGCTGAATGAAAAACTGTTGGTAACCTGCTACCGCTGTACCATAGAGAGTATTTTAACTTACTGCTCCTGTGTCTGGTTTGCCAATTGCACAGTGGCAGATAGGACAGCGGTCCAGAGGGTTAACGTCATTGCCCAGAAGATCATTGGTTGCCCCTTCCCCTCTTTTGAAGAACTTTATAGCTCCCACTGTCTTAAGAAAGTTCAAAACATTCTTAAAGATCCATCCTGAGCACCCTTTTTTTTTGAACTATTACCATCTGGCAGCCGGTACCGGACAATAAAAACAAGGACAAATAGGCTGAAAAACAGCAGTAGCTATATTGAATTCTACTATATAGTGCAATATTAATGCAATATCCGGGGTTTTCAATTCAATTGTATAGAATGTGAAGGATGTGTGTTTTTCTTTTATTTTGTATGTATAATGTACACCGAAGATGGCATTTAATTTTGTTGTATGAGGTGCAATGACAATAAACTAAACTAAACCAAACTAAAAAAAACAACGGGGGAGCCAGAGTCATTTAATGTTACTAACTTAACTGTATTATCTACTGGTAGTGGACTTTCCATGCATGTTTCTTATTGTCTGACAAGAACTCCACCATAACAGAGCAAAATTTTGGATGATGGCACTTAAGATCAGAAAAATATTGTTCCTCCAAAATGTTTCCTATCATTTTTTCCCCCTTGAAGTTGTATTTTTCCATTTTTTTTGTAATAACTTTTTTTTTTTGGAGTAGTCAAATCACTTCTAACATGCATACTTTTGTTTCTGGACAGGGTTTTAAGATTCATTTTTTAACACGGTAGTTTTCTTGCAGATATTACATTACCCAAGTAGGTAACATCATCAGTGCTGGAAGAGAGTGGTAGAAAATATATCTTCCATCAGGATTGCCTGGTGGTTTCCAGATCTGATAGCAACCCAAATCAACCAGCAAAATCATGCTGATGAACGATTATGGGAATTGAAATCCAATACCTTTGAGGGTATCGAATAAAGGAAAGTCTAGATATATAATGCTAAGAACCTCAATGATTGAAGATGGGAGAAAACTTAATCATACTTTTGACTTAATCCAGCTGCAAGTATATGTATCAAATGCCTATAACATTAAAACTAAACTTAATTACTGAACAACAAAGTAAATGACGAACAGGACCCAATTAAAGTAATAAAAATCTGGGTGTGGAGGCAGTAGAAAGCATCAATTGAACTCTAAAGGAAATACACTTGCTTGTTTGGACATCATAATAACAGTAATTATTATTTTGACACCACCCTGCGGCATTCTTTCTTTCGTACTCTCTCTACCCTCTTTTTAATTTTTCCACTTTTGTTGGAAGGAGGAGAAGAAGATGAAGACAATGAAGAAGAAGAAGAAGAAGAAGAAGAAGAAGAAGGAGAAGGAGAAGGAGAAGGAGAAGGAGAAGGAGAAGGAGAAGAAGAAGAAGGAGGAAAAAAAGAAAGAAAGAAAAAAAGGAGACGAGGAAGAGAAGGAAGATGAAGACAAGAAGAAGAAGAAGAAGAAAGAAAAAGAAGAAGTGGAGAAGAGGTGGAAGAGGAAGATGAAGATGAAGACAATGAAGAAAAAGAAGAAAGAAAAAGAAGAAGTGGAGAAGAGGAGGAAGAGGAAGACAATGAAGAAGAAGAAAGAAAGAAAAAAGAAGAGGAGAAGAGGAGGAAGATGAAGACAAGAAGAAGAGGAAGAAGAGGAAGAAGAAGAAAGAAAAAGAAGAGGAGGAGAAGTAGAAGCAGAAGCAAGCAAGAAAGAAAGAAAGAAAAAGAAGAGGAGGAGAAGCAGAGGCAGAAGCAAGCAAGAAAGAGAAAAAGAAGAGGAGACGAGGAAGAGGAGGAAGATGAAGAAAAGAAGAACAAGAGGAAGAAGAAGAAAGAAAAAGAAGTGGAGAAGAGGAGGAAGAGGAAGATGAAGATGAAGACAATGAAGGAGAAGAAAGAAAGAAAAAGAAGAAGAGGAGAAGAGGAGGAAGATGAAGACAGTGAAGAAGAAGAACAAGAGGAAGAAGAAAGAAAAAGAAGAGGAGAAGGAGAAAGCAAAGAAGAAGGAGGAGGAGGAGAAGAAGAAGAGGAAGAAGAAAGAAAAAGAAGAGGAGGAGAAGGTGAAGAAGGAGGAGGAGGAGGAGAAGAAGAAACAATTCTTAACTTGTCTAAACCTATCTACTATGGGAAAACTTTGTGCTTATTCCTCCAGCATTTTCAACGTTAATCATTAAATATAATTAATTGCAGCATCTTATAATTAACTTGGAAAGAGTAATTATATAAGGGAATGGCTCTCTAACCACCTCACAGTTTCTTTGATTTGGAAGAGGGCAAAATAGGATGAACTGCTAGTGGAATTAAATGAACAATTAAGGACTCTATTCAGCCAAAGACGACTTAGTCCTTCTGCTAAACTTCAAACACGTCAGATATTTCGAAAGTGAAATCCAAAGGAAAGCAAATTGCGTGTCTGAATCTCTTTGGACAATAGCCTTTCTGAAGGCTATTTCAGGGGAATTATTGCTAATCCCATTGCTACTAGTAGTAAACAATCACGAGTATTACGACCAACACATTTAGTCCTCGACTTACAACAGTAGTGACCGTTCAAAGTTACAATGGCACTGAAAAAAACTGACCGTTTTTCACACTTATGACCATTGCAGCATCCTCGAGGTCACGAGATCAAAATTCAGAGGCTTGGTAACTGACTCACACTTATGATGGTCGCAGTGTCCCGGGGTCACGTGATCCCCTGTGGCGGCCTTCCGACAAAGGAAAGTCGATGGGGAAGCCAGATTCACTTAACAACCGTGTGACTAACTTAACAACTGCAGGGATTCACTAAACAACTCTGGCAAGGAAGGCTGTAACACGGAGCAACAAAACTCACTTAACAAATGTTTCACTTAGCAACAGAAATTTGGGGCTCAATTGTAGACATAAATTGAGAGCTACGTATGCAAGCAAACTGACAGAAGCGAAAGGTACGTGTGTGTGTGTATGTATGTGTGTTGCTTTTCCACATCACGTCTAATTTTAACAGCTTCTATCCAAGGAGGTTCAGTGGTCATAGGGCTCCAAAACATCTGGAGCATCCCTTGGACACCGTCGCCGTTGACAGAATCACCATCAGTCAATTGCAAAAGGCAGCTTTACTGGCAACAGCTTACATCCTGCGACGAGACCTTTTCAGACAACAACATCTGCTTATCGAGGTCCTGGGGAAAGCCTTGATTAACGATGCACCCAACCAGAATAATAATAAATGCCTTGGGTACAATTCCCAAAACATCTGGAGCCCCATCTAAACCCCATCGGCATTGGCAAATTCACCAGCAAGATTTGTTTTTCTCGCCATGTACACGTATACATCCGAACGAGACTGTGTTGTTTCTCTGTGTTATATAATATATGTGGGCATATGCATATTTATTTATTTATTTATTTATTTATTTATTTATTTATTTATTCACTCATTCATTCATTCATTCATTCATTCATTCATTTATCTTGTCATGTTTACGTAGTGTGTATTGGAGGTGGGACCCTTTGAGAACTGTGTGCAGGAGAGTTTTGCTGGGGCATGCAGAAGATCTGGATGTTACTCAGTAGGATGACGGGAATTTACAATCCTGATGAATACCACAACTATAACCATACGGATATATTCATAATTATAATGTCACTCGGGTGGTTGTTTTTACTTTTATACAGGTGTGAGGATATCTACTACTGATGGGGGCAGAAGATGACTGAAGATTTTGAACAAACTGTTGCACCAGCATGTTATTTTACCCTATTATGGGTGATGGATTTAACAATCTAGTGGAAAGACATCAAAGAAGATATTATATGGATCATAAACTTAAAGTTATTGTCTTTTCTCTTTTTACATAATGAAATGCATATATAGATATGTGTATATCTTAGTAAAGTGGGCAGTTGATTATATTTAGAATCGTATTGCATGATTTTGTAGGAATTGAAGGGCTGAAATAGGTTAGTTTACTGATTGTTATAAAATGGGATGCATATATAGATATGTGTATATTCTAGTAAAGTGGGTAGTGGATTATATTTAGAATTGTATTGTCTGATTTCAAGTCATATATTTAGAGGAGTGGAGGAAGTGGACAGAATTGAACAAATTTGGTTGCAGGGAGAAGGCCGATTTAAAATGTTATATTAATATATATAAAAGATTAAAGGTTAATTTGTAATAATACTCAATAAGTTTAGGGGAGGAGAAAAAGGGCAGATTACCGTAAAAATGGGAGTTATAAGATTAACAAGTTAAGGGTCAGTATTCCGAGAAGGGATTAAGGGAAAGGGAAGATATTATGTATGTAACTAGTTATGAAATAGCCTATTGTTGTGAAGAAGTCACAGGGGGGGTTGGGTGGAAAGGGTGGGTTAGGGAAGAGGGGGGGGGGAAAAAGGGGGAAAAACTTGTATTTGAAAACTTTTTCAATTAAAAAAAAAAAAAAAAGAGAACTGTGTGCAACGAAATATCATTTTAATATATGTCGATTAGCGTACATTCAAAGTGACGATAAAGTTATTCTATTCTATTCTATTCTACTCTATTCTATTCTATTCTATTCTATTCTATTCTATTCTATTCCATTCCATTCCATTCCATTCCATTCCATTCTTCTATTCTATTCTGTTCTGTTCTGTTCTGTTCTGTTCTGTTCCGTTCCGTTCCGTTCCGTTCCATTCCATTCTTCTATTCTATTCTATTCTATTCTATTCTATTCTATTCTATTCTATTCTATTCCATTCCATTCCATTCCATTCCATTCCATTCCATTCTTCTATTCTGTTCTGTTCTGTTCTGTTCTGTTCCGTTCCGTTCCGTTCCGTTCTGTTCCATTCTTCTATTCTATTCTATTCTATTCTATTCTATTCTATTCTATTCTATTCTATTCTATTCTATTCTATTCTATTCTATTCTATTCTATTCCATCAATTGCCAAAGGCAGTTTGATTTGGGACGGCTTACATCCTGCAACAATACCTTTAACATCACAATGGGACATTTAGATGCCAACCAGTGGCGGTGCCAGGATAGAGGGCTGGGAGCGGAGGGCCAGGGGCAGTGATGGGTTTCACATATTCTTATCACCGGTTCACCATGTGCACGTGAGCCCGGCCTTGAAAACGTGGCTAAATAGGATGGCATTACACCGGGGCGGGTGCCACCCGCAGTCGCCGCTACCAGTTCGTGTGAACTGGTACGAACTGACTGGATACCACCTCTTGCCGGGGGGCATTGGCTGTGGAGAATTGCCGGGGGAGGACCAGCGGAGGAGGAAAGCTGGCTGTGAATTAGCTGAGGCTGGGGTTGATGTGGGTGTGGCCAATGGTTGGCCCCTCAACATCCTAGACTAGTTGCCTCCAACCTTTTGGGCACCGGGGGACTGGTTCTGTGGAGAGAGGTTTTTCCGTGGACCGGAAGTGGCATGGTTTCATGTGCTGTCTGCATCCTGTTGTGACCCAGGCCCAAGTAGGTATTATCAGACACAGTCGGTTCGAAACAAACAGACTTTATTAGAACATCTGAGAATGAACTCATTCTCAGCGTAGTCCAAACTCATTCAAAACAAATTCTTCATAACACAATTTTTCAGCCTTATCACCAACCTTGGTCTAATTAGGCAAACTGCCAAAGGCTTTTCTTGGCAAAAGTTCAGAAGCAGGAGACGCCAACAAGAAATAAATGCAGCAAGACAAGAAGCAAATCTATCAACGACGTTTTCCGACAAAGAGCCCAAGAGCCATTGCTGGTCTTTTAAGCCTTATGGGAGGGGCCAATCATCTCTTGGCCTTACTCCTGAGTCGTCCTTTTTGCTTTAGCTGCTCTTGCCTTCTGGCAGCTCTTCTCATACGTGCACTAGGAACAGGTTCCTCCTGTTCCTCTGCCTCTCTGCTGTCAGCCTCTGGAGGCTCCGGAGTCTGCACATTACTCCCCGATGGCCCTGGCCCCATCTCTGCCTCCGACGCAGAGCCCTCATCCGGGCCTTCCCCAGCCTCCAGGACTGGCCCATGTTCTTCCTCAGCCTCATCGCTGTCCAACTCCGCTGCCAGCTCTGCAGGCTGCTGGTGGATCACAACACATCCCTCGGATGGGTCTTCGCTTCTTTGCACAGCCCGGTTTCTGCCATGCTGTGGCCCGGTGTGGGTCCATGGACCAGGAGTTGGGCAACCCTGTCC
This sequence comes from Arizona elegans, assembly GCA_022577455.1. Lineage (NCBI taxonomy): Eukaryota > Metazoa > Chordata > Lepidosauria > Squamata > Colubridae > Arizona > Arizona elegans. Next base: position 85,186,378 of record JAKOOJ010000007.1, on the reverse strand, counting down.
TAGATCCTTTAACGCCATCAAACATCCACATCTGCCTATCCCAAGTCCTTGGGAAGAGTAACTCGTTTTGGCAAATTTGCAGTTCTTTTGAAAATAAGATTGGCTAAAGACAAACAAATTATCCTAAATTCCACATTTGTAATGCAACGTGCAAAGACAGCATCAATCTGGAAAAAGTTGTGCAGGGGGATTAAGAGCCCCGGTCCCTTCGCCAAAATCCGAATTGCATTATTTTGCCCATATAACCAGGCACAGCTGCAGATACCTTGGAATAGTCATCCGTCCGTTGCTAACCTTTATTCTTGCTAAATTCTTCCTTCCCGCCCCGCCCCCCCCGCCACAAAATGATGAATTCTTTTGCTTCCTTTTTTCTTTTCTCTCATTTCGGTCGTGTTTTACTTTCAGAAAAAGATTTGGGTTGGTTTCATCTCTTCCTGTTTATTTTAAACACAATCCTGCTTGTTATCTCTCCTCTCTACTTTCTCTGTGCATTGTTTTTGGTCCTTTGATTTTCCAGAATCTAGTCTAGTCTTTCCTTTCCTTTCCTTTCCTTTCCTTTCCTTTCCTTTCCTTTCCTTTCCTTTCCTTTCCTTTCCTTTCCTTTCCTTTCCTTTCCTCCTCCCCTTTTCCTCCCTCCCTCCCCCTTCCTTCCTTCCTTTCTCCCTCCCTCCTCCTTCCTTCCCCTTCCTTCCTCCCTCTCCCTCCCCCTTCCTTCCTTCTTCCCCCTTCTTTCCTTCCTTCTTTCCTTCTTCCCTCCCCCTCCCTTCCTTCTTCCTTCCTTCCTTCCTTCCTCCCTCCCTCCACCTGCCCCTCTCTCCCTCCCTCCCTCCCTCCCTTCCTTCTTTCCTTCCTCCCTCCCTCCACTCCCCCTCCCTCCCTCCCTTCCTTCCTCCTTTCCTTCTTTCCTTCCTCCCTCCCTCCCTCCACTTCCCCCTCCCTCCCTCCCTTCTTCTTCCTTCCTTCCTTCCTTCCTTCCTTTCTCCCTCCCTCCCTCCACTCCCCCTTCCCTTCCTTCCTCCCTCCCTCCCTCCCTCCCTCCCTTCCTTCCCTCCCTCCCTCCCTCTCTCTCTCCCTCCCCTGCCTACAGTAATGAAACTCAATGTTTCATTATTTCATTCTGCTTTTCTTGTTTCTTGTTTTAAAAATGATTGCAAATACCACATTACTCTCCCTTCTTGTCTCCCTGGCTTTGCTTCCCCGTGCCATTTTTCATGTCTTGTCATATTATATGGCAGAATGAGTTTGTGGATGGCCAGAGGTTTCCTGCCTCATCAGTGCTGGAAGGGAGTGTGGTTTGTGGGGGGAGGAGACTGAGGAAGAGGAGGAGGAGGACCGTGGGGTCTTGGGTGCTCTCTGAGCTTGGTTGTTCGCTTGCAGACATTCCATTACCAAACTAGGTAACCTCATCAGTGCTTTATTTATTTTTTATTTATTTATTTTGTCAAACAAGTACAAGATAACATATATAAGGATAAACATGGACATAAACACAGGAAATGAGTACATAGAAATGGGGACAGTAGGACAGGGACGGAAGGCACGCTGGTGCGCTTATGCACGACCCCTTTATGGACCTCTTAGGAATGGGGTGAGGTCCACGGTAGACACTTTGAGGTTGAAGCTGTGGGGGGTTTGAGGATGTAACAACGGAGTCGGGTAGAGCATTCCAGGCATTGACCACTCTGTTGCTGAAGTCGTATTTTCTGCAATCGAGTTTACCTTGAGTTTGTATCGATTGTTTGCCCGTGTATTATTGCAGTTGAAGCTGAAGAAGTTGTTGACAGGTAGGAGGTGGTAGCAGACAATTTTGTGTACTGTGCTTAGATCAGATCGCAGGCAGCACAGTTCCAGATTCTCCAAGACCAAAATTTCAAGCTTGGTGGCAGAAGGGATTCTATTGTGAGCAGAGGAGTGGAGGACTCTTCTCGTGAAATACCTCTGGACCCACTCAATTGTATTAATGTCTGATATTAATTGATTCAAGGTGTTAGTTATCACCTTTAAAGCGCTCCATGGCTTAGGACCTGGATACCTATGAGACCATCTTTTGCCACCAATAGCCTCCCACCGGCCAGTTCGTTCTCACAGGGAGGGACTACTCAGGGTGCCGTCAGTCAAATTATGCCGACTGGCGACTCCCAGGGGGAGGGCCTTCTCTTTGAAGGCTCCAACCCTTTGGAGCCCTCACAGCCCCCTGAGATATGGAATATCCCTGATCTCCATGCTTTCCGCCGTGCCCTCAAGACCCTGATGTTCCTGTGAATGATTTTTTAAATGTTATCTAATTCTGGGTTTTATTTAATTGACCAAACTAAGTAATAATTTTAATTAGCAATTTTATGATGTTTGTGTGTCTATATTTTTCTTGACTGTACACCACCTTGAGTCCTACGGGAGAAAGGGAGTATAGAAATATAATAAATAAATAAATAAATAAATATACATTATCGGTTATATATATATATATACGTATATATATTGGTTATTATAATTGTATTAATGTCCAATATACATTACCGATTGGGTAATGAAATGTCTGTAAGAAAATCTCCAAGCTCAAGGGAGCACCAAGGACGCCACTCTCCCTTCTGCCTTGCTTGACTCAAAATGAGACGCAGAATAAGAAGTCGCAAATCCAGCTCGAAGGTTAGGAGAACCATCAAATCAGCCTGAGAGGACAACTCATTTGAGGGGGAGTTGGTAGAGACTCCTTTCCCACGGAATGATCAAGTCAAAGTTAGGCCGCCATCTGTCAGGGTGGGCTTTGATATGAGGTTTGGTGCCCTAGCAGGGCGCTGCGGACTCCGTGATCTCACAGAACGACCTCTTCCAACCTCTCGCCAGTTCTGCCTTGTCATCATTCTCCTTTTCTTGCTTACCTCCAGGGTCGCGTCAGGAAAGCCATTTGAGCTGTTTCTCAGGCCAGACGTTGCTTTCCCTCAGCCCGTTTTGCGCCATCGAGGTACCGAAGCTTCCTCTTTACATTTTTTTTTTGTGGTCTGTTTTGCAGGAAGATCAATGGGGATGGGGACGGGGGTGGGGGAGAAGAGAGGGGGGTGGTGGAGAGAAAGAGAGACTGAGAGGAAACAATGCAACAGATGTCGGGGGAACTGAAAGATGGAATTGTTGGAGGGCCCAGCCACCTGCGATAGGTAAGGGGGGGGAGGGCTCTTGTTCTCCCAAGGGTCTTTCGGGCGAAGAGACAAAAGGACATTGAAACGTGACTTGGGAGAATCATTTCTTTTATCTGAGGCATTCCTTCAGAAGATCCCACTGGCAATTCATGCGGCACATAGAGCTGGTGGAAAAATTCACTGTACCAATCCCTTTTGTGGCCAACCTGAGTTATGTGCTGGAACGGTAGAATAGAATAGAATAGAATAGAATAGAATAGAATAGAATAGAATAGAATAGAATAGAATAGAGTAGAGTAGAGTAGAGTAGAGTAGAGTAGAGTAGAGTAGAGTAGAATGGAATAGAGTAGAGTAGAGTAGAGTAGAGAAGAATAGAATAGAATAGAATAGATAACAGAATATAGAGAATAGAGAATAGAATAAAATAGAGTAGAGTAGAGTAGAGTAGAGTAGAGTAGAGTAGAGTAGAATGGAATAGAGTAGAGTAGAGTAGAGTAGAATAGAATAGAATAGATAACAGAATATAGAGAATAGAGAATAGAATAAAATAGGAGTAGAGTATAGAGTAGAATAGAATAGAATAGATAACAGAATATAGAGAAGAATAGAGAATAGAATAGAGTAGAGTAGAGTAGAATAGATTAGATTAGAGTAGATTAGAGTAGAGTAGAGTAGAATAGAATAGAATAGATTAGAGTAGAGTAGTATAGAAAATAGAGAAGAACAGAGAATAGAATAGAATATTATAGAGACAAGACAAGACAAGACTAGAACTGGAAGGGACCTTGGAGGTCAGATTAACAAATTAACAGAGTTGGAAGGGACCTTATAGGTCATATAGTCCAACCCTCTCCCCCACCCAAGCAGCGTTTCTGACAGATGGCAGTCCAGTCTCTTCTTGAAAGCTCCCACAACTTCTGAAGGCAACTTCTGTTCCATTGGCTGATTGTTCTCACGGTCAGAAAATTTATCCTTATTTCCAGGTTGAATCTCTCCTTGATCAGTTTCCATCCATTATTCCTTGTCCGGCCTTCAGGTGGTTTGGAAAACAGCTTGACCCCCTCCTCTCTGTGGCAGCCCCACAAATATTGGAAGACGGTTATTCTGTCTCCCCTGGTCCTTCTCTTCAGTCTTCTAGTCCAGCTTCCTGCTAAAGCAGGTAACCCTGTACCATGTCAGACAAGTCCAGTCTCTTCTTAAAAACCTCCAGTGATGGAGCACCCATGACTTCTGGTGGCAAAGTTGTTCCACTGACTAATTGTCGTCACCGTTAGGAAGTTTCTCCTTAATTCTAGGTTGCTTCTCTCTTTGGTTAGTTTCCAACCACGGTTTCTTGTCCTGCCACTCTGATGCTCTGGAGAATAATTTGACCCCCTCATCTTTGTGGCAGCCCCCTTCAGACCTAACCTGACCTGAAAGACTTTTCTTTGCTGCTGTTTAGCTGAGACAATGTGACTTCAACTAAAGTCCCCGATGGTAAAAACCCAGCTCCCCCAATGACTCTGATTTTGCTGGGATACAGGTAGTCCTTGACAGTGGTGGGTTTCAAATTTTTTTACTACCAGTTCTGTGGCTGTGGCTTGGTGGGCGTGGCATGGTTTGGTGGGTGTGCCATGGTTTGGTGGGCATGGCATGGTGGGGAAGGATACTGTAAAATCTCCATTCCCTCCCCACTTCAGGAGATGGATACTGCAAAATCCCCATTTCCTCCCCACTTCAGGGGATGGATACTGCAAAATCCCCATTTCCTCCCCACTTCAGGTGATGGATACTGCAAAATCCCCATTTCCTCCCCACTTCAGGGGATGGATACTGCAAAATCCCCATTTCCTCCCCACTTCAGGAGATGGATACTGCAAAATCCCCATTTCCTCCCCACTTCAGGGGATGGATACTGCAAAATCCCCATTTCCTCCCCACTTCAGGGGATGGATACTGCAAAATCCCCATTTCCTCCCCACTTCAGGAGATGGATACTGCAAAATCCCCATTTCCTCCCCACTTCAGGGGATGGATACTGCAAAATCCCCATTTCCTCCCCACTTCAGGTGATGGATACTGTAAAATCTCCATTCCCTCCCCACTTCAGGGGATGGATACTGCAAAATCCCCATTTCCTCCCCATTTCAGGAGATGGATACTGTAAAATCTCCATTCCCTCCCCACTTCAGGGGATGGATACTGCAAAATCCCCATTTCCTCCCCACTTCAGGAGATGGATACTGTAAAATCTCCATTCCCTCCCCACTTCAGGGGATGGATACTGCAAAATCCCCATTTCCTCCTGATCAGCTGGGATTCGGGAGGCAGACAATAGATCGGGGCAGGGCCAGTCATAATTTTTACCACCGGTTCTCTGAACTACTCAAAATTTCCACTACTGGTTCTTCAGAACCTGCTGAAACCCACCTCTGGTCCTTGACTTATGACCGCAATTGAGCCCAATGTTTCTGTTGCTAAGTGAGACCGTTGTTAGTCGAGCCCCAAATTTTTGTTGCTAAATGAGACGGTGGCTAAGTAAGTTTTACCCCATTTTTCCACCTTTCTTGCCATGGCTGTTAAGTGAAATCACTGTAGTTGTTCAGTTGGTAACACGGTTGTTAAACAAAAGGCTGGATGAAACAAAATGAATGAAAACTAGAACAAGCATAAACACATTCATGTATACAATTGAGTATCTCTCTTTCTCTATCCTAATCTGATTGGAAAACCCATAGTAAACCATTCTCCAGAAACGGAAATGAGCTTTATTCCCACAACGTAGGTCTTCCTCGACGTACGACCACAATTGAGCCCAACATTTTCCCTACTAAGCAAGACCGTTGTTAAGTGAGTTTTGCCCCATTTTACCTCCTTTCTTGCCACAGCTGTTAAGTGAATCGCTGCAGGTGTTGAGTTAATAACACAATTGTGAAGTTGGCTTCCCCCCTTTGACTATATTTGTCGGAAGTTTGCAAAAACTTCACATGACCCCGGGATGCTGCGACCATCATAAATATGAACCACTTGCCAAGTCTCTGAATTTTGACCGGGTCACCACGGTGATGCTACAACAGCTGTAAAGGTGAAAAACTGTCATAAGTAACTTTTTTCAGTGCTGTCGTAATGTTGAACAAAAGGTTGTAAGTTGAAATACCTAGATTGAACAGCCGAGAAGCAAAGGCAGGCAGAGATAAAGATTCAAGAGAGGAATTTGGAAGGCAAGTCCAAAAAAAAAAAAAAAAAAAGAGCATAGCAATTAAAGTATTGAAGCGGGCAAGAGACGATGGATAGATGATTTCTCTTTTTTGTTGTTGTTCTGATTTGCTTTTCCTTTTCTCTCTCTTTCTCTTCTTTTTTTTAGGTAGGTGACATGACTAGAAGTTAGGTAGGATAGAAAGAATAAAGGGTGACATGATTAAAAGTTAAAATAAGTGATAGAAATAAGAGAAGGGGGAATATTAGTGTATATACTTTTATATAATAAAATAAAGGTAATAACAAGAGAAAACATGGAATAATTGAATAATGACAGATTGTAAACTTAATGCATTGTAAGCCGCCCTGAGTCTCCGGAGAAGGGCGGCATATAAATCAAATAAAAATAAAATAAAATAAAAAAAATAAAAAAAAATATAAATGTGTATCATTATTAGAAATATATAAGTTGAGTGAATGTAATAACTATGATTAATTCTACTAGTTTTATTTGTATTAGAATGTATGGCACCAGATGCCACA
>JAKOOJ010000007.1:85162024-85174524 GCA_022577455.1 Arizona elegans | reverse complement strand
CTAATATGGCTCTGCGTGCCACCTGTGGCAAGCGTGCCATAGGTTCGCCATCACAGGTATAGGGCCTTGATGGCGAACCTATGGCACGCGTGCCAGTGGTTGCACACAGAGCCCTCTCTGAGGGCATGCACGCCGTCACCAGCTGCTCTTCTGGTTTCTGAAAAATGGCCCAAAAATGGCCTAAAAATGGCCTGGAAAATGACTGGAAAATGTCCTGAAAAAGACCCCCCAAATGGCCTGAAAACGGCCTGGAAAACAGCAAAGAAACAGGCCATTTTTCGTGCCAAAAACAGCCAGAAAACAGCCTGAAAATGGCCCAAAAAAGGCCTGAAAATGGCCCAAAAGACAATTTGAAAATGGCCAAAAAAATGGCCAAAAAGCCAGGCATGCACGCAGCGGCCAGCTGGTCTTCAGATTTCTGGCGTTCTGGTGTGCGGACACGTATGTGCATTTCGGTTTGGGCACTCTGTGTCGAAACAATTTGCCATCACTGGTATAGGGCCTCCTTTTTGAGCAGGGGGTTGGACTAGAAGACCTCCAAGGTCCCTTCCAACTCTGTTATTCTCCTATCCTGGCCCAATATATATGGGACTATCTTAGGGTTGAATTTATTTTATTATATATTTATTTCCTTGTTTTATTAGGAGCGGCTCAGTGGCCTAGAGGTGAAGACACTGGCCTCCCACTTGGGAGGTTGAGAGTTCAATCTTAGGCAGATGTTTCTCCCTCAGAATGCCAACAAAAAATATCTACTGCTAACTCTGTGTAGGCGTCAGGAAGGGCATCCAGCCAGTAAATGCTCAGCTCCATTCAGTTGCCCTGACTCCACCCTGATAAAAGGGATTACAGGAGGGGTGAAATCTACTTACCTTCCCAACCGGTTGGGAAGTTTATTATAGTATAAACTTTAATGCAAGTAAGGATTTTAAAAGGAGGAAAAAAGGAGAGTGGAGGATAAAAGAAAGAAAGAAAGAAAAAAGCACTGACTTCCAACTCTTTCTAGTACAGTGAAACGCAAACTACATTTGCAGCCTCAAATTTTTGCATTACATTTAGTATTACAAGCCTTTGCTATCACTACACAGTTATTTAATTTTCAAACTACATTCTAAGTTTCATCGGCTTCTATTTCGAGCATAAAAAGGAAGGAAGGAGGGAAGGGAGGGAGGGAGGGAGGAAAGAAGAAAAAAAGGAAAATGAAGAAAAAGCATGAAAGCAAGAAGGAAAGAAGAAAGGAAGGAGGGAGGGAGGGAGGGAAGGAAGAATGAGAGGAAGAAAAGAAGGAAGAGAGGGAGGGAAAGAAGGAAGGAAGGAAGGAAGGAAGGAAGAACAAGAGGGAGAAAAGAAGGGAGGGAGGGAGGGAGGGAGGGAGGGAGGGAGGGAGGGAAAGAAGGAAAAAAGGAAAATGAAGAAAAAGCAGGAAAGCAAGAAGGAAAGAAGAAAGGAAGAAAGGAAGAAAAGAAGAAAGGGAGGGAGGGAAAGAAGGAAGGAAGGAAGAACGAGAGAAAGAAAAGAAGGGAGGAAGGGAGGGAAAGAAGGAAGGAAGGGAGGAAGGAAGGAAGGAAGAACAAGAGGAAGAAAAGGAGGAAAGGAGGGAAGGAAAGAAGGAAGGAAGGAAGGAAGGAAGAACAAGAGGAAGAAAAGGAGGAAGGGAGGGAGGGAAAGAAGGAAGGAAGGAAGAACAAGAGGAAGAGAAGAAGGAAGGGAGAGAGGGAAAGAAGGAAGGAAGGAAAGAAGAACAAGAGGAAGAAAAGAAGGAAAGGAGGGAAGGAAAGAAGGAAGGAAAAACAAGAGGAAGAAAAGAAGGAAGGGAGGGAGGGAAAGAAGGAAGGAAGGAAGGAAGAACAAGAGGAAGAAAAGAAGGGAGGGAGGGACAGAAAGAAGCAAGCAAGCAAACAAGGAAGGAAGGAAGGCAGGAAGAAAGAAAGAAAGAGGCCTCTGTGATACTCTATCAAAATCCAGCCCCCTTTGCTACTTATTTTTTAATTTTTTTTTAATATGAACATTCCATCTTCCCTTAAACAATGTGTCATGTTTATTTTAATAACCAAGCAACACTGACCACATTGGAGTAGAACTGGAATGTCAAGGGAATATTTTTCCCAAGAAACTCAAGCGAAAAGCGGTACAAACAGGAGCTTCCCAACCAACCCTGCTCAAAAGCGCATCAAGAGAACCTCTGCAGAATCTGAGGATGCTTTAACAAAAATTCGGAACGTAGATTGCCCAGTAAAATGGGAAGGCAAATATTGGCCCAACCTTTGCTCTCTGCTCTTGGGAACCAATGGCTTTGGCTGGGGCGTGGCTCGCCATATTACAGGACACTGATGATGTTTGCAGAGTGGTTTCTTCTGGAAGCTTCACTTTACCCTTTGGTCTTCTTCTCAGCAGCCTGCTAGTTCTTAAATGCAGCTGGTAGGCTCTTCCTTTATGGCTAATTAGTAGGTTGTGGGATTTGGGAGGAGGGTACCACAAATTGTATATGCTTTGGGAAAACATTTTTCACACAGGCAGGCAGTCAGGCAGAGATGACAGACAGACAGATGATAGACAGATGATTGATAGATAGATAATAGAGATAGATAGAATAGAGATAGCTAGATATAGATAGATAGATGATAGACAAATGATAGAGAGATAGAGATAATAGAGATAGACAGGCAGATGATTGATAGATAAATAGAGATAGATAGATAGATAACATAGATAGATAATAGATATGGATAAATAGATGACAGACAGATAATATAGATAATAGAGATAGATAGATGATAGATGATAGATAGATAGGATAGATAGATAGATAGATAGATAGATAGATAGATAGATAGATATGGATGGATGGATGGATGGATAGCTATATAGCTATATAGCTAGATGATAGACAGATGATAGATGGAAAGAGATAGATAGATAATAGAGATAGATAGATATAGATAAATAAATGATAGATGATAGAGATAATAGAGATAGATAGATAGATAGATAGATAGATAGATAGATAGATAGATAGATAGGCAGGCAGGCTGGCACTTGGAATGGCATCAGAAGCCTACTTTGTGTCAGTAGTTAGGGAGAGATATCTGATCCTGGTTAATGAAAAAAAAATCTTAATAAAAACTATATATATGTGTGTGTGTGTGTGTGTGTGTGTGTGTGTGTGTATAACAATCTTGGAGTTGTAGGTTTCCCATACAATTCAAAGGACTGATTTGCTAACTACCGTAGGTATTTACAGGAACACCCGTTGGGAAGAGTCAATCCACCCAAAGTCCATTACAGATAGTCCTTGACTTACAACAGATTGTTTAGTGACCCTTTGAAGTTACAACAGCATTGGGGGAAAAACGTGACTTGTAACCATTTTTCACACTTACCACCATTAAGGAGAACCTTAATGTGATTTTAAAGGCTCCTAATGGATTTTATTTCTATAAGATTTAACCTGTTCATATTTTTCTCCATGTTGGAAAAACGAAAAGCGAGCTATGGCGAAGTCACGGCACATGAAACACGATTGGTTACTGGGCCAAGAATTAAAGAGTTCTTGATTTTATGAACATTGAATGTTCTTTTTTTTTTTTTTTTTTGTCAGAGAGAGGGAGTTGGGTTTTCCCCTAATCTGGGGGGAAAGGGGTTTTGTATTCTTATCACAGAACAGAGAAGAGAGGAAAGTTTGTTCTGTCCTGATTCACCCAACCCAGCGACAAAGATGATTAGGGGATTGGAAGCTAAAACATGAAGAAGTGTTGTAGGAATTGGATATGTCTAGTTTAATGGAAGGAAGGACTGGCATGACATGATAGCAGTCTTCCAATACTTGAGGGGCTACCAGAAAGAAGAGGGGGTCAACCTATTCTCCAAACCACCTAAAGGCAGGACAAAAAGCAACAGATGGAAACTAATCAAGGAGAGAAGCAACCTAGAACTAAGGAGAAATTTCCTGACAGTGAGAACAATTAATCAATGGAATGACTTGCCTTCAGAAGTTGTAGATGCTCCATTCATGGAGGCTTTTAAGAAGAGATTGGATAGACATTTGTCCAGGATGCTATAGGGAGGTTGGACTAGAAGACCTCCGAGGTCCCTCCCAACTCTGTTATTCTGTTATTGTTATTCTGTAATGCCTTCCCATGGATATATGAATTGTGCTACTTTCTTCCTCCAGATGTTTGCTGGTGGAACAAACAGGTCAATCATAGGTGTGATTAAACAGCCCATCCTGGCCAAATTACACCTGAACTTATTTTAGGTGGTTGTGATGTGGTTTTTTTCCCCTACTCTTCCTGTGTCTTTCATTTCAATCAAAGCAAATGAGCACAGGATGAATCTTAGTTTGGCAGCTTCCTGTTTCCAACCAAGGACCAACCGAGGACAACCAGGATATCGGAAAGAACCAGAGGACAATTCATTATTCTCTGGCTCTGATATTCAGAGATAGCTGCATCTTCACATGAATGGAAGTCATAAATACAGGTAGTCCTGGATTTACAACTGTTCATTTAGCGACCATTTGAAGTTACAACTGGGAGGCAGCTCCAGTTGGGACGGTGCATTGATTGGACCATGTGATGGACATGTGGGTGATGGAGCAGGGACTTGGACTTTCCTTTGGGTGGGAAAACCTGGAAGCTTTCAGATTCAGGTTTTCCCAGATGTGCCAATATGACATCTCTAATAAAATGGAACTTTGAGGAACTTCAAGCCTCGGAGTCTTCTTTTCATTGGGGGTGTTACTTGGAACCCTGACAAGCATATTAAAAAAGAGCCAGAATTCGGTTGTGTGAATTTGCCTGACATTTTGACTTTTTTTGGACCCACACACATAGTGCCATGTACAAAAATTATCGGGCGCTTTTTCCTATCAAGACTCAAAAAAAAAAAAAAAGACTCATTTTGAACGAATAGAAATTTAGAAACTCTTGAAAAGGTGAAGCAATTTAATTCTTATAGGAAGGGTATGATGTTCTTGAACTTAATCAGACTGTTTACACAAGAGAGTTAACCAAGCCAGTTAAAAACAACCGCCAGTGCCGGTTTAATATGGGCTGGTTTTGCATGCAAAACCAGTCCCTTCAGTTAATTTATATTTGTAAAACACTTGGATAGCCAGTAGATTTTCTTTCTTTCTTTCCTTCCTTCCTTCCTTCCTTCCTTCCTTCCTTCCTTCCTTCCTTCCTTCCTTCCTTCCCTCCCTCCCTCCCTCCCTCCCTTCCTTTCTTCCTCCCTTCCTTCCCTCCCTTCCTCCCTCTCTCTCTCTCTTTCTTTCTTTCTCCCTGGAAATCTCACTCAGGAATTGCAAGGTTGGTTAGATAGCTAGATAGATGGAACAGCATTGTGAGGGCAGTGTATGGATGTGTGAATGAAGACAAGGCAGGGAGAGAAAGAAAGAAAGAGAAAGAGAGGAAGGAAGGAGGCAAGGAAGGAAGGAAAGGCAGAAGGACAAGTGTAAGTGAGTGAAAGAAAGAAAGAAAGAAAGAAAAAGAAAGACAGGAGAAAGGGGAAAGAAAGAAAAGAAAGAGTGAGAAAAAGAAAAAAGGAAAGAAAGAAATAGAAGGAGGGACAGGAGATGAGGAGGAAGGAAGGAAAAGAGAAAGACAGAAAGGGAAAGAAAGAAAGGAAGAAAGAAAGAAAGGAAGAAAGAAAGAAAGAAAGAAAGAAAGAAAGGTAGGGATAGGAGATAGGGGAAGGAAGGAAAGGAAAGAGTGGAAGAAAGAAAGAAAGGAAAGAAAGAAAGAAAGAAAGAAAGAAAGAAAGAAAAAGAAAGAAAGAAAAAAGAAAAGGAAGGACAGGAGATAGGGAAAGGAAGGAAAAGAAAGAGTGGAAGAAAGAAAGAGAAAGAAAGAAAGAAAGGAAAGGAGAGACAGGAGATAGAGGAAGGAAGGAAAAGAAAGAATGGAAGAAGGAAAAGAAAGAAAAAGAAAGAGTGGAAGAAAGAAAAGAAAGAAAAAGAAAGGAAGGAAGAAAAAGAAAGGAAGGAAGAAAGAAAGAGAGAGAGAGAGAGAGAAGAAGGGGCAGGGGATGGCGAAGGAAGGAAGGAAAAACATTAAGAGAGAATGTTAGATTAGATTTGCAGGCCATCTTAATCTAAGACAAAATAAAGCGACCTTGTGGCAATCCAACCTTTATCTTAACACGTTGTAAGAACCTGACTATCTTGTTAGGCAATTCTGCATGTTTGGCTATTGCAAAAAGGCCCGAACTCAAGAACTGTATTTTATTAAACCAGATTTAGGGCAAGCCCATTGCCCCAAAAAACTCAGTTTTACTGTCACCTCAAGGACTTGACAAAGGAACGATCCTTCCCTTCCCTTCCCTTTTTAAGTGGCAGGGAAAGGCAGAGCCTCAGACCCTTTGACTGCCCCGTGATGAGCCACTTGGGTATTTGATATTCATGGGACAAGAGAGATTTAACCTAAGGAGGGGCCCAAGACCCACTGAAGTGGGGGGGGGAGGCAGCGGGGAGGGGGCTGCCTCTCTTCCCCAAGTAAACACCATTATCATTGGACAAAATCAATTCCCTCCTTGCCCCAAAGTCTGCTCTGAACCGGCTATTGTACGGCCGGGGCTATTTACTCTAATTAAGAGGAGACAGAGTGGATTATTGTCTCCAACACAACGTTGGGGAAGAAACAGCCCATTACGTTTTACCTCACTGAGCAACAAAGACCCTGGAGCAGGCCGGCTCCAACCCAAGTTGTGGTCCTTGATGAGGTCACCTTCCCTCCCCGCCCCCCACCACCCCAAATAAAATTGGAACAAGGAAACGGGCAAAGAAGAAAAGAAAGGATTTGAAAGTTGCCTCCGGCTACGATAAGACAGAGCGGTGTGTCTCCGAAACTAGAGGTTGTGCAAGGTAGGATGGGGCGGGGTGGGGCGAGGGCTTAAAGGGTTAATTTTCTTTTCCTTTCCTTTCCTTTCCTTTCCTTTCTTTTCTTTTCTTTTCTTTTCTTCTTTTCTTTTCTCTTTTCTCTTTTCTTTTCCTTTCTTTCTTTTCTTTTCTTTTCTTTTCTTTTCTTTTCTTTTCTTTTCTTTTCTTTTCTTTTCTTTTCTTTTCTTTTCTCTAACCCTGAGCCACGAAAAAATTTGGAACCTGAGAGCAAAATTGACTTAGGCATGAAAGACAGCTAGGTGGCTTTGGGCCAAACACCAGGAGACTGTGAGTTCTAGTCCTGCCTTAAGGCATGAAAGCTATCTAGGTGACTTTGGACCAAACACCAGGAGACTGTGAGTTCTAGTCCCGCCTTAAGGCATGAAAGCCAGCTAGGTGACTTTGGACCAAACACCAGGAGACTGTGAGTTCTAGTCCCGCCTTAGACATGAAAGCCAGCTAGGTGACTTTGGACCAAACACCAGGAGACTGTGAGTTCTAGTCCTGCCTTAGACATGAAAGCCAGCTAGGTGACTTTGGACCAAACACCAGGAGACTGTGAGTTCTAGTCCTGCCTTAGACATGAAAGCCAGCTAGGTGACTTTGGACCAAACACCAGGAGACTGTGAGTTCTAGTCCCGCCTTAGGCATGAAAGCTAGCTAGGTGACTTTGGGCCAAACACCAGGAGACTGTGAGTTCTAGTCCCGCCTTAGGCATGAAAGCCAGCTAGGTGACTTTGGACTAAAAACCAGGAGACTGAGTTCTAGTCCTGCCTTAGACATGAAAGCCAGCTAGGTGACTTTGGGCCAATCACCGCCAAACTGGTGGAAGGACTTTTACTGAGAATCCTCGATTTATAACAATCTCGCTTAGGGACCATTCGTTAGTATGACCATTGCAGCATTCCCAGGGTCACGTGATCAAAATTTGGGTGCTTGGCAAAGATTCATACTTATGACGTGCCTTGGAGTCACGTGATCTCCCTTTTGTGACCTTCTGGCAAGCCAAGTCCACGGGGAAGCCAGATTCACTTAACAACCTTGTTGCTCACTTAACAAACTTCCGTGAACTTAACAAGTATGGCAAGAAAAAAAACGGGGCCAAACTCACTTAACAAATGTTTCACTTAGCAACATACATTTTGGGGCTCCATTGTAGTCGTAAGCCGAGGACTACCTGTAGTCATTATTGCTTGGCTATCAGCTAAAAGACAATTTCAATTATTGTGGGATTTCAACGGATGAAAAATCCCTTTAGGCTGGCTCCTAAGATTAGGGCTCTCCAAATGAAGAGTTGCAATCAGTTCTGGGTTTGGCTAGGAGCTGTGAAACATAGTTTGTTAATGCAGGGGAGAGGTGAAATGTGTAAAGAGAGGTTGTTCTGTCCAAGTTTTGATAGGCAGATTTCCAGTTTGAATATCATCTTTTCTGGGGGGGAAAATAATGGATTGTCTTTAGTTACTTTAGAATTTAGAATAACAGAGTTGGAAGGGACCTTGGAGGTCTTCTAGTCCAACCCCCTGCTTAGGCAGGAAACCCTGCACCATTTCAGACAAATGGTTATCCAAAATCTTCTTAAAACCTTCCAGTGTTGGAGCATTCACAACTTCTGGAGGCGAGATGTTCCACTGATTAATTGTTCTCACTGTCAGGAAATTTCTCCTTAGTTCTAAATTGCTTCTCTCCTTGATTAGTTTCCATCCATTGCTTCTTCTTCTACCCTCAGGTACTTTGGAGAATTGCTTGACTCCCTCTTCTTTGGGGCAGCCCCTGAGATACCGGAACACTGCTATCATGTCTCCCCTAGTCCTTCTTTTTATTAAACTAGACTAGTTTTATTAAACTAGTTCCTGCAACCGTTTTTCATATGTTTTAACTTTGAACTGCAACAATGGGAAATACAGATAGTCCATACGACAGTTCATTTAGTGACTATTTGAAGTTACAACAACATTGAAAAAAAAGTGACTTTAGGACCATTGTTCACACTTACGACCGTTGCAGTATTCCCACGGTTGCATGATTTACGTTCAGGTGCTTGACAACTGAGCAGTGGTGGATTTCAAAAATTCTGTGGGCGTGGCTTGGTGGGCGTGGCATGGCTTGGTGGGTGTGGCATGGTGGGCATGGCAGGGGAAGGATACTGTAAAATATCCATTCCCTCCCCAATCCAGGGGAAGGTTACTGCAAGATCCCCATTTCCTCCCGATCAGCTGGGACTTGGGAGGCAGAGAATAGATGGGGGTGGCGCCAGTCAGAATTTTTACTACCGGTTCTCCAAACTACTCAAAATTTCCGCTACCGGTTCTCCAGAACTGGTCAGAACCTGCTGAAACCCACCTCTGCAACTGAGTCAACAGCTGCAGTGTAAAAAAAAAATCTTTTTAACGCTGGTTTTATTTTTCCACTCAGGCAGTCAAAACTCAGGTGCTGGCTGAAAAGGCCCATCATAGCAAAACTGGGTTCCCGAGCAGAATTAAATGAGGAATAGCAGGAAGGAAATCAGCTTTTAAAACGCCGAAGAACATTTCAAAATGCAAATCACCAGAAGGCCAGAAGTCTTCAGAGTTTCTTTCTCTTTATTATTTATTTCTTTTTCCCCCACTTCCCAAGAGCCGGGCAAAATGATGATTTATCAGCTAAACTCAAATACCTTCCTTTGGGAGCTGCCATGCCTGACTGCCTTAATAAGGCACATTTTAAGATGTGCGAGTAAACAGGGAATCAGGCAAGGAAGGCGAGGTCACTGCTGGGTGACCAGCTATTTTGATGGCTCTCGTCTCCAAAGAGGTGGTATTAAAGGGTAGGATTTGCTCCCTCCCTCCCTCCCGTCAATAAAACTTGATTTGTTTGCAAATGCTAGGAAGGCATCTGTTGTGGCTCCGTTACCGGAGCCTGTGTCATCAGCAGGAAAGGACTCTGAGAGTGAAGGGGAGGAGTTGGCAAGGCCTCCCTCTCCAGGACCCTCCTCTCCGGCAATGCCTTCGGTGTCCGCCAAAGGCCAAGAGATAGGGCCGGGGCCAAGCACGTCCATGCAGTCACAGGTGGACAGTGATGAGAGTAATGAGTCTTGGCTGGATCCTTGACAGCGTCGCAGAGATAAGCGCGCGCAACAGAAGAAAAGGCATGCCAGAGATTAGGCTGAGTCACTGGACCACACCCCACAGGGTATAAAAGGAAGCGTGGTGGCCAGTCAAACCTTGTGACGAACAAAGCTGAAAGCTTCCATGCCATTCTGCATTGCCGGACTTTTGCTTTAAGACTTTGCTGGAGTATCTCTGGACTTGATTAGTTCCGTAATTATTGAGCTGCTTTCCTTTGATGTATCAGAAGTGGGGAGAAGTTATCTCTCCTCTTTGTAAATAATAAACTCTTGGCAGGCAGCCACTAGGTTATTGCCAAGTTCTGTTATCATAAGGAAAAGGATTTTGCCGGCTGGTTTGGTCTTTAACTCCTGAACGTCTGTTGGTGTGTGTGCATGGGGTTGGGGACAGAACAGCATCAAAAAAAACCCTACAGAGTAAAATATGCATTACAAGGTTTTTTTTTTCTTTTGTGTGTGCGTGTGTATGTATGTATGTGAAGAATTGATGCTGAAGGCATCGAAAGGGCAGGAAAAAAACCCGTAGGAAGTGCCACACAACAGAGGAAAGTTGGTGTAAAACGTAGTTGTGGTCCCTTTAATATATTGTGTTTGCCACTTTCTCCCTGTTTCCCATATACGTGATTTCTGCTCAGCCAAGAAATGACCAGATCCCTAGAACACCTCAGTGGAAAATGTTTATTTATGATTAAAAAGGTAAAGGTTCCCCTTGCACATATGTGCTAGTCGTTCCTGACTCTAGGGGGCGGTGCTCATCTCCGTTTCAAAGCCGAAGAGCCAGCGCTGTCTGCAGACGTCTCCGTGCTCATGTGGCTGGCATGACTAAACCAGGGGTGGGTTCTACTTACCTTTACTACCGGTTTGCAATGGGACTGCATGCGCAGATCACTAATGATGATGTCATGGTGGGTAGGCGGACCCTCCCACTGGTTTTACTACCGGTTCTATAGAACCGGACTGAACCAGGAGCAACCCACCACTGAACTAAACGCCAAAGGTGCACAGAACGCTGTTACCTTCCCACCAAAGGTGGTCCCTATTTTTCTACTTGCATTTTTTACCTGCTTTCGAACTGCTAGGTTGGCAGAACCTGGGGCAAGTCATGGGAACTCACCTCGTTACGTGGCACTAGGGATTCGAACTGCTGAACTGCTGACCTTTTGATTGACAAGCTCTTAGCCACTGAGCCACCATGTCCCTATTTATGATTAGGTTAGATTTTAATCCTGCCTTATTACTTTATGTTGGACCATGAGGAAGGCTGAGCGCCAAAGAATTTAGGCTTTGAACTCCGGTGCTGGAGAAGACTCCTGCGAGTCCCTTGGACTGCAAGGCGATCCAACCGGTCAGTCCTAGAGGAGATCAACCCTGACTGCTCTTGAGAAGGCCAGATCCTGAAGGTGAAACTCAAATCCTTTGGCCACCCAATGAGAAAGAAGGACTCACTGGAGAAGAGCCTAATGCTGGGAACAATGGAGGGCAAAAGAAGAAGGGGACGGCAGAGAAGGAAGTGGCTGGATGGAGTCACTGAAGCAGTTGGTGTGAGCTTAAATGGACTCCAGAGGATGGTAGAGGACAGGAAGGCCTGGAGGAACATTGTCCATGGGGTCGCAATGGGTTGGACACGACTTCCCAATTAACAACAAATTACTTTATGGGTAACTCAAGGTAGTGAATAATACCCACAATATTCTATTCCTCTCCTATTTACCCCCCCGCAATAAGAACTCTGTGAGAGAGGCTGGGTTGAGAGACAACGACTCGCCCAAAGTCACCCGGCCAGCTTTCATGTCTAAGGTGGGACTAGAATTCACAGTCTCCTAGTGATTGGCCGAAAGTCAATCAGAGGTTTTCACGCCTAAGGCAAAACTAGAACTCCCAGTCTCCTGGTGATTGGCCCAAAGTCAATCAGTCCTGGGTTTGGCTAGGAGCTGTGAAACATAGTTTGTTGGGGGAGGGGAGGGGGTGAAGTGGGGAGAAGGGAAGTGTGTAAAGAGAGGTTGTTCTGTCCCAGTTTTGACAGGTGAATTTCCAGTTTGAACATCACCTTTTCTGGGGTGTGCGTGAAATAACGGATTGTCTTTAATTACTTTGAACTGCAACAATGGGAAGTACAGGTGGTCCATACAAACAGTTCATTTAGTGACCGTTTGAAGTTACAACGACATTGAAAAAAAGGGACTTAGGACCGTTTTTCACACTTACGACTGTTGCAGTATCCCCATGGTCAGGTGGTCAAAATTCGGACGCTTGGCAACTGACTCACTCGTACTTATGACGGTGGCAGAGTCCTGGGGTCTTGTGATCCCATTTTGTGACCTTGATGTTTTTTTGATGGGCTCTTGGGGAACCACCCAGTTTTGTCCCACTAATAGTGACAGGGCAAATCTCTAGTACAGTGATGGTGAACCTTTTTGCCATCGCGTGCCAAAAATAAGGGGAGCGTGGGGTGGTCACGCGCACGGGTGCTCACACTCATAATTCTATGCGCCCCACCCCCCCACGCATGCGCACGTGACCCCCCCA
>JAKOOJ010000007.1:85022024-85157024 GCA_022577455.1 Arizona elegans | reverse complement strand
GTCCAATCACACTTGGCCAATAAAGAATTCTATTCTATTCTATTCTATTCTATTCTATTCTATTCTATTCTATTCTATTCTATTCTATTCTATTCTATTCTAGACGGATTGGCATTGCAAGCAGCGTTGTTATCTAAGTCGGAGGTTCCTAAGCCTTTCACCATTGTAGGAAGCCTCTTCCCCTTCCCAGATTAAAATATTCTTTATTCTTAATATTAAAAAGAGGCAAAATATTATATTTCTCCAAAGGAGAAAAAAAATCTTAACAAAGGCAGGAAGCAGCCCCGGATTTTCTTAATAGCCGCAAGCAGAACTTCAAGTCTTTAGCGATGGATATTTTGTACTTATTAAGAAAGACTGCGCCAATCTATTTATAAACAGAACACCCTCAGCCCCCGCATCTGATGGGATTAAGAATTTATATCCCCCACCCAAATTCTAAAGACTGGACATGACCTTTAGGACATAATAGGATTAACCCACCACCATTAGAATAGTAAAAGACACAAGGCTTACTACATTGCACAACCCCCTGGAGCATCTCAAACACAAAACCCCAGAAGTCTATAAAGATCCATCTGCTCATTCAGTCATTTTGTCAGCTGCCCCAGAACTGCACGCTGTTGTTGGTTCTTCTACTCATCCATAAACCTTCTTTCTTTAAGCAGCCTCCATTTTATTCCCGGCTCAGAACTGGACTGATTTTTCTTCCTACACTATCCTATTTTCCTTTAGTGTATTCTTAATATACACATCTTCCCTAACAATCAAGATGAACACTATTGTGCAGTGAAAACAATGCAATGAATCTTCGGGAAAGGTGGAATTATTCACAAAAAGCTTTCTTTGCACCTCACCTGGATTGTGTTTGCCTCTCCCCAAGGGAGGTACGCCTTAACATTTGGGAAACCCCAATCTGAGGAAACATTCCTCCTCTTTATTACTCTGCCTGAGGAGCACCTGAGGCCCAAGGCCATTCAGAAGTTCAAGTCAGCAAAACGGCCAATTATCCTGACAGAGTTAAATAAGGGAACAAGAAAGTCCATTACCTATGGTAAAGCTCTCATTACAGGTAAATCCAAGATTTACGACCACAACTGAGCCTCAAAATTATGTTGGTAAGCGAGGCAGCTGTTGTTTTGCCCCGTTTTACAACTTTTCCTGCCACAGAAATCATTGCAGTTGTTAAGTTAGTAACATGGTTGTAAAGTGAATCTGGTTTGCCCCCCCCCACGACTCTCCTCGTCAGAAGGTCACAAAAGGGGATCACATGACCCGGGACACTGCAACCGTTATAAGTACATGCAGTTGCCAAGTGGTCAAATTTTGAGCACGTGATCATGGGGAAGCCGCAATGGTTGTTAAGCGTGAAAAACTTTGACTAGTCTGTTCTTTTCAGTGCTGTTGAGAATTCAAATGGTCACTAGAGGAATGGTTGTAACAGGGGTGGGTTCTAAATTTTTTTACTACCGGTTCTGTGGGCGTGGCTTATTTTGTGGGTGTGGCTTGGAGGTCATGTGACTAGGTAGGCGTGGCTAGCTGGTCAGAGTCATTTCTGGAAGGTCCTCACACTTACGACCAGTCCTCGCACTTATGACCTGACTCATTTGTTTGCTTTTAACACTGATCAGCTGTAGGGCAGCCCTTTGAAGCCCCGCGGCAAGAGTTTAAACAGTTTTTTCCCTCTAGTCATCAGCTGGGACTCAGGAGGAAGCAATAGATTGGGAGTGGGACCAAATAAAAGGTAAGAATAACATGGGTGGGTGGGTGGGAGGGCGGGGGGGGGGGAGAACCGGTTCGGTGACGTCATATTGTCCACGCTACCGCTTGGCCAAACCGGACCGAACCGGGAGGAACCCACCACTGGTTGTAAACTGACTACCTAGAATCAGATGGTGTTATTCAGTCATGATAACCCCATCATTTTATTCTTTCATCGTTTTGACCTCTCCTTTGGCATTTGAAAATCTGTTTTGCTCAGTGGTGGGATTCAAATAATTTAACAACCAATTCTCTGCCCTAATGACCGGCTGGGTGGGCGTGGCCTTGGTGGGCATGGCCAGGGAGTGTGACAGGCAGCACTCAGCCTCCTGCATCCCCCTAGGAGCGAAAACAGGCCATGGGGGGGCACGCCACCCCCCATGCCCCATTTTGGGCCTAGGAGGTCCAATGGGCTGCCCCTGCCTCATTTTGGGCCTAGGAGGCCTCCCTGAAGCCTCCTGGGAGTAGAAATGGGGTGCATGGGGACTTCTGGAAGGGGCGGGGTGGGAAGGGGTGGGGCCAGCAAGCAATTTAACTACCGGTTCACCCAAACCGTCTCGAACTGGATGAATCCCATCACTGGTTGTGCTAGAGCAACAAATAAATATGCAAACATATTTACCCAAGTTGCCTATATAACAAAAATTGCTGCTGGAAATATAAGAGAGAAATCCACAAAATTCAGATATTTTGCCTCTTGATGGCTACCATAGAAAAGGACAGGGCAGAAAAATGGCATCTTCCGCCTTCCGCTGAACTACAACTCCCAGAAACCCCAGCTAACACGGTCATTCCTTGGAATGCTGGGAATCGTAGTCCAGCAACCTCTAGAGGACTCAAGCGTCTCCATTTTGGGAACGTTTATTATTTACCTCATTGTGTCACATTATGAGTATGTTTTTATGCGGGCGTGTGTTTGTTTTTCCCCAACCGAACCAAAACCCAAACTATTTTTCTAACCTAGTTTTTTCTCCATTTGGTAAAGTGATTCTGCATTTCTCTTCAAATATTTTTTATTTTATTCAAAAATAGTTGTAATGCAAAACTCCAAGGGAAAAAAATTCCACAGGGAAAAAAGAAAGAAAGAAAACATTTAAAATGCATTAAACAAGACACAAAAACATTTTTTTTTAGTGTAAATGTGTTTTCTCCATCCTCTCTCATTCTCACAGGTTGATTGCTGGCATAATTTTCTGCTTTGGATTCACCCCTTCTTTTAATTAAATAGTTTAGTCTCTTGCTACCATCCCTGAATTCCCCATTGATTTAACAGGGAAAAAAAGGGGTTTTTTTGGGCTGATGGAAATATTTGCATTTGTTAATCTCAAAGATGAGGGTGTTTTAAAGCTTTCTCGTCCTTTGCTTATGGGGCAGAGCTGCCTGCCACGAGGATGCTTGTGTGACAAGAAGAAAAGAGAAGAATGATTAGCTGTTCTAATTCCTAAATTATCTCTGTTGCAGCAGATGAAAGGTGAAATATGTAGCTGCTGGGCAGAACAATGAGTACCTTCCACCGACTCTACTGATACAACTGGGTGAGGGGAGAGATATTTGATGAATGCACCGAGGAAAAGAAATTCCCCCGTAGGAAGAAAGCTAGTATTTCAGGGAGAGGAATTCCCCACATGAAGAAATCTAGCATGTAATGAAGAGATTGGCTTAATTATTCCCCCTCCCCCCCCAAGCTGGGTATATGTGTATATATGTTTGTGAAGGACCACGTCAACATCTCAACTCTGGTCTTGACCTTGAAGTGCAGATACGCCTCGATTTATGCCTGTTATTGGGTGCACAATTACGATTGTAACACCTACGTTGCATTCGCATAACAGGATGACCTCTCCTTAAACCTGGATTAATAAAATCCAATTGTTACATTCAATGAAGCTCAATTATCGTTTAACCTGGTTCTCTGCTTTACACAACATAGTAAGAGAGGCAGTGTGGTATAGTGGTTAAGGTGAATAAAGAGATTAGATTTACCTCAGCTATGGAAACCATCTTTGGTCTTTCATTCTGTCTCAACCCAACATATTTCAACATTTTCCCCTCCCCCAAATTGCACAAGTCTTCCCTAAAACATTATATTATCTGGATTCGCACAACACCCCAAGCCTGTGTTAACAAACAATTGTGTGCTTTGGAATTAAACGCCTAAGCCATGAATCCATTTTATGCTTAATCGTAGGAGGTTTTGACTCATGCAACTCGCTAAAAAGCCCTCAGCTATTGGAACTTATGGGAGAGTTAGATAGTGTCGTTGAAACAACAAACATGAATTTGTGAAAACTCTAGGAGACAATGGAGGACAGGGGGCCTGGCATCAGGGATGGGATTCTACTGGTTCAGACCGGTTCGGACGAATTGGTAGCTCCGACGATCAGCTGGAAGTGAACTGGTTCACTCCGCCGATCAGGTCAGCCTGCCCACCTGCCTCTGCGCTTTACTTACCTTTATCTTCTCAGCTGATTGGCGCGGCAGAGCGGATTGCTGCACTTCAGCTGAGTTACTCCCAAGTGGTAACACAGGAGGTTAGTATTTGTAAAATTGTGCACGTGTGTGCAGCATGTGCAGCGCGCGATCACCGAACCGGTTGTTAAACCAGCAGCATCCCACCACTGCCTGGCATGCTATGGTCCATGGGTTCGCCAAGAGTCAGACACAACTTAGCGACTGAACAACAACTGTGTTAGCTTTTCTGCTACAGGTTGTATCTATTTCCCATCACAAAATGGCGGGCAACCAACTTTAATTTTCAGCAGTTATAATCCCGCAAAAAGGGATATTTTATCTCTTATACACTTTGCTTTAAAGCTGCATTCCAGCTTCTTAATTATTTTAATTTTGTTATTAACCTAATTTAATTTTTAAGAATGAATTTAAAAAAATAAAAATAAAATCAAGTTAAGATAGGGCCCAGTGGATACTAAGTTGCTTATATACATTGACTTGTTCCACAAGCTAGTAGCCTAGCAGTATTTTTTTCTTGCACATTCCTACTTAATGTTTGAATTTTATACCAATTATGGCCCCGTCCACTGACATTTTCCTCCATAATGTGCGGTCCTGTGCTGGCAGTTAAATCAGTGAAATTTAACATAAAAGCAAGGTAAAACAATTAAACTGGAAGAATATTTGATTAAATTGCTCCCTGATTTATAGAGAAGTAAATTGAAATGGAAAACTGGTGAACTTCTTCTTCTTCTTTTTAATGGCCAGAATATTTTATGTCCCTTATCAAAGTCTGCGAGTTCTTTGTACTTCTGTGATTAAAATTGCTACTTTGGAGATATTCATTCTGAATTTTATTACACTTTGCCTTTTATTCCCCCCCCTTTCCTTTTTTAAGAGTGTTTTGATCTCTTTTCTTCTTCTATAGGCGGTAAAGTATTGATTCCTTTGAAAGGATTGGACAAAATAATTGACTGAAGGAGAATATCAGAGTTTGCATCCCATTGTTCACACCTACGACTTCACTGAAAGTTAGTTGACATACAGGCAGTGGAAAATTAGATATTCAGTCTGCTCCAGAAGTCCAGCTGATCTAGAACCATGCAACAAAATATTCTGATAGAAAAATTTTGGTGAAATTCAATGGTGAAAAAAGTAAGGTTCTATATTTAGACAAGAAAAACAAAATGCACGAGTACAGTATACGTGGTACCTTGCACAATAGTAGTAACTGTGAGAGGGATCTTGGAGTCCTAGTGGACAACCATTTAAATACCCACCGACCAGTACGCGCCCACAGAGAGGGACTCCTCAGGGTGCCGTCAGCCAAACGTACGAAGAACGGTTGCTGGAATTGGGTATGTCTAGTTTGATGAAGAGAAGGACTAGAGGAGACATGATAGCAGTGTTCCAATCTCAGGGGCTGCCCCAAAGAAGAGGGAGTCAAACTATTCTCCAAAGGGTAGGACAAAAAGCAACGAATGGAAACTCATCAAGGAGAGAAGCAACTTAGAACTAAGGAGAAATTTCCTGACAATTAGAACAATTAATCAGTGGAACAACTTGCCTCCAGAAGTTGTGAATGCTCCAACACTTGAAGTTTTTAAGACGAGATTGGACAACCATTTGTCTGAAATGGTATAGGGTTTCCTGCAGTGGGTTGGACTAGAAGACCTCCAAGATCCCTTCCAATTCTGTTATTCTATATTCTAAATTGATAGAAAGATTCTCAGTTTCTCTTCCTGCCTGTAAGCAGGAGTGGGTGGGTGGGTGGGTGGTCTTTGACAGGGGCTCAACATCTACCAAACGATGAATGCAGAGTTGCAGCAAAAACCACATTGCCCAGCGACACACCTGGCTGCAACCACTTTCAAACTAATTCGGAATTAGAACAACAGCCCAAAGAGTTGTGGCAACATGCTTGAAAAAAAAAGTGTGAATAGAAGATAAGAGGGATGACTTGACTTCAGAAGCACATTCAGAAGACCCTTGCTGGATCTGGTTCAATGATCAGATGGTTGTGCATTGTATGTGTGCTTTTAACATGGTACTGAGTGTCATTCCTAAATCCTTCTGAAGGACTTTGCTCCAGTTAAACTCCATTTTATTGCTTGCCTGTCTGTCTGCCTTGTGTGTCCGTCCATCCATCCATCCATCCATCCATCCCACTATTTCTGTCTCTAGTATCTATCCATCTGTCTATTCATCTTTGCATCCATCCATCTTTTTGTTCATCCATCCATCCATCCATCCATCCATCCATCCATCCATCCAGTTATTTCTCTTTCTCTAGCATCTACCCATCTGTTCAACTGTCCAACTGTTCATACATCTTTCCTTCCTTCCTTCCTTCCTTCCTTCCTTCCTTCCTTCCTTCCATCCATCCATCCATCCTATTATTTCTGTCTCTGGCATCTATCCATTGGTTCATCTGTCCAGCGCTCCATCCATTTTTTGTCGGTCCATCCATCCATCATCCATCCATCCACCATCCATCCATCCATCCATCCATCCATCCATCCATCCCATTATTTCTGTCTCTGGCATCTATCCATTGGTTCATCTGTCCAGCTCTCCATCCATTTTTTGTCGGTCCATCCATCTATCCATCCATCCATCCATCCATCCATCCATCCATCCAATATTATTATTTTCTACCTATCTACCCATCTACCCATCTATCTATCTATCTATCTATCTATCTATCTATCTATCTATCATCTTTCTACCTTCTATTTGAATCATCATCTCAGTCTACTAGAACTTCAGAAATAGCAAAACAACTCAGAGGTGGGTTTCAGCAGGTTCTGACCAGTTCTGGAGAACCAGTAGTGGAAATTTTTAGTAGTTCAGAGAACTGGTAAATACCACCTCTGACTGGCCCCACCCCCATCTATTCTCTGCCTCCCGAGTCCCAGCTGATTGGGAGGAAATGGGGATTTTGCAGTAACCTTCCCCTGGAATGGGGTGGGAATGGAGATTTTACAGTATCCTTCCCCTGGCACGCCCAAAAAAGCCACGCCTACAGAACCGGTAGTAAAAAATTTTGAATCCCACCACTGAAACAACCCCATAACAACATAACAATTATAGGATAACATGATCCTCTTCAATATAATAACTACACATAGTAACTTTCACCAGCTTCTGGAGGATCATGGAAATGGAGGAAAGTGGGAGCCATTCTTGATTTGGGCAGGTAGGAGAATTGCGGTCAAGTTGTTCTAAAGGAGGAGAGCCCTGCCTATCATGCCCTTCCCTGTCATACCTTACCCATCAGGAACCAACTAAACTCTTTGGGAACAATGTAAAGTATTATTACTAAGATTGTCCAACGTGCATGTGGACCATTGTATTTTAAACCATTTTTCTGTGCCTTAATATAGATACCATCTCTCTTTTTTAATGTGGCTGTCCTCAAAATTCACATAGTGTAGTTCTTCTTCCTTGCTCTACATACTTTGAGGCCAGATGTGGACTTAAGTTATGCTGTGGCAGCTGCTTGGCTCCCCGCACCTGTCATAAAGGTTTATTTCAGGAGCTTTTCTAAGCTTGTGGCTTTCAAGACATATGAGAGGGTGCAGAATTTGCAGGATGCCGATTACCAGCTGGAATCAGTTGGTTCAAGCCTGCCTGTATATCTAACCAGTGTTCAGTTTTTACAAATTCTATCAAGCTATTGGCTCAACAGTTAAAGACCCGAGCACCACATGATGGGGTGAGCCCCAGTTCCTTGCTCCAGCTGTTGCCCACCTAGCAGTTTGAAAGCCTGCGAAGGCGAGTAGATAAATAGGTACCCCTTCAGTGGGAAGATAATAGTGCTCCATGTGCCTTTGGCATATAGCTATGCTGACCACATGACCTTGGAAGTATATACGGACAACTCTGGCTCCCTCGGTAAGAAATGGAGATGAACACAGCCCGTCCTAGAGTTGGACATGACTCGTCAGGGGAAACCTTTACCTTTATGGATCTAATTTTTTTTTCATTTTTGCTTTCCTTCATATGTAACATTCATGTCAGCTAGGATGGTCCAGTGGTGGAGGTGTTGGACTAGAGAGTAGGAAGACCCTGATTTAGATCTATTCTCAGGCATGAATGCTCCTTGGTGACATTGGGCCTTCCACTTCAGTCCCATTATCTCAAAGGATTATTGTATGGAGAAACATGGGTGAGAGCACCATGTACCCTATCTTCAACTCCTTAAGGAAAGTCAGTCCAACCCCTTGTCAGATGCAAGAAGCAAGAGCCACTCGTGAACAAATCTCAAATGATCTAAGTGCCCTAGCTCCCTGTAACAGCATTGCTAAAAAAGGATTAAGAGTTGTTAACTTAATCTTGCGAAGCTTCTAGGGCATACAAAACCTTTGCTAGACCAATTCTTGGATACAGCTCGTCTGCCTGTAATCCACACTGTATAATGGACATTAATACAATTGAGAGAGTCCAGAGATATTTCACAAGAAGAGTCCTCCACTCCTCTGCTCACAACAGAATACCTTATGCCAGACTTGAAATTTTGGGCTTAGGCAACTGAGAACTATGCTGCCTTTGGTCTGACCTAAGCGAAGTACACAAAATTATTTACTACAATGTCCTACCTGTCAATGACTACTTCAGCTTCAACCGCAATAACACACAAGCACACAATAGATACAAACTTAAGGTAAACCGCTCCAAACTCGATTGCAGAAAATACAACTTCAGCAACAGAGTGGTCAAGGCCTGGAATGCACTATCTGACTCTGTAGTTTCTTCCCCAAACCCCCATAACTTTAAACTTAGACTGTCTGCTGTTGACCTTACTCCATTCCTAAGAGGTCTTTAAGGGGCGTGCATAAGTGCACCAACGTGCCTACCGTTCCTGTCCTACCGTCCCCATTTATTTGTATCCTTATCCTGTATTCATAATCATGTTTATACATATCTGTTATCTTATACATGTCTGACAAATAAATAAATAAAATAAAAATAAAATAAAATAAATAAAGTCAATAACTTTATTGTCTACCACCTTGATTACTAGAATCTCCCCAGGCTGCTTCCTTTCTTCTGGAAATGACCAGATGTCTTCATAGACCTTGGTAGAGATCAAGCTTATGTTTCTTGTTGCTTCACAAAGATTCCAAGCTAGGCCCTTGCTTGACTCCTCCTTCCAGTCTAGCCGGCAGTTTCCATACATCCCTATAGCGTTTGATTAGCAACAAGAGTTGGGGCTTTGATCAAGCGGTTGTGGCTGCCATCTTGATTTTTTAGATTCCTTTGTGGATGCTGCTGGCTGCCTTATAACTCCTCTTTAAAAAGAAAACAACTTTTCCCAAATTGCTACAAAGTTGGTCAAACAGGTCCGTGAAAGGACATGGTAGACACGTTTGTCTGAACTTAGAAAGTTTCGTTAATTGTGATTTAGTTGGTTTAGTCTTCACAGCTTGTCATGTCCTTAAAAGAGAGAAAAATGAACCTGCAGCGATCACCAAACCGGTTGTTAAACCGGGAGGATCCCACCACTGCTCTATGAGGTTTACAGAGTCAGCCTATTGCCTCCAACGTTTTACCCACCTTGGAAGGATGGAAGGCTGAGTCAACCTTGAACCAGTGAGAATCGAACTGCTATATATATTTATCGAATAACTATATATATTTGCTGATGTTTTGTTTGAACTAGATTTGTATATCTGTGATTGCATGACCTAGGTAGATGCCATACGCTAAATAAAAGCCAACAGCACATTATATGAATTCAGTTACATACACCATTAGAAGATCTGAAAGACCAAGTTAGGAATAGATTGTCATAGAAAAAAATGTATGTGGTTGCTAGGAGCTGAGAACAACTTGATTGCATATTGTCTATCCATCCAAGCATCCATCCATCCATCCATCCATCCATCCATCCATCCAAGCAGCCATCCATCCAAGCATCCATCCATCCAAGCATCCATCCACCCACCCACCCATCCATCCATCCAAGCATCCAAGCATCCATCCATCCATCCATCCATCCAAGCATCCATCCATCTAAGCATCCATCCAAGCATCCATCCATCCAAGCATCCATCCAAGCATCCATCCAAGCATCCATCCAAGCATCCATCCATCCAAGCATCCATCCATCCAAGCATCCATCCATCCATCCATCCATCCATCCATCCATCCATCCATCCACCCATCCAGTTGGACTAGAAGACCTCCAAACTCCCTTCCAACTATATTATTTTACATTCTATGTTCTAACGTGGTCATGGAGAAGAAGCAGAATGATGAAGATAAGCTAAAAACATGTATCCAGTGATCCTTTGTTTTTTCCCCCTTCTAATCCTTGGCATAATATTTGTGAGGACAGAGAATATCCATGGACATTTCCAGATGTCCCGTTCACTCAATAGCATATTGATTTTATTCTCTCAACCTTTACTCCCATCTGGTACCCTGCAACCATGTGAAGCTTCAACTCTTGGCAGGGACTATTGAGGTTGGCAGTCCACGTACAACTAGGCAATGCCAAGCTGGGAAAGCTGATTTCTTGGATCTGATAGAGGCACTGCTTTTGTTCTGGTGTTCAGCATTGTTCAGAAGTTTTAATTTGGGAACTGAGCCCTGAGATGTCTTGGCTGGATTGGCGGGTTGAAATTCATCTCTCTTTGTGGCTGGCATGATTTGGTTTTCCACAGTTGTTACCAGAGATTCAAAGAAAAGCTCAGTTGACATCCATGAAGAGGACAAATCGACTATCCCAAATTAGGAAATAATAAGAAATAGAAGGAAAGTGGAAACTTTGGATAGGAATTATGGAATTATCCAGTGGAATGAAGCTGAGGAGATGTTGGGTGATCCATTGTGAGAGGTTTTGTGGACTGAGAAAATTAAAATGCAAGAAGGTCCAAGTATTGGAGGGGTCAAAGATGGAGACTTCCATTCCATTCCTGTCACAGAGAAGAGAGGGGTCAACTTATTCTCCAAAGCACCTCAGGGCAGGATAAGAAGTAACAGGTAGAAGATCATTCAAGAGAGATCCAATCTAAAATTTAGGAGGAATTTCCCGACTGTGATAACAACTAATCAATGGAATAGCTTGCCTCCTGATGTTGTGGGTGCTCCATCATTGGAGGTTTTCAAGAAAAGATTGGATGGCCATTTGTCCAGAATGGTATACGGTCTCCTGCTTGAGTAGTGGGTTGTACTAGAAGACCTCCAAGGTCCTTTCGAATTGTATCATTCTATTTTCTAATTTCCAGAATTCCCCAGCCACCATGATTGGCCTGGGAATTCTGGGAATTGAGATCCACACTTCTTGAAAGTTGGAAAGAAACACTAGATCAGGAGTCTGCAACCTTAAACACTCAAAGAGCCATTTGGACCCATTTCCCACAGAAAAGAAAACACCGGGAGCCACAAAACCCTTCCCATGCCTGACTATTTCTTGAGCGGCCACAAAACTAGCATATGTAGTTGAATTAAATGTTCTGTTTTCTTCTGAAACTTTTCTTTTCTTGGATTTATCCACAGTTGGCTTACTGGGGGTTGAAAAGCTCAATAAATCGCTTGCCAGCAAATGTTACACTGGCAGTTGTGACACATATTTTGAGTGACAGGGAACCGCAGCAGAGGGGTGAAAGAGCCACATGCGGCTCCAGAGCTGCAGGTTGCTGACTCCTGTACTAGATTGTTAAAATGTCAGGTTTCGAGGTCGTCTCAAATAAATTGCATTTCAAACAAAGTCTTTGATGAAAAACTTCCATTTATTAAGCACGACATTCTAATTCTGACTCCATCGCAGCCAACGCTGACTTCCAGACCCACAACCCTCCCTTTCCATTCCCCACTCCCCTGCACTCATTGGCCATCTTCCAAGTCACTCTATCCCTAATCTACTGCTCCAGCTCAAAGGAATTTTCCCCCTCTCATCCCATCTCCTAGGGGATATTATCTCCAGGGAAAATAAGTAGGTGAAAAGTCAAACATCCCTTTCCAGACGCCTCCGCTTCTCCTTCTTATGTCAGCACTAGAGTAAATGCAGCTTGAAGTGCTGACATAAAGAGAGATCCAACCCAGAGCTAAGTAGAAATTTCCTGACACTGAGAACAATTAATCCGTGGAACACCTTGCCTCCAGAAGTTGTAGGTGTTCCATTACTGGAGGTTTTGGACATACATTGGACAGACATTTGTCTGGAATAATATAAGGTCTCCTACTTGACCAGGATGTTGGACTAGAAGACCTTCAAGGTCCCTTCCAACTCTGTTATTCTAAATTCATTCAGCTCCCAATCAGTTTCCATTCAGATTGGATTTATGGGAGAACTACACATTACACACCGTTTCATACCCCAATTCAAATCCCAGAGTAATTGTGATAAGGCAAGAATTAGGATGAACTCACCACACATGCCACTTTTTAAGTCCTAGTGGAAAGATAAGCCATACATGTAATATTTATTTATGTATTTGTATACCACCCATTTCTCTACCAAGCGGCTCTGGGTAGTTTACAATGTCATAAACAAGCTAATAAGACCATTACAGAATTACAACTTTAAAAGCACCAGACATGAAAAGCTAAAAGACTGAAATTACAGTGGTACCTTGGTACTCAGCTGCTTTGAAACTCATCAAATTTGGTACTCGATGCATTTTGACACGAAAAATTTTGTCCTGGTACTCATCGCTTGTTTGGTACTCAACACACAAGCCAAAATTTGACTGCCTTGTGTTGACTGCCTTGTGACTCACTACATTATTCCTTATGGGAAAAAAAATCTGTTTGGTACTTACCAGGGGTGAAATGCTCCCGGTTCGGACCGGATCAGCCGATACGGTAGTGATGGTGGCAGGTGGTTCAGAGAACCGGTAGCAAAAATCCCTGCGCCCGCCCCCCCCCAGCATGCCCAGCTGAGCCGCAGGATCATCAGAGGCTTTTTTTTTTTTTTTACTTTTAAAAGCATTTTTTCTACAACCTCTTCCGATGAAAAAAATGCTTTTAAAAGTAAAAAAAAAAGCCTCTGATGATCGCACGGCTCAGCTGGGATCATCAGAGGCTTTTCAAAGCATTTTTTTCTGCAACCTCTTGGCTGAAGAGGTGGTAAAAAAAAAATGCCTTGAAAAGTCTCTGCCAATCCCAGCTGAGTTGCCTGATCAGCAGAGAGGCATTTTTTAAAAAGCCTCTCTGACGATCCCAGCTGAGTTTCCTGATCGGCAGAGGCTTTTCAAAGCATTAGAAAAAATGCTTTGAAAAGTTAAAAAAAAAAAAAAAAGTTGGCCACACCCACCCAGTCACATTACCCCTCCACCAAACCACGCCCACAGAACCGGTAGTAACAAATTTTACATTTCACCCCTGGTACTTACCCTAAAGATGCTTTTTCAAACAGCAACTGGACTTTGTTTTTCCTTGAAGATGTTTTGCTTCTCATCCAAGAAGCTTCTTGGATGACTTATTTTATGTTGACCCATATGCATTCTAGGAGGTTTTCGTCTTTGGTTTCATGCAATTCTGTAGCAATATAGTGGTCCTTTACATACAGTGCAACTCCACTTCCTCTTTTACGGGGTCTTGTTTTTTTGAAGAGTTTGTATTCTTCTATCAGTATGTTCCAGTCGTGGGTTTCGTCCCACCAAGTTTCTGTTATTCCTACTATGTCCTATCTACCTTCTTGTATTAATAGTTCAAGTTCACCCTGTTTGTTCCCCAGACTTTGTGCAGATCTTTGGGACAACTATGACCTGGATGACTGAGAACCTCCATAGACATTTGGTCAATCCATCCTTTTTGGTATTCATCAACAAATGATGAGTTAACCAATTAACAATGAGTAGTGAGGTACCACTGTAATATTAAAAAGGATTTTAAAAAGCCCATCTGTAAACAGGGCAGAGTTGAGATCTTGTACTAATCTAGTTTGTTGTTGTTAGTTGTGAAGTCGTGTCCGACCCATCGCGACCCCATGGACAATGTTCCTCCAGGCCTTCCTGTCCTCTACCATCCTCTGGAGTCCATTGAAGCTCACGCCGACTGCTTCAGTGACTCCATCCAGCCACCTCATTCTCTGCCATCCCTTTCTTCTTTTGCCCTCAATCGTTCCCAGCATTAGCCTCTTCTCCAGTGAGTCCTTCCTTCTCATTAGGTGGCCAAAGGATTTGAGTTTCCTTTTCAGGATCTGGCCTTCTAGAGAGCAGTCAGGGTTGATCTCCTCTAGGACTGACCGGTTGGATCGCCTTGCAGCTCAAGGGACTTGCAGGAGTCTTCTCCAGCACCAGAGTTCAAAGGCCTCAATTCTTTGATGCTCAGCCTTTCTTATGGTCCAACTTTCATAGCCCTACATTGCAACTGGGAAAGCCATAGCCTTGACTATACGCACTTTTGTTGGCAGGTCTTGGCAGTGCACCCCGCCAACAGAAGTGCATATGTTACTATAGCTTTACAATAAGGTCACACCAATCCACATGATGTTGGTTTCCTAGTCTGATCTACTACCTACTTCAGGGGTCGGCAATCTTAAACACTCAAAGAGCCACAAAGGTCCTAACCAGAAGTCCCCCGTTCAATTCTGGAGCCAACCACAAGTCAAGTTCCCCCCATAGAGTCTGCACCTAGTGTGGTGTCCTTTTTCCTCTGCTGAACAGAAGTCTGGTTCCCCCACCATAGCGTTTCCTCCTAGTGTGACATCCTTTTTCCTCTACCTATCCTAACCAAAAGCCCTATCAATTGTGGAGCCGACTGGTGAAAGGGAGCTGTAGCAGAGGGATGAAAGAGCCACATGTGGCTCCAGAGCTGCAGGTTGCCGACCCCTGACTTAGTTCAACGGCCTCAATTCTTTGACTAAGCTACTAGTCATCTCCAAATATACAACCAAGTGTGCACATAGGGCCAGACAAAGTAGCACAGAGTTAAATTATAATTTATTATTATTTACTGCAAACGAGCGTGTAACTAGGTCAAGGGACAACCAACCGGTTGTATTTTCCGAACAGACTGAGCTTGAGTAATTTTTCATCTTCGGTTTCTGGGTTTTTTTTCTTTTCTTCTTCTTTTCTTCTCCTGCTGGTTTCATCTGTGGTGAAAAACGTTTTGATTAATTTACAGTTCCATGCCTGGCATCGATGCAGCAAACAGGTTAATTTAGCGTATTATGCCTGCAAGGATCTTCCGATGAAGAAATATCCAAAAACTGCTGGGGAAAGTTATGTCTGCTTTGGAAACGGCAAGGGTTTGTGTGAAGTTTAACTCCCTCCCCCACCCCTCTGCAGCTACCTGTATTAATAAGAATGGGGTGCATTTTCAGAGCATTGTGAAATGGAGAAAAAGGCCCAAAGATCTGAATATATGAACCATTTATGCTAACAACAGTTGGAAAGGCCTTACTTGTCACCCCGGAAGTTTTGATCTTTCAAAAATCTGCGGCAGTTTTCATTGATGTGACTCCTTCTGTGATTAACTTGCCTATTTGCATATAAATTGAAATATAACAAAATGCCACAAAACTTCACTGACCTTCTTCCAAAAAGAGTTGGGGGGGAGGGGAAAGCAAAAATAAAAAATAAAAAATCCTCACACCTGCTCAGTTCTGGAATTGTTGTGACTATTCAAAGACTGGGCTTCAAGGGGAGCGGGGGTTCCTTTCATTCATCTGAATCCTTTGTCCCCAGCAGCCATGGATTCAATTTTTTCCCTCCTGTCTCGTATTTAAGTGTGATATGCAACTGAGTCAATATATCCGCTCAAACGTCTCTCTCTCTATATATTCCCCTTCCCACCCTCTCTCTCTCCCTCCCTCTCCCTCCCTCCCTCTCTTCCACCCTCCCTCTCTTTCTTTCTCTCTCTCTCTCCCTCCCTCTTTTTCTCCCTCTCCCTCCCTCCCTCTCCCTCCCCCTTTTCCTTCCCCCTTCTCCCACTCTCCTCCCTCCCCTTTTCCCTCCCCCTCTCCTCCCTCTCCCTCCCCTCTCTCTTTCTCTCTCTCCGTCTCTCGCTCCCTCTCTTTCTCTCTCCCTCTCCCTCCCACCCCCTTTCTCCTCTCCTCCCCTCCCCCCTCTCTCTCCCTGTCCCTCCCTCTCTCCCCCTTTCTCCCTCCCTTCCCCTCTTTCCCCCTTCGCACCCCTCTCCCTCTCTTTCTCCTCTTTCTCTCCCTCTCCCTCTCTCTCCACACACACACACATAGGGGGTTTCCTTGATTTATGACTACAATTGAACCCCAAAATTTCCGTTGCTAAGCACCTGCTCAATCTGAAGAAATGGAATGAAATCTTCAGCAGTAATGAGCTAATTTTTTTTTTTTATGTACAACATATGTTTCCAGCTGCTTCTAAATTCAATTTGCAGCAGCTCTAAATGGTATAACCAGTTTTATGGGATTCTGGGAATTGTAGTTCCACCATTTTGGAGACAAAGACATACAGTTAGCCAAGGGTATCCGTAGGAGTAGTTAGAAAAAGAATCAAGATAAAATCCGATCTGGATCACGTCTCCTTTTTCAGGTCCGTCATAACTTTGAATGGTTGCTAGCTGACCAGTCGTAAATTGAGGGTTTAGCAATATATAATCCAAGAACTGCAAGTTGCTAATCCTTAATATGGAGAGTGAACCAGCCAATTTAGCCAGAAATTATGATATATAGGTAATCCTCAATTTATGACCACAATTAAGCCCAAAATTTCCATTGCTAAGACAGACAGTTGTTAAGTGAGCTTTGCCCCATTTTAAGACCTTTCTTGGCATAGTTGTTAAGTGAATCACTGCAGTTAAGTTAGTAACACACATGTTAAGTGAATCTGTCTGTCCCATTGTCCTTGCTCGTCAGAAGGTCGCAAAATTTGATTCACCTGACCCAGAGACCCTGCACCCGTCATAAATATGAGTCAGTTGCCAAGCGGCTGAATTCTGATCACGTGGCCCGGAGTCGTGAGTGTGAAAAATGGTCACGATTCACTTTTTTTCCAGTGCCGTTGTAACTTTGAACGCTCATTAATTAACTGTTGTAAATCAAGGACTACCTATAAGGAGCTATATGTTAAAAATGCTTTTTGCTCCCGAAAAATTGTGAATTTTACAGGAGAAGAGAATGCAGATAATTCTATACCTCACTTCTTGCTCTAAAGTAGGGGCCACCAACCCCTGATCCGTGGGCCCGCAGCGGGCCACGGCATGCCAGAAACCGGTCCATGCAAGCAAGCGAAGCCCCATCCGGGGGGTGCAGGCAGCACATGAAAGCATGTCTCCTCCGGTCCGTGGATGTTGTGGCCCGTCAGATGAGTCAGATGAGGAGGAGGTTGAGGGAGGGCCTGGGTAAGCTTCGGAACCTTCGGAAGGTTCTGATAAAGAAACAGCATCAGAGAGAGAGGCAAAGTCAGGGCCTTCCATCCTCCCACAGGTGGAGAGGCTGCTGTCTTCAGGGCCTGAGCTGAGTGAGGGAGAGGAACAGATGGGGCCCATCCCAGATACTTGTATGCGTAGAGAGGAGAGGAGAACAAAGGAAAGCAATAAGCCGGCTCTCAGGGAAAGGCAGATGCAGATGCTAGCCAGCCCCACCCTGGCTGGGAAATAAATAGGAGGGTTTTGGAAGGGGCCGGTTGTCATTCGTTTTCTAGTATACAACTAGTGTCAGCCTCCGCTTTCACTGCTTCAGCTGCCATAAGAAACGGGGGGGGGGGGAAACCAGTCAGGGGGGCGAGGGGGGGGGAAGAGCGCAGGAGGTGTCTTTCAAGGAAACGAAACCTATTCTCCAAAGGAGCCGTTAGACCAACCATCACACATTCCTGATGGATGACGTTGCCAGATGTGATTCCACCTGACTTTTGGAAGACCTTTGGATTGGATGATGGATGATGAACACGGGGGGGGGGGGGGAGAATGCTATCTAGATGCTATTTTGCGCATTTTGCTCACTTCCAGCTTTACCTGGGTTGCGATCATTTCAAATTCAGTAAAAGTACTAATCTCTATAAAATTATGGAGTTTGGGTCTTTCTTTCCTGGATTTTGAAGGAAGCATACTTGACAACTAGCAACTCAGATTTCTTGGCCAAACCCAGGTTTATTGGGACTGCTTACGTTTGATTCTTTTGTTTATCCGTGTGAATAAAAGACTGTTCCTGCCCTGTTATAAAGAGGGGTTTGTTTTACTCGCAAGTAAATGGTTTATCACAGTGGTGAAATCCAAATCTTTTT
The DNA here is from genome assembly GCA_022577455.1 of Arizona elegans. NCBI lineage: Eukaryota > Metazoa > Chordata > Lepidosauria > Squamata > Colubridae > Arizona > Arizona elegans. The sequence continues at coordinate 85,138,656 of JAKOOJ010000007.1, read as the reverse complement.
TACTGCCGGTTCTGTGGGTGTGGCTCGGTGGGTGTGGCAGGGGAAGGATACTGCAAAATCTCCATTCCCTCCCCACTCTGGGGCCAGCTCAAAATTTCCACTACCAGTTCTCTGAACTACTCAAAATTTCCGCTACCAGTTTTCCAGAACCTGCTGGATTTCACCCCTGGTTTATCACTACTTGCGAAGGCTGGATCAGAACAGCGGAAAAAGCTCTCTCACGGAATCGGTCCCTAGTGCCCCAAATTTTGAGGTACCCCGCTACTCTAAAGACTCTCTTTTCCTCACATTTACAAAAGTTCAGCAGTGACAGAGACACGGAAAAGACTAATTTTTCTTTTTCAGCAAGTGGGTTCAACGATCTCCGAGTGTTTCCTATAACCTCCTCGCTGTGGTTCCTTGTTCCAGACCTGCCCTGTTATACATGCATTAGCAGGAAACTATAGACATAACTCAAACAAAAAATTATGCTAGTGACTTGTGATTCACCACCAAGGACTAACTGACACTTTGAAAATCTTTCTTGTCTTTTGGCCCCAATTTTTTCCCCCATGTTTTATTTGTTTTATTTATATAACATTCAATTTTCATCAAACAGTGTGTGGTCTGGGTACAGTTATGTTTAAGTAGTCATATTACATATCTTTGTTATGATATTCATCACCATAATATTGATAATATAATAGCATACTCGTGTTTCATCTCTCTCTCTCTCTCTCTCTCTCTCTCTCTCTCTCATCTATCTATCTTTATCTCTATCTATCTATCATCTATCTATCATCTATCTATCTATCTATCTATCTATCTATCTATCTATCTATCTATATCATCTAGCTCTATCTACCATCTATCTACCATCTATCTATCTCTATCATCTCTCTCTCTCTCTCATCTATCTATCTATCTATCTATCTATCTATCTATCTATCTATCTACCTACCTACCATCTATCTTTCGAGGGCTATCTTACTCCATCTTTACCTATTTCTATCTATAGCTATCTGTCTGTCTGCATCTGTCTGTTTGAATCTATCTCTCTATCTCTCTATCTCTCTATCTCTCTCTATCTCTATCTATTTCTATCTATCTATCTATCTATCTTTCTATCTCTATTATCTCTATCTATCTATCTCTCTCTCTCTATCATCTATGTATCATCTATCTGTCTGTCTATCTATCATCTATCTATCTATCTATCTATCTATCTCTCTATCTCTATCTCTCTATCATCTATCTATCTATCTCTATCATCTGTTTATCATCTGTCTATCTGTCTGTCTATCTATCTATCTATCTATCTATCTATCTATCTATCTATCTATCTATCTATCTATCATCTACTATGTTTCACCGAAAATAAGATCCTGTCTTATATTTTTTTGAACCTTGAAATAAGCGCTTGGCTTTATTGCCATGTGCTAAAAGCCCGATTGGGCTTATTATCCAGGGATGTCTTATTTTGGGGGAAACAGGGTAATAATATAATAAAAATAATACTTAACATCATCTTCTTTATAACTCTCCACTTTAACATTTCGTCTTTTTATATCTGCTCCTTTCTAACCTCTGTTTCTTTTACCTAGCCATTGATAAAATATGTCCCGTATCAAAAAATATTCAGTTTCTTCTTTATCCTTAATAGTAAGCGTTAGTCTGTCCGTTTTTGCACATTCTAATATTTTCTTAATTACATTTGCCCCCAAATTACTCTGCTACCAAAGAGCCTTGGTAGTACAATGGTCTAAGGCACCCTGTTATTAAGCTGGTTATTAAGACCAGATGCCTGCAATTACTGCAGGTTCGAATCTTGCCAAGGCTCAAGGTTGACTCAGCCTTCCATCCTTTCTAAGGTAGGTAAATTGAGGACCCAGTTGTGGGGGCAATAAGCTGACCGGAGAAGGGCGGCATATAACTCAAATTAAAAAAAAAAATTACTGCATTTCACTGTTTTGAAGTAACTGAAGGACAGAAACATCTGCATGAAAACAACCAAGATTAGGGAGCAACAAGGACCCCACATTTGAACCCTGAACTGAAAATAATCTCCTTTAATGGAAGGCCAAGTGCTATTGCTATCACTATGAGGCTTTTTCTTCTTGTTTTCACTGTCCAAGGGTTTTTTTTTTTTTTTTTTTGCAGTTCTACAACTTTCAAGATTTTTAGAGTATTTCCCTCCCACCTGTGGATTTCCACACTGTTTGTCTGCGTAAAGATGTACGTCAGAGGTAGGTTTCAGCAGGTTCTGGCCGGTTCTGGAGAACCGGTAGTGGAAATTTTGAGTAGTTTGGAGAACCAGTAAATACCACCTCTGACTGGCCCCGCCCTATCTATTCTCTGCCTCCCGAGTCCCAGCTGATCAGGAAGAAATGGGGATTCTGCAGTAACCTTCCCCTGGATTGGAGAGGGAATGGAGATTTTACAGTATCCTTCCCCTGGATTGGGGAGGGAATGGAGATTTTACAGTATCCTTCCCCTGGATTGGGGAGGGAATGGAGATTTTACAGTATCCTTCCCCTGCCACATCCATCAAGCCATGCCCACTAAGCCATGCCACATCCACAGAACCGGTCGTACAAAATTTTGAAACCCATCTCTACTGCTATCTATGAGATGACTATGAGATGAGGGAATAGAAGGGGAATTTACCAAATTTGCGGATGATACTAAGCTGACAGGAATAGCCAACACCCTAGGAGATAGGCTCAAGATCCAGATGGATCTGGAAAGACTTGAACCCTGGGCCCTATCTAACAAAATGAAATTCAATGTAGAGAAAAGTAAAGTCTTACACTTAAGGCAAGAAAAACCAAAAGTGCACATATAGACTGGGTGAAACTAGGCTTAATAGCAGTAACTGCGAGAAGGGTCTTGGAGTCTTAGTGGACAACCAGCTAAATATGAGCCAGCCATGTGTCGTGGCAGCCAAAAAAGCTAATGCAATCCTAAATTGCATTAACAGAGGGATACAATCAAGATCAAGGGAGGTACTAATACCATTCTATAAAGCCTTAGTAAGACCACACCTAGAGTACTGCATCCAGTTTTGGTCACCACACTATAAAAAAAGATGTTGAGACACTAGAATAGAATAGAATAGAATAGAATAGAATAGAATAGAATAGAATAGAATAGAACAGAACAGAACAGAATAACAGAGTTGGAAGGGACCTTGGAAGTCTTCTAGTCCAACCCTCTGCTTAGGCAGGAAACCCTACACCACTTCAGACAAATGGTTACCCAACATCTTTTTACAAACTTCCAGTGTTGGAGCATTCACAACTTCTGGAGGCAAGTTGTTCCACTGGTTAATTGTCCTCACTGTCAGGAAGTTTCTCCTTAGTTCTAAGGTGCTTCTCTCCTTGATTAGTTTCCACCCATTGCTTCTTGTCCTACCCTCAGGTGCTTTGGAGAATAGCTTGACTCCCTCTTCTTTGTGGCAGCCCCTGAGATTTTTTTTTTTAAAAAAAACTCTAGAAAAAGTGCAGAAAAAGAAGAGCAACCAGGATGATTACGGGACTGGAGACTCGTTGGGGGAAAAAAAACACAACAACCCTGCCTCAGAAGCCATTTTCTTGAGCTGGTGCTGATTGTGCTGACATTGCCAACACCGTTAACAAACCACACACAAAATGGCTAAGACTTGTCCCTTCTCGGGGGTAGCAACCGTATACCTCTCTCTCTCTCCAGGTTGACTGATACGAAAATGGTTGCGTGGGTGGGAAAAAGGAGCACAGAAGCGAGGAAGCCTGAAATTGCGACGCGCAATCTTGTACCGAAAAGCCACATCCACAGCTCCTATTTTTAGACACCTTTGTGGCTAAAGAGAGTAAAACCCAAAGTACTGTTTTTCGATCGGCTGTTTCCCAACTGAACTTTTAAACAAGGCCGGATAAGACCTGCCTGTGAGGTCTCTTTGTAGTTTTAACGGACAGAAAAACACTCGGCGCTTTGACGTTCCAACCCACCGCCATCTTAACCTGTCGACAATGAGCAGGGAAAGAGGTTGTCCAACCCCCACACCCCCAACCTCCATCGGGCCTAGCGTCTCATAATAGAAACACTCAGCTGGTTCCCCAATTTCCTTTTGACAGGACTTTGATAATGGTGAGAAAAGTAAGGTTCTACATTTAGGCAAGAAAACAAACAAACAAATGCACAGATATAGAATAGGATCAGGGGTCCCCAACCTTGGCAACTTTATGACTTGCGGACTTCAACTCCCAGAATTCCTCAGCCAGCATACGCTGGCTGAGGAATTCTGGGAGTTGAAGTCCGCAAGTCGTAAAGTTGCCAAGGTTGAAGACCCCTGGAATAAATAGGTGGTACCTGGCTCAGTAATGGTAACTGTGAGGGGGATCTTGGAGTCCTAGTGGACGATCACTTAAATATGAGACAACAGTGTGCTGCAGCTACCGAAAAAGCCAAAACCATCCTATTGTCATGGTGGCGCAGTGGTTAGAGTGCAGTACTACAAGGCTACTTCTGCTGACTGCCGGCTGACTGCAATTTGGCAGTTCAACTCTCACCAGGCTCAAGGTTGACTCAGCCTTCCATCTTTCCGAGGTGGGTAAAATGGGGACCTAAATTGTTGGGGGGCCATAGGCTGACTCTGTAAACCGCTTAGAGAGAGCTGTAAAGCACTGTAAAGTAGTATATAAGTCTAAGTACTACTGCTATTAGAATAGAACAGAACAGAATAGCATAGAATAACTTTATCGTCACTTTGAATGTACACTAATCGACATATATTCAAATGCAGTAATAATAATAAAAATAATCACCTTCACACGAGCAAGTCAAGGAAAGCAGATGTTTGAAAACTTTCCTGTTTACAACTCTGCTTTGGATGAAAGCAGTTTTTTGTTCCAATAAAGTTCAAATCAGTGGTGGGTTACAAAATTTTTTTACTACCGGTTCTGTGGGTGTGGCTTGGTGGGTGTGGCATGGGAAGGATACTGTAAAATCTCCATTCCCATCCTATTCCAGGGGAAGGTTACTGCAAAATCACCATTTTCTCCCAATCAACTGGGACTCGGGAGACAGAGAATAGATGGAGGTTGGGGCCAGTCAGAATTTTTTTCCACCGGTTCTGTGAACTACTCAAAATTTCCGCTACCGGTTCTCCAGAACTGGTCAGAACCTGCTGAAACTCACCTCTGGTTCAAAGGCTGGCAGGTTATAAGAAGATGGCAAACTTCCTTTGTAGGGCTTCTTTGGATATATTTAGCTGCCTGAGAATTTCAACCAACATTTTTGCTGCCGATTTTAAGTCATTGAAAGTTCAGGCTTCATCTCCCACTCTCCTGTCCCCTTGACTTCCGATTCTCCCATTCCCTTTTCTGCCTGTCAATCCCACGCACGATCCATCATCTCCTTATGGCCCAACCGAGGCCCATAAATCACACAGGCTGTGTTTCCCCAAGACACTTAATCTGGGTCCAGAATTAGCCCACTTCCGGGGTTTATACAACAGGATAAACCAGAAGCTAAGCAAATGAGAGATGGGGTCACACAACACACTCAATCACAACCCCCCCCAATATCATTAACAAAGTTTAGAATTTTGCACAATATGATTAAGTGTGTTATGTGAACAGACATCCACAATGCAACACATACAGGAGGAAGGGGCCAACCTTTTCTCCAAAGCTCCTGAAGGCAGGACAAGAAGCAACAGATGGAAACTAACCAAGGAGAGAAGCAACCTAGAACTAAGGAGAAATTTCCTGACAGTTAAAACAATTAATGTGTTAGGTATATTATTTATTAGTTAGTTAGTAAACTGACAGGAGAGCAAGGCAAAATGTTTCCTCCCCCAGTTTTTTCTCCACCTTCACAGCCCTGTCAGGTAAAGGTAAAGGTTCCCCTCGCACATATGTGCTAGTCGTTCCTGACTCTAGGGGGCGATGCTCATCTCCGTTTCAAAGCCGAAGAGCCAGCGCTGTCCGAAGACGTCTCCGTGGTCATGTGGCCGGCATGACTCAACACCAAAGGCACACGGAACGCTGTTACCTTCCCACCAAAGGTGGTCCCTATTTTTCTACTTGCATTTTTATGTGCTTTCGAATTACTAGGTTGGCAGAAGCTGGGACAAGTAACGGGAGCTCACCCCATTATGCGGCACTAGGGATTCGAACCGCTGAACTGCTGACCTTTTGATTGACAAGCTCAGCATCTTAGCCACTGAGCTACCACGTCCCTGTGAGGTAGTCTAGCCCAAATTCATGCTGGGGTTTTTGTGGCTGAAGTGGGAGGAGAACCAGGGTCTCCAACAACTTAACCACTAAGTATACTCTCTGTGGGTCTGTAAGATTCTCTCTCTCTCTCTCTCACACACACACAAACATACACACAAACACAACCCAAGCGGGGGTTGCATGCATGCGTGTGTGACCCAGCTTTAGTATAAAGCTGTCAAAGATAAACAATCTGCGTTACTTATCTGGCTTCCTCATCTCATTCTAAATATAATGTAGTCATTCATTTTTGTTTGGCTTGTTAATTCTGCCTTTTACGTTAAATCCCATTGCCAACCCCAAACTGAAATGGGGGTTGAGGATGACAGATTATCAGAGTTGGAAGGGACCTTGTAGATCATCTAGTCCAACCCCCCGCCCAAGCAGGAGACCCACACCATTTCTGACAAATGGTGGTCCAATCTCTTCTTGAAAGTCTCAAGTGATGAAGCTCCCACAACTTCCAAAGGCAACTTCTGTTCCATGGGTTGATTGTTCTCACTGTCAGAAAATTTCTCCTTGTTTCCAGGTTGAATCTCTCCTTGATCAGTTTCCATCCATTATTCCTTGTCTGGCCTTCGAGTGCTTTGGAAAATAGCTTGAACCCCCTCCTCTCTGTGGCAGCCCCTCAAATATTGAAAGATGCTATCATGTCTCCCCTGGTCCTTCTCTTCACTAGACTAGCCATGCCCAATTCCTGCAACCGTTCATCGTACATCATTTTAGCTTCCAGTCCCCTAATCCTCTTGGTTGCTCTTCTCTGCACTCTTTCTAGAGTCTCAACATCTTTTTATAGTGTGGTGACCAAAACTGGATGCAGGATTCTAGGCGTGGCCTTACTAGGGCTTTATACAGTGGTATTAGTACCTCCCTTGATCTTGATTGTCTCCCTCTGTTCATGCAACTTAGGTTGGGGGGAAAAGAAGAATGGGGGAGGGAGGGAGAAGGAAGGAAGGAAGGAACAGGAAGGACAAAGGGAAGGAGAAGTGGAGAAGAGGGGAAGGGGAATAAAAAATACATGCCAGTTGCACAGAGCCCGAATTTTGATCACATGATCAGGGGTTGTTAAGTGTGAAGACAGTGTTAACTCTAAAAATTTAAATTTATTTATTCTAAATTGCTGTTTTCACTGCTGTTCAGAGATGGGTTTCAGCAGGTTCTGATCAGTTCTGGAGAACCGGTAGTGGAAATTTTGAGTAGTTTGGAGAACCAGTAAATACCACCTCTGACTGGCCCCGCCCCTATCGATTCTCTGCCTCCCGAGTCCCAGCTGATTGGGAGGAAATGTGGATTTTGCAGTAATCTTCCCTGCCACTCCCACCAAGCCACGCCCCACCAAGCCCCACCCACAGAACCGGTAGTAAAAATTTTTGAAACCCATCACTGCTGCTTCGAAGGGCCACTCTTCGAAGGGCCACTCTTTCGGTGTTAAGTGAATTTCGTTGTATGGGTATACTGTGTATACACGTACAATGACAATAAAGTTATTTATTTATTTAAACGAATGGCTGTAAGTCGAGAACTATCTGTACCGCTTTTTTTTTTTAAAAAAAAAGTTTTAAAATACTTTGATGGACACACGGGCCCTCCCATCCTAGGTGCTCCAAGTTGATAGAACATTTCTACTTTACTGCAGCCAAATGACCCTGTGCTCCACTTAAGGGGGAGGGTTGGGGGCTAATTTAGGCTAATTTACTGATTGGTATTAACATTTTGCCCTTAAAAAAAAAAAGGGGGTGGGGGGGAAAGCCAGCAGCCCTTGCAAAGAAAAGGAAGCATTCTTTCCTGAATAGAAAAGGGCATATAATAACAAGAATATTGTAACTGGACTGATAACTGCGTCTCTTAAATTAATACTGGATAATTGGAAATGATAATTGGCAAATGACATTTCCTGCATGGTTAACCAGGGAAGAGGTATTATTGTTATATTGTTCTCCATGAATACTTGCAGGGCGGCTGTTAATAGCGTTTGTCAGTATGGCAGATAAAGGAGTGATAAAAAGTGTAATCAAATCTTATGCTTCAGAGCTTAAGATGATTGCCTGGAAGGGGTTTGGTGGTCAGGAAAAAAAAAAGTGCCCCCTCCCCAAGTTAAAAAAAAAAACTAAGTGAACTCGCCATGTTTTCACACTTGGTGCCTTGGTGGTGCAGCGGACTAAAGTGCTGTTAAGTTGCACTTAGCTGCCAGCTGCCTGCAATTATTGCAAGTTCAAATCTCACCAGGCTCAAGGTTGACTCAGCCTTCCATCCTTCCGAGGTAGGTAAAATGAGGACCCGGATTGTGGGGACAATAAGCTGACTTTGTATATATAAAAAAAGAACACCGCTTGGGGGGGGGGGCGAAAGCCCTACTAAGCAGGTATATACAAAAGTATGAAGGCTATTGCTTAACGCCCTGTAAACCGCCCTGAGTCTCCGGAGAAGGGCAGCATATAAATCGAACCAATAACCAATAATAATAAACTTTCTGGGCCTCTTTTGCTTTCGTCTCCCCAAAATCCAACTCTCCATCTGGGTTTTTTCCCCCGTTCCATTACTTTAGCCTAGATTTCTTGCAATCGTTTTAAGCCACCATTAAACCTAGTTTTAACAGACCCGAGGTGGGGAGGAGGTTCCCATGATTTCCGTAAATTGGAGCGTACGTCGTGTGTGTATATCAGTGGTGGGTTTCAAAATTTTTTACTACCAGTTCTGTGGGTGTGGTTTGGTGGGCGTGGCATGGCTTGGTGGGCGTGGCTTGGTAGGCATGGCACGGGAAGGATACTGTAAAATCTCCATTCCTACTCCACTCCAGGGGAAGGATACTGTAAAATCTCCATTCCCACCCCACTCCGGAGGAAGGTTACTGCAAAATCCCCATTTCCTCCCGATCAGCTGGGACTCGGGAGGCAGTGAATCGATGGGGGCGGGGCCAGTCAGAATTTTGACTACCGGTTCTCTGAACTACTCAAAATTTCTGCTACCGGTTCTCTAGAACTGGTCAGAACCTGCTGAAAACCCACTTCTGGTATATATGTTGTTGTTAACGTAAATGACTTTAATGCAACAGGAATTGGGTCCCAGTTATTAGCGCTGATGTTAGCTGAACCTGGCTTTCATTCTGTATCCTTAAATTTCATGCATATGCATATTCTGCCCCTTATGTACATGGGTAAGAGAAAAGGGTTGGAGATTAAGCCAGTTTGGGCTAGTGGTTAAGGCACCAGGCTAGAAACTAGGAGACTGAGAATTCTAGTACCACTTTAGGCATGAAAACCAGCTAAGTAACTTTGGGCCAATCAACAGGAGTCTGTGAGTCCTAGTCCCGCCTTAGACATGAAAGCCGCCCAGATGACTTTGGGCCAATCACCAGGAGACTGTGAATTCTAGTCCTGCCTTAGGGATGACAGCCAACCAGGGGACCTTGGGCCAATCATCAGGAGCCTGTTAGTTTTAGTCCCGCCTTAGACATAAAAGTCGGCTAAGTGACTTTGGACCAGTTCCTTTCCCTCAACCCAACTCACCTCACAGGGTTGTTGTTGTTGTGGGGAAAATAGGAGGAGGAGGAAGTATTAAGTATGTTCACTGCCTTGCATAACTTATAATAATAGAATTATATATAGTATAGTATAGTATAGTATAGTATAGTATAGTATAGTATAGTATAGTATAGTATAATACAGTACAGTATATTATAGTATAGTATAGTATTATTGTATTGTATTATATTATATTATATTATATTATATTATATTATATTATATTATATTATATTTATATTATTATATTATATTATATTTATATTATTATATTATATTATATTATATTATATTATATTATATTATATTATATTATATTATATTTATATTATTATATTATATTATATTTATATTATTATATTATATTATATTATATTATATTATATTATATTATATTATATTATATTATATTATATTATATTATATTATATTATATTATTACTATTTGATGTCTTGGGCTCATTTGATTATTTTGTCCTCTTCCATACAAGAGATGCACAGTGTCAATATTTGGAGACATTTTCCATACAGGTGTGCCCATAAGTCTGATTCACACAAAACTTTATACCTCAAACACAGCACCAAAACCCAGAGCTGGATCATGGACCAGACTCTGCCCGTGGGGTGGCTTAGCTTGATGACAGAGCTCACAGCACAACGCTAAGTCAAAGACAACGTCACCTAGGCTTGGTGTTTCCAAGTTTTGGCCACAGGAAGATGAGAGGACTTCAACTCCCAGAATTCCTTGGTCAGCCATGCTGGCTGGAGGATTCTGGGAGTTGAAGTCCACCCATCTTCAAGTGGCCAAGGCTGGGAATCATTGACCTAGGCCCATGATGGTGAACTTATTGTCAGGTTTCAATATCGTCTTCAAATAAAATAAATTGCATTTCCAAACAGATAGTCTTTGAAGAAATATTTCATTTTATTAAGCACAACAATCTGCCCCCAATCGTGGCATAGCCAACTCTGACTTCCTGACCCCAAACCCTCCCTTTCCGTTCCCCAAATCTCTGTGTCTCATTGGCCTTCTTCCAAATCACTCTCCCCATATCTACTACTTAAGCTCCCAGGAATGCCCCACCCTCCTTCTCATCTCCTAGGGGATATTATCTTCAAGGAAAATAAGTAGGTGAAATGTCAAGTGTCCTCTTGCCAGCTGCCCCCTCTCCTCCTCCTTATGTCAGCACTAGAGTAAATGCAGGTTGAAGTGCTGACACCTATGGCACGTGTGCCACAGCTGGCAGGCGGAACCATATCTGTGGGCATGCGAGTGTTGCCTTAGCTCAGCTCCAGCGTGCATGCGTGCGTGGCCAACTGATTTTCGGGCCTTTGGGGCCCACTGGAAATCGGGAAATGAGCAGTTTCTGGCCTCCAGATCTCCCCTAGAAAGCCTCTAGAGCCTGGGGAGAGCAAAAAACAGGCCTTCCGGTCCTACCAGAAGTCAGGAAACGGGCCATTTTCAGCCTCCAGGGGGGTGGGGAAGGCCGTTTTCATCCTCCCCAGGCTCCTAGAAAGCCTCTGGAGCCTGGGGAGGGCAAAAAACCAGGCTTAACGGGCCCACGGTGCCATCACGTACCAAAAGTGGGAGTTGTACAGAGGAGTCGCACGAGCATGCATGGGTGCTTAGGTGCATTGAATTATGGGTGTGGGCACGCATGTGCTTGACCCCCCGTGCTCCCCCCCGCTTTTGGTACGCGATGGCAAAAAGGTTAGCCATCACTGACCTCAGCCTTATTAAATTTTATCCAACCAGGGCTGAAGCTCCACCTAAAATTCCAGATGCTGCTGCATGTCAGTTGTCAGATGTTGTCTATGTAATATGACAATATGTCATATTACATATGTAATATGTCAACAAGTTAAGAAATACTCTAGGCATGGAGTCAACTGTCAGATTGTGTTAAATGATGATAAACTCCAGTCATATGTTGCCACCTGCTATATAGATCAGATCCTGCGATACTACTGAATTTGGCTCTATATCATCAGATAGCATGATTTAATTTAATTTAATCCCGCTTGGATTACTGCAATTCCCTCTACATGGGCCTGCCCCTGAGATGCACCCGGAGACTCCAGCTGATCCAGAATGCAGCTGCATGGGTTGTTATGAGAGCCCCTCATTACTCCCATATAACACCTCTCCTGCGTGAGCTGCACTGGTTACCAGTGGTTCTCCGGGTCCGCTTCAAGGTGCTAGTCCTCACCTATAAGGCCCTTCATCACTTAGGTCTGGGATATTTGCATGACCTTCTCCTGCCTGCCTCTCACCGTCCTGTTCGCTCACATAGGGCCGCTCTCCTCAGGGTTCTGACAGCGAGCCAATGTCACCTTGCTGTGCCCAGGGGTAGGGCCTTCTCTGTGGGTGCTCCCACCCTCTGGAATGAATTACCTACAGAGCTCCGGACGGCTCCTGATTTCCGCTCCTTCCGTCGGGACTTGAAGACTTGGCTTTTCAAACAAATAGGCTGAGACTGATTCCGGGCTTTTATTATTTACTACTAATTAATTATTTGGATTAAATTATGATTTTATTGTACTTGTTTCTTAATTTGTGTTCGCCGCCCTGAGTCCTTCGGGAGAATGGCGGCATATAAATACATGTAATAAATAAATAAATAAATAAATAAATAAATAAATAAATAAATACATGATTTACTGAATGGTACTTCATTTCTAGGAATATAACATATATGAAGAAGATATGGAAGCAAGATTAATTTTGCTTCTGTCCCAAAATTATTTTTTCAGCTGGGATGACTGCAAGTTAGGTCTTAGCTGCGAGTTAGGAACAGGGTACTATTAGGGGCACCCATAAGATAACCTAACCCTTTTATGTATGAAGGAATGTAAGCATGTACAGGTAGTCCTTGACTTATGACCACAACTGAGCGCAACACTTCTGTTGTTATGTGAAACATTTGTTCAATGAACTTTGTCCCGTTTTATGACTTTTCTTCCCACAGTTGTTAAGTGTATCTATCATCATCAGTGGTGGCATTCAGCCGGTTCGGTGCCGTCCTATTTAGCCACATTTTCTATGCCGCACGCATGCGTGCAAGCCGCGTTTGTGAGCAAAGCGCATGTGCGGAAGCACACACGCGCTCACATTATCGGTGCGCGGCGAAGAGGATCACATGACCCCAGAACACTTTGACTGTCATAAATATGAGTCAGTTGCCGAGCCTTCTGAATTTTTTTTTTAAAAAAAGTTTGGTTATACACATGTTAAAACATTGGACATGGTGTAACCCTCCTGGCATTCTCTTTGCCATACATACTAGTGTTGTGGTCCGCCAGCCATGTCTTATCTGTCAACCACATCTTCAGCTTCAACCACAACAATACACGGGCAAACAATGGATACAAACTCAAGGTAAACCGCTCCAAACTCGATTGCAGAAAATACGACTTCAGCAACAGAGTAGTCAAGGCCTGGAATGCTCTACCCGACTCCATTGTTACATCCTCAAACCCTCACAGCTTCAACCTTAAACTGTCTACCGTGGACCTCCCCGTCCCCTTCCTACTGTTCCCATTTATTTATTTTTTAATTTATTTTTATTTTATTCCGAATTTATATACCGCACCTTCTCCCGAGGGACTCAGGATGGTGTACAACCAGATAAAAACATACAATACAAACATTAAAAACAATTAAAAGGATATATATTAATTTGGCCCCGATTTAAGATAACAAACCATTTGTATTCATTTCTTTCGTTCATATCCATGTTTATACTTATATCTGTTATCTTGTACATGTTTGACAAATAAATAAATAAATAAATAAATAAATAAATAAAAATAAATAAATAAAATAAATAAAGTAAATAAAAGGAGACCATCTTTAAAAATTGAACAGCCTTCTCTCAACAGAGGGGAAGGATACAATATCACCTATCTACAATCTACAACACAGTCCTTTCAACAGTTCCCAGAAAGCTCCACACCCATTTGCACCACTCAGGTGTCCTCTGAGGACACAGATAAACCTCCAAGTGGCCTCTCAAGGACTCTCTAAAAGGATGCAAATGACCAGCCGTCTGCAAGGAGTATAAATCCTTCCCTTCCCCACCATCCAGTCAGAGCTGAAGAAGCTTCTTGGACGAGAAGCGAAACGTCTTCAAAGAAAAACCAGAAGTCCAGTTTGTTGAATATGCAAGTAGGAGTGAGTCTTACATCAGCCTTCACTCATTGGTTCATTTTCCCGCCGGCGAAAATGAACAAGCGTCAGTGGCTGACAGGCTGGACAGCTCCTGATAAAAGGAGCTGTAGCCTCGGGCAGTCCTGAGTTCGTCGTTATTTGTTGTTGTTCCATGTTGCCTCCAATAAACAAGTGTTTTACTTCACTACAATCGTCCTGCCTCTCTTTTCATGTCTGGACTTAACACAGTTGCCTCTTGAAAAAATAAAACACCTTTGGGACAACCACGACCTGGAGGACTGAGAATCTCCATAGAAATTTATCAGAAAACGTGGAGGAGTTAGCCAAAGAATCAAATGCACATAAAGGACATGAGAGGCTGATGAGTAGCAATTCCTGAAATTAAGCTCAAAAAAATCTAATGCTCGGAGCTTAAGGCTCCGCGAGCTGCAATTTGACAGGAGGGGTAGGATGGTAATCCAGGAAGTAAGATAATCAAGATGGAAGAGGTTTAGATGCAGATGAATGCAAAATCCAGGTGCACTTTTCCATAAGCGCCACTCTCCCACCCCCAACCCCTCCGGTCTCCCTCGCCCATTTCCAAAATGCTGCACTTTGAATATTCAGAAAAACACTTTTCTGTCTGTAGTTGCCAAGATAGCACATCTGATTTTGGGGGGATTACTTCCCCAAGCTGCTTTTCCATATGGCCTTATTTCATTCGAGAGCAAATATAATATTTTTCTTTCCTTCGGGTTTAGGCGGAGAAAATTCAGGCCACCAAGCCACGCTCACAGAACCAGTAGTTACAAATTTTACATTTCACCACTGGGCAAAACCCACTTCCTAAATGTTTTGTCTAGCAGAAGAAATTTTGGGCTCAATTGTGGTCATAATTCGAGGAATATCTGTAGAGTCCTTCATCCAGTTTTGGTCACCTCACTATAAAAAGATGTTGAAACTCTAGAAACAGTGCAGAGAAGAGCAACCAGGATGATTAGGGGACCGGAGGCTAAAACATACGATGAACGGTTGCAGGAACTGGGCATGACTAGTCTAGAGAAGAGAAGGACCAGGGGAGACAGGAGAGCAGTCTTCCAATATTTGAGGGGCTACCACAGAGAGGAAGGGGTCAAACTATTCTCCAAAGCACCTGAAGGCCAGAAAAGGAATAATGGATGGAAACTGACCAAGGAGAGATTCAACCTGGAAATAAGGAGAAATTTTCTGACAGTGAGAGCAATCAACCCATGGAACAGAAGTTGCCTTCGGAAGTTGCGGGAGCTTCATCACTTGAGACATTGAAGAAGAGATTGGACTGCCATTTGTCAGAAATGGTGTGGGTCTCCTACTTGAGCGGGGGTGGGTGGGTGGACTAGATGACCTATAAGGTCCCTCCCAACTCTGTTAATCCGAGTATCTGAGGTGGAATCAACCGTGTCTGCAAAGTTCAATCCTGGAAGATGCATGGGGAGGTTTTAGCTCCTACAAACATTCTCCATTCTCTCTCTCTCTCTCTCTCTCTCCCCCCTCTCTTCTTCCCAAGTTTTCAGCAAATTCTTGGCAAGTCTGAGCCATCTGTCAATCAATTTCCCTCATTTTACACCAAAGGGTAGACTAAGGTTGCCATATAAATGCCAGCCCTTGGTCCTCGCCCCCCCTCCCCACTGTAACCGATATTCTGTGATATCGTAAGGAGCGTTTTGTCCTGTTATTACAAGAAGATGTTGTTTATTTTATTTAAAAAAAAAATTCTTTTGGACCAAGCAGAAGCTGAAGCCTTTGAGTCCAAACCTTCCCTGTCTCCCACCTCCGGACGCCCCCTCCCCGCCTCCTCCATGCCCCGTAGCCATTGAGACCCATTGTAACTGATTCACTCTGAACAAACACAGGCTGACAGCTTCCTTCCTCCGTATAAACACAACGAACAACTTAGACATAGTTCAAAGATTTTAATACTCCCGACATGACTTTAACCCTCTGGTCGGACTTGCTGAGTTTGAATTTTGTTTGAAAAATGCCACCTTTTTTTAAAAAAAAAAAAAGGAAGAAAGAAGGCAAGCAATACTACTACTACTACTACTACTACTACTACTAAAAAACTTCCTACATCAATGTTTTCTTTTTTTTAATAGTATAAATATTTTTATTGTTTTATTTATTTATTTTATTTTATTAAATTTCTATACCGCCCTTCTCCCGAAAGGACTCAGGGCGGTGAACAGCCAGAAGATAAAACATAGAGATACAAAATATAAAATAGATTAAAACGAATTAAATAATTTGGCTGAATTTTAAAATACCCCATAATTTAACAGATTAAAATTTGTATTTAAAATTTAAATTTAAAAGAGGAGAAGATTTAGGCCAGGCCAGCTTGATGAAATAAAAACGTTTTAAGCGCGTGACGGAAGGTGCGCAGATCCGGGATCCTCCGTATCTCCGGGGGGAGCTCGTTCCAGATCGTAGATCTGGATATATCCCAAATTCCATTTCTATATTGAACAGTGTGTTTTCTAGGTATCCAAAGTGTTAAAATATAAACATCAACATAATCATTATAATCATGTACATATAAACGTATGTGATAACATCTATCGTGATTGAAAAGTATACCATCTTCCATTATAATATCAATTATATAAAGAACAGCTTTCCTTTTTTAATAGCTCAGCAATTTCCTTTATTTTATTTATTTTTTTCCTGGTTAGGCCGAATCCCTGTTTCTACTGTCTTAACTTTTTGGATTGTTTCGCTACTGAGGAAAAACGGGGCTGATTATTTTGCGATTATGCTGGCCTGAATTAATAGTTTTCCCTCCTCGATGGAGATATTCATCCAACAACTTTATTCACATATTTATTGTGTGCATTTGTTTATTAAGTTTATATGCAGCCCATCTCATCGCTGAGGCAACTCTGGGCGGCTCAACAATGATAAGATAGATAAATATAAAAACAATTATTTTTTAAAAAAAGTTACATAAGAGCTAGGATCAAGGAGATGTATGGCACAGATATAACAGATCTGACAGATACAACAGATATAACAGAATATTAGAGTTGGAGGGGACCTTGAAGGTCTTCTAGTCCAACCCCCTACTCAAGCAGGAGACCATATACCATTTCAGACAAATGGTTGGCCAATCTCTTCTTAAAAACTTCCACTGTTGGAGCATTTACAACTTCTGAAGGCAAGTTTTTCCACTGATTCCTTCCTTCCTTCCTTCCTTCCTTCCTTCCTTCCTTCCTTCCTTCCTTCCTTATTTTATTTTATTTTATTTTATTTTATTTTATTTTATTTTATTTTATTTTATTTTATTTTATTTTATTTTATTTTATTTTATTTTATTTTATTTTATTTTATTTTATTTTATTTTATTTTATTAATTTAATTTAATTTAATTTAATTTAATTTAATTTAATTTAATTTAATTTAATTTATATGCCGCCCTTCTCCAGAGACTCAGGGTGGCTTACAGTGTGTTAAGCAATAGCCTTTATACTTTTGTATATTTTATACAAAGTCAGCTTATTTCCCCCACAAACTGGGTCCTCAATTTACCTACCTTAGAAAGGATGGAAGGCTGAGTCAACCTCGAGCCTGGCAAGATTCGAACTTACTTTAATTGCAGACAGCTGGTGTTAAATTACAGTGCCTTTGTCTGCAGAGCTATCCAGGCTTCCTTCCTTCCTTCCTTCCTTCCTTCCTTCCTTCCTTCCTTCCTTCCTTCCTTCCTGACAGTGAGAACTGTGAGAACAATTAACCAGTGGAGTAGCTTGCCTTCAGAAGTTGTGAGTGCTCCAACATTGGAGGCGTTCAAAAAGAGACTTGCCACTTGTCAGAAATCATAGAGGGTCTCCTGCTTGAGCAGAGGGTTGGACTAGGTGACCTACAAGGTCCCTTCCAACTCTGTTACTCAATGTCTTCCTTCCTTCCTTCCCCTCCCTCCCTATTTTTCCTTCTTTCCTTCCTTCCTTCCTTCCTTCCTTCCTTCCTTCCTTCCTTCCTTCCTTCCTTCCTTCCTTCCTTCCTTCCCTCCCTCCCTCCCTCCCTCTCATCCCTATTTAAATCCTACATCAGGAGCTAGCCATTTCATGCCTCTGATGAAGTGAGCTACAGCTGTCCACAGCTTATACCTTTAATAAAATTTATTAGTTGGGAAATTTGTTACCCTCCGATTTTCACAGCAGTGTGGAGAAATTTAACAGAATTATTAAATATTAAGCAGACCATTCCAGCCTGCAACATTTTTGGGCTCATTCCAAGATTGGGTAAAGAAGATGCATTAACAAACCATAATAAGCTCGGGTAGCTTTTTAAAAACCTTATTGGTTCTAGTGGCAAATCACGCTGCAAAAACCTGGCCTATTTCCCGAGTTTAAGGTTAAATGAGCATCCTGACGTCTAAATTCCTGATGGGAAGTAATCAGGGGTGAAATCCAGTATGTTCTGACAGGTTCTGGAGAACCAGAAGCGGAAATTTTGAGCAATTCGGACAACTGGCAAATACCACCTCTGGCTGGCCCCAGAGTGGGCTGTGAATGGAGATTTTGCAGGATCCTTCCCCCAGGAATGGGGATTTTGCAGTATTCTTCCCCTGCCACGCCCACCAAGCCAACTGGATGAGTGATCCAATCACCAGGAGACTGTGAGTTCTAGTCCTGCCTTAGGCATGAAAGCCAGCTGGGTGAAATTGGGCCAATCACCAGGAGACTGTGAGTTCTGTGAATTTGCACTATTCCGGTGACACCGAGAACACAGATAAATCTCCAGGTGGCCTCAATGACTCTCTAAAAGAGGGCAAACGACCAGCTGCCTGCAAGGAGTATAAATCCTTCCATTCCCCACCATCCAGTCAGAGCTGAAGAAGCTTCTTGGATGAGAAGCGAAACGTCTTCAAAGCAAAACCGGAAAGTCTAGTTGCCTCTTGAAAAAAAGCACCTTGTCACTTAATATCCTCCAAATAAACTAGTAGAGCTGAAAAAGAGGAAGGAAGGTAACATTAAAAACAGCTGAGCTTTTTGGGACGAGATCAAGAGAGCTGTCAATCAACCGGTAGGATGCCTTTCCATTGACCCATATACAAGCTTTATCTTGGAGCCATTATCTTCTAAGACAATGTTGACTAATAGCTCTTTCTTTGCTCTGGTTTCTGTTTTAAAGCAAGAACAAATCAGCTTAATTCCACGCCAAATCTTTCTCCAATGCTTCTTTAAGCCCGGCAACAATGATAATTATTTTAAGACGTATGACTAAGAACTCGCAGGAGTTGGGAACTTTGTACAGTCTGTGTTGTGTCTATGTTCCTCTCTCCGCTTTCCTTTCCTCGGAGTGGGAACATTTAATCGTATTTAATCTCTCTGTGCATGAAAATCCCATTAACTTTGTCATCTGGTGGTGACTTTTTTTTTTAAAGAAAACTTTCTAACTCTAACTCTTTCTAACTCGGATTCGGCTGGGCGATGAGCTTTGACTGCTTTTTCTCCCAAATAACAAATAAAGGGGTATGTTTTAAGGTTTAAATGACTTGAGAAAAAAATGCACCCAGGCTCATGGAGGCCGAGCAAATTTCAAATGATATTCCCTTTCCCTTTTTCTAATTTTAACGATTTGAGTTTTAGTATAGAATAGAATAGAATGGAATGGAATGGAATGGAATGGAATGGAATTTGAGAAGGAATAGAATAGAATAGAATAGAATTGGATAGGATAGGATAGAATAGAATTGAATAGGATAGAATAGAATAGAATAGAATAGAATGGAATGGAATGGAATGGAATGGAATGGAATGGAATGGAATGGAATTAGAGAAGGAATAGAATAGAATTGGATAGGATAGGATAGGATAGGATAGAATAGAATAGAATGGAATGGAATGGAATGGAATGGAATGGAATGGAATGGAATAGAATGGAATGGAATGGAATGGAATGGAATGGAATGGAATGGAATGGAATTAGAGAAGGAATAGAATAGAATTGGATAGGATAGGATAGGATAGGATAGAATAGAATAGAATGGAATGGAATGGAATAGAATGGAATGGAATGGAATGGAATGGAATGGAATGGAATGGAATTAGAGAAGGAATAGAATAGAATTGGATAGGATAGGATAGGATAGGATAGAATAGAATAGAATAGAATAGAATAGAATAGAATTCTTTATTGGCCAAGTGTGATTGGAAACACAAGGAATTTGTCTTTGGTGCATATGCTCTCAGTGTACATAAAAGAAAAGATATGTTCATCAAGAATCATAAGGTACAATACTTAATGATAGTCATAGGGTAGCAATCAAAACATATTAGGAAACAGTCAATATAAATCGTAAGGATATCAGCAACAACAGTCATGTGGGAGGAGATGGGTGATGGGAATGATGAGAAGATTAACGGTAATGCAGACTTAGTGAATAGTTTGACAGTGTTGAGGGAATTGTTTGTTTGGCAGAGTGATGACATTTGGGGAAAAAACTGTTCTTGTGTCTAGTTGTTCTGGGGTGAAGTGGTCTATAGTGTTGTTTTGAGAGTAGGAGTTGAAATAGTTTATGTCCAGGATGTGAGGGGTCTGTAGATATTTTCACAGCCCTCTTTTTGACTTGTGCAGTATGCAGGTCCTCCATGGAAGGCAGGTTGGTAGCCATTGTTTTTTCTGCAGTTCTAATGATCCTCTGAAGTCCGGGTCTGTCTTGTTGGGTTGCAGAGCCAAACCAGACAGTTATGGAGGTGCAGATGACAGACTCAATCATTCCTCTGTAGAACTGGATCAGCAGCTCCTTGGGCAGTTTGAGCTTTCTGAGTTGGCACAGGAAGAACATTCTTTGTTGTGCTTTTTTGATGACGTTTTTGATGTTGGGTGTCCATTTTAGATCATGTGATATGGCAGAACCTAGAAATTTGAAGGTCTCTACTGTTGATACTGTGTTGTCTAGTATTGTAAGAGGTGGAAGTATGGAAGGGTTTCTCCTAAAGTCTACCACCATTTCTACGGTTTTGAGTGTGTTCGGTTCCAGATTGTTCCGGTCGGAATTAGGTTTTAATTTGGTTTACCCATGAACATCTGGATTGGATGTATGTTTTCATTAGATGGCGGCAAATCGTTGTCTTTATGGATTTAGCAGAACACAAATGGACATAATGAAGGAGAAGACACTCATTTCTTCATCACTGGGCCCAGCCCAAGTCTAACCCAGGATAAAAAGAGTGGATTATGGGTGTTTTCCTTCAAGGTGGAGATGTTGGGTGGAAGGAGGAATCTAACCAAGGAAATCGCCTAATCGGCTTCTCTTAACTACCGTTAAATCTGCAAGGACCGGCTCACTCATTGCTAAAGATGGATAGCTTCAATTGGCCAAAGTAGCCAATTTTATGCTGGCATACTTTTTTGATGTGGTTGTTATTGTTGTGGATGCAAAGTCTATTTTCACAGAGTCCTGAAGAAAAGACTTGAGTTAATGCTGTGCCAAGATCTGTCTTGAATTTTCTCCGAAAACGTTTCTTCCCTTATGAAAGAGCTTGCTCATTGAATATAGCTTTATATTTTTTAGGATGGTTGCGGATTTCACTTGGATTTCTTTTGGAAGCATCCTTGGCTCACTTCTGCGTGGGAGGAGATGGTCCTCTGCCCCCCCCCCACTTTTCCTTTTATTTCCCCCTTTTATTGCTT
Source organism: Arizona elegans (assembly GCA_022577455.1). Classification (NCBI taxonomy): domain Eukaryota; kingdom Metazoa; phylum Chordata; class Lepidosauria; order Squamata; family Colubridae; genus Arizona; species Arizona elegans. The sequence continues at coordinate 85,117,078 of JAKOOJ010000007.1, read as the reverse complement.
TGTGGCCTCGTGACTTCCCACCCGTAAATGCCCCTTTTGTACTTTTCTTGTGTCATTGTGATAGCAATAGCACTTAGACTTATATACTGCTTCACAGTGCTTTTACAGCCCTCTCTAAGGGGTTTACAGAGTCAGCATCTTGCCCCCAACAATCTGGGTCCTCATTTTACCGTCCTCAGAAGGATGGAAGGCTGAGTCAAGATCGAACTCCTAGCAGTAGGCAGAGTTAGCCTGCAATACTGCATGCTAACTGCACCACCACACCTTCCTTCCTTCCTTCCTTCCTTCCTTCCTTCCTTCCTTCCTTCCTTCCTTCCCACTTAGCAATAGCACCTAGACTTATATACCACTTCACAGTGCTTTACAGCCCCTCTCTAAGTGGTTTACAGAGTCAGCCTCTTGCCCCCAACAATCTGGGTCCTCATTTTACCATCCTCGGAAGGATGGAAGGCTGAGTCAACCTTGAGCCGATGAGATTCGAATTGCCAAATTGCAGGCAGCTGGCAGTCAGCAGAAGTAGCCTGCAGTACTGCACTCTAACCACTGCGCCACTGAGGCTCAACCAATAAACAGCCCAACCAAAGAAACCCCAGAACCATTCCACCAAAACTGATAGGGCAAGCCACTAGAATATAAATTGAAAGCAAACCCTACTCCCTACTTGCACTGATGATGTTATTTAGTTGGGTCATGAAATGTCTGAAAGAAAACAAGCAAGCTCAGAGAGCACCAAAGATGCCTCGTTTCAACCCTGAGCTACAAATATTCTCCATTATTGGTACTTAAGTTGTCAATAGGCTTTTTGCCTCTGTTCCTGGACAACACACACATACACCTACACAAACCAACCCCCTAACACAGAGGTCTTCAAACTTGGCAGCTTTAAGACTTGTGGACTTCAACTCCCAGAATTCTCCAGCCAGCATAGCTCCCAGAATTCTGGGAGTTGAAGTCCACAAGACTTAAAGCTGCCAAGTTTGGGGACCCCTGCTCTAACAGTACATTAAAAAGATACACTACTGGAAGTGTACACAATTGTAGTTCTATTTTTTTATTTTTTTTAAAAAAAGGGCTTAGATCAAGGGAGCTTGGAGATAGAAATTAGCATCAGGAATGTTTATGTCAAAGAACCAGGGCGAGGAGATTTGCATTAAAAATGTCACAGGAGATTCACAGTTATGTAAATTAGGAGAAGTTGTATACAAGGTACCTCACAGAGATGAATTTTGTTCTCTGGAATTAAAAGCAAAAACTCCTTAAAGAAGTCCCTCCGAGTTATCTTTTTTTCTAGACAAGGCTGTCCCAAAAGATGCTTTTTCAAAAGGCAACTGGAGTTCGTTTTTGTTTTTTTCCTTGAAGATGTTTTGCTTCTCATCCAGGAAGCTTCTTCAGTTCTGACTGAATGGCTGTTCTGACCTAGGCTGCCTTAAAAAGCAGGAAGCAGAGTCTTGGTCCCGGCAAAACCTCTTTTATTTACACGACTGTGAATTACTTTCATTCACAGTCAGCAAGGCCTGTCCAAACAGTTTTTCAAAGGAATATTTATCAACACAGACCTTATCTCGCTTGGCAAGCTGCCACGTAACTTGTTTCCAAATGCAGTACAAGGCAAAACTTGGCACAGAGTCTCTCAGAGTCACGGAATGAACGAATTGTTTCCTGCAAAAGCCCACTCCCTGTTCGCTCCTCTTTTGTTTCCTATGGGAGGGGCCAATCACCTCCAAGGCGTGGCTTTACTCTCAAGTCGACCCTGCTTTCTGAGTTGTTCTTGTCTTGTGGCAGATCTGTGCATGCGCACATTGGGAACAGGCTCCAGCTGTTCCTCTGCCTCGCTGCTGCCTAGCTCCCTCTCTACCTCCAATGCAGAGCCCTCGTCCGAACTTTCCTCAGTCCCCAGGATTGGCCCAAGTTCCTCCCCAACCTCCTCACTGCCAGTTCTGCTGGCCACCGGTGGGCTGCAACAATGGTGGAGGATGGAAGGATTTATATTCCTTACAATAAGGAATATAAATCCTTGTTAAGTTTCCTTATAACAAGGTGTATAAATCCTTCCTTTCTCCACCATTCAGTCAGAATGTCAGTGTTTCAGCGCTGACATATGAAAAGAGAGGAGAAGCTTGAATTTTTGCCTACTTAATTCCTTTGAAGATTCTGTTTCCTCGGAGATGGGAGGAGGGGGGGACATTCCTGTGATCTGACAGAGATGGGATGAGGAGAGTGGCTTGGAAGATAGCCAATGAGATGCAGAGAATTGGGGATCGGAAAGGGAGGGCTTGGGGGGCAAAGGTAATGTAATGAAGTGGGCTCTGATGGATGACCACTAGATAACTTTCTATTCACTCTATTCTAAAAAGCAATGCATCCGGTTGGAAAAAGTACAAACTCAGCCAAAATCCTTTTGGTTCCTCTAGGAGGCCTCTAAGTTGTCAGAAGAAAGGAACATTCTAATGACATACAGCTTAAAGGTTGGTTAGGTCAAGGGGATCCACATGAGTTAAAAGTTGTCCATCGTCAAAAGCTGATTTGAATCTATGCTTCAGTAACTGTTTGCAAAGAAACTCTGTAATAAGGAAATGTCAATTAAAAATGATAAATGTATATGACCATATGAATTGCTGAGTTAACAGAATCCTTTGTCTAGAAGGGTATAAAACCATTGTACCTAATTTCTGTCTTTGTTCAACGCTTCATGTACAGAGCCTTGAACCTATTGCGCAATATATAAAATCTGTCTCTGATTAATCTAAAAGTTGTGTTTGTCTTATTAAATCCACAACAAAGGTCAGTGCTGACCGCGAAAGAGCCAGGGACAAATCACTATGCTCAATAAAGAGAAAATTTCCTCAAAGATCGGCAGTTTGGAAATTCATTTATTTTGAGATAGCATCGAAACCTGACACAGAATTGAAGAGGCTTCTTGGATGAGAAGAGAAACATCTTCAAGGAAAAAAAACAATGTCCAGTTGCTTTTTGAAAAAGCACATTTGGGACAACCGTGACCTGGATGACTGAGAATCTCCACAGACACAATGACATTCCTGACTGTCCCTATAGACACCCCTATACATAACAAAAATTCTATATCCATGACGGTGAACTTATGGCACGGGTGCCACAGGTGGCACATGGAGCCATATCAGTGGGCACATGAGCTCAGCTCTGGCATGCATGCGTGCACCGGCCAGCTGATTTTTGGGCCTTCTGGGCCCACCAGAAGTCAGGAAACACACTGTTCCTGGCCTCCAGAAGGCCTCTGGGGTGGGGGGAAGGCTGTTTTTGCCCTCCCCAGGCACCTAGAAAGGCTCTGGAGCCTGGGGAGAGTGAAAAATGGGCCTACCGGGCTCACCGGGCCATCGCGTGCCAAAAGTGGGGGTAGCACAGAGGGTGGGGTGCATAGAATTATGGATGTGGGCACGCGTGCGTGTGACCCCACCATGCTCCCCCCACTTTGGGCACGCAATGGCAAAAAGGTTAGCCATCACTACTCTATACATAACAACTGTGGCAAAACGGTTATAAAATTGGGTGTGACTCACTTAACAACCGGCAACAGAAATTTGTGTCCCCATTGGGGTTGTCGTACGAAGTCTGTAGTACGAAGTATGAAAAGGTACGAAGCCTCTTCAAAAGTTAAAGATTCCTGGAAAAAAAAAATCGAATCAACTTTAGTTGAAAAGCTCTGTTTTGTTCTACGTTAAGCTGTAACGGATCATTTTAATCTCATTTCTGGTGGATCATTTCGTAAACAAGGCAGGGATGGTAACTGGAATTTAATTAGATTTGGGGGAAAGGCACCTGCCCTTCTCCATAACTTTCTCCGAGGCCTGCATTCTCCTGAATTCAGAGGAAGGTTTATTCATTATTATAAATCACGCAAATGGTGGCTGCATATAATCTACCTCAGAAATATATATATATATTCTGACAGCCTGTCCTACCCTCACCGAGTTACGTAGAGGTCAAATGTCCTGGATTGTCACCGTAAGCTATAAACAATAACATTTGTGACTATTTACAACCCAATTCTGATTCTGCAAGCCGTGTTATCTCTCTGCGGTTTCTATATTCCTATTATGAAATGATCGTGCAAAAAGACTGCCCTACTTACTTAGGACAACTTATTTATTGCTTCTGTTGGCTGGGGATATTCTGAAAATCAAAACTCTAGATCAATGATGGCAAACCTTTTTGGCACCGAATGTTCAAACCGGAATACATGTGCATGTGTGTGTATGTGCGTGTACCGGAGCACCGGAAACCCGAACACCAGCTGGCTGGTGCACACATGCCTGGTTTTTGGCCATTTTTGGCTGTTTTTCGGGTCATTTTAGGGCCAAAAAATGGCCTGAAAACAGCATGAGAATGGCCTGAAAACGGCCTAAAACAGCCTAAAAAGGGCCCAAAAACCAGCCTGAAAACGGCCTGAAAACGGCCTAAAAATGGCCCAAAAAACCAGCCTGAAAACGGCCTGAAACGGCCTAAAACAACCTAAAAAGGGCCCAAAAAACGGCCTGAGAACGGCCTAAAACAGCCTAAAAATGGCCCAAAAAAACAGCCTGAAAAGGGCCTAAAACAGCCTAAAAAGGGCCCAAAAAATAGCCTGAAAACAGCCTGAAAACGGCCTGAAAACGGCCTAAAAATGGCCTAGAATACAGCCTAAAAAAGGCTCGAAAAACGGACTGGTTTCCGGCTATTTTCCGGCCATTTTCCGGCGCTCTGGCGCCCACAAAGACTAGCTGGCGACAAAACCAGAAGCTGGCGATGGTGAGCGTGCCCACAGAGAGGGCTCTGCATGCCACTTCTGGCACGCGTGTCATAGATTCGCCATCATGGCACAAGACAAACAAACACACACAGAGACAGACAGACATTACATACAGGCAGGCAATTTTCAAGTTTAGGTCAGATGAATTTTATTTCACATCCTCGTTCCTCTTATGGTCGGTGAGGCTTTAACTCCTTTGCTGCTTTGATCCGGCCCTCATACGAATTGCATTACTCTGAGAACAAGCTATGCCCATCGCGAAGGAGGAATTTTTGGAGACTTTGGCTTCCTCTTCGGAAAAAACAGTCACAAACTAAGAACAGGATTGAGAAGCAGCTGATTAAAAAAACGCCGTGTTGGGCCTCTGCCCACTGATGATTCTTTACGGTCACAAAGAACATTAAAAAAGGGTGGGCCGCGTTGGTTTTGCTTAAATAAACTATTTTCCCTTCCCAACCCCCTGGATTTGTGGAGAAAATAACACAATTCTTCATTTGGAGAAAAGAGACGAGGGAAATGTGGGGTGTATTCACACAATGTGACCGTCTCTCCATTTCATATCCTATATGGGAAAAAAATAACAGAGTTGGAAGGGACCTTGGAGGTCTTCTAGTCCAACCCCCTGCTTAGGCAGGAAACCCTATACTATTTCAGACAAATGGTTGTCCATTTTTCTTCTTAAAATTTTACAGTGTTGGAGCACCCACAACTTCTGGAGGGAGGTTGTTCCACTGGTCAATTGTTCTGTCAGGAAATTTCTTAGTTCTAGGTTGCTTCTCTCCTTGATTAGTTTCCACCCATTGCTTCTTGTCCTGCCCTCATGTTTTTGGAAAATAGACTGATCCTTTATAATGCCATGATAAGACCACACTTAGAATCTTGCATTCAGTTTTGGTCACCACGATGTAAAAAAAAAAAGATGTGGGGACTCTAGAAAGAGTGCAGAGAAGAGCAACAAAGATGATGAGGGGACTGGAGGTTAAAATATATAAAAACGGTTGCTGGAATTGGCTATGTCTAGTTCAATGAAAAGAAAGACTGGGAGAGACACGAGAGCAGTCTTCCAATATCTAAGGGGCTGCGGCTGCCACAAAGACCAGGGAGTCAACCTATTCTCCAAATAACAGAGTTAGAAGGGATCTTGGAGGTCTTCTAGTCCAACCCCCTGCTCAGGCAGAAAACCCTATGCCATTTCAGACAAACACTTGTCCAGTCTCTTCTTAAAAACTTCCAGTGTTGGAGCACCCACAACTTCTGGAGGCAGGTCATTCCACTGATTAATTATCCTAATTAAATATTAATTAATTAAATTTGATTGTTAATTAATTAATTAATCAATCAATCAATTAATCTGTGTGTGTTCTCTGGCTAGAAGCAATCTTGGCTTCTTGGATTCTTAGTCAGGGAATAGAATAGAAAGCATGATGACATCATAAGCATGTACGGCCAATGAGATGCAGCTATGTACTGATGTCACAGAGAACATATCTAACTATTCTGTACTGTAGGGCATTTGGCTTTCAAAGGAATTTAGAAAGTGACAGAGAGATGAGGGAGGGAAGGGGAGAGAGAGGGAGGGAGGGGAGGGTAGAGGGAGGGGAGGAAGAGAGAGGGAGAAGGGAGGGAGGAAGAGAAGAGAGGAGAGAGGGAAGAGAGGAGATAGGAGGGAGGGAGGAAGAGAAGAGAGAGAAAAGAGATGGGAGGGAGGGAAAGAGAGAGGAAGGGGAGGAAAAGAGAGAGAGAGGGGAGGGAGGGAGGGAAGGAGAGAAGACAGGGAGAAGAGGGGAGAGGGGAAAGGGGAGAGGGGGGAGAAAAGAGAAGAGAGAGGGAGGAGGGAGGGAGGAAGAGAAGAGAGGAGAGAGGGAAGAGAGGAGATAGGAGGGAGGGAGGAAGAGAAGAGAGAGAAAAGAGATGGGAGGGAGAGAAAGAGAGAGGAAGGGGAGGAAAAGAGAGAGAGGGGAGGGAGGGAGGGAAGGAGAGAAGACAGGGAGAAGAGGGGAGAGGGGAAAGGGGAGAGGGGGGAGAAAAGAGAAGAGAAGAGATAGGAAGGAGGGAGGAAGAGAAGAGAGAGAGAAGAGAGAGGGGAGGGAGGGAAGGAGGGACAGGGAGAGGAGAGAGAAGAGAGGAGAGAAGGGAGGGGGAAGAGAAGAGAGAGAGAAGAGAAAGGGGAGAGAGAAGAGAAAGGGGAAGGAAAGAGGGAGAGGAGAGAAGAGAGGGAGGAGGGAGGGAGGAAGAGAAGAGAGGAGAGGAGAGAGGGAAGAGAAGAGATAGGAGGGAGGGAGGAAGAGAAGAGAGAGAGAAGAGAGAGAGGAGGGAGGGAGGGGGAGAGGAGAGAGAAGAGAGGAGAGAAGAGAGAGAAGAGAAGGGAGGGAGGAAGAAAAGAGAGAGAGAAGAGAAAGGGGAGAGAGAAGAGAAAGGGGAAGGAAGGAGGGGGAGAAGAGAGATGAGAGAAGAGAGGAGGGAGGGGGAAGAGAAGGGAGAGAGAAGAGAAAGGGGAAGGAGAGAGGGGGATAGGAGAGAGGGGAGAGAGGAGAGAGGAAGGGAGGAAGGAAGAGAGAGGGAAGAAGGAAAGGAGGGGATGGAGAGTGTAGGGACGGAGGAAGAGAAGAGAGAGAGTAAAGTGGCAGGAGAGAGAGAGGGGTGGGGGGAAGGGAGTCCAAAGCTATGGATGATTTTGACAAGGTCCAAATGATTCAAAAATGATTCGAGTATTTCAATTCAGACCCAAATTTTGTTAGGGGGACCCTATTAAATAAGGATAAAAAAAAGGAAAATTCAAAACCCTCCGTCTGGCTGTAGGGAAGTAGGTAGCAGCAGACTGAAAGAAGGCGAAGTGTATAGGTGTTTATTCAGTAATCAATCATGGGGGAGGAAAGATTTGCAAGCTGCAGCAAGACGGGGTTTATTATTATTTTTTTTCTTAACCCTTCTTCATTTTTCCTCCTCTTCCTTATTGTTGATCTTTTTTTTTTAAATTATTTTTATTTTTTTAAAAAAGAGGAAACCGGGAGGAGGAAGGCGAACCTAGCATTGCAAAAAAGGAGCACATTGGTTGCCTCATCAAAAGGCAGCAATCACAGCTAAATCAGCATGCAAAATGCCACTCAACCTTGGGCCTTTATTAAAATTTGCTGGGACTCAATTTGAGATAGCGATCGTTCTTATTAAAAAAAGCAAAATGTAAGATAGTTTTTTTTATATATATATATATATATAAATCTCTGGATGGAATGGAATTGTTAATCAGCATAGAGTGATGTGATTTCTCTGTTGCAAATCCTGCCGAGGGCTCAGAACTGGCATATTACCATAATTCCTAGTCTAAAGCTGGCAGCTCAGGAGGAACAGGGATGGGAATAAAGACATGCTGGCATTTTTTAAAAAAATGTTCAGGCAAAGCTGAAATCGAGGTAAACATTTCGGTCCTAGAAACAAGGAGATCCCCTCTGGGTTGTGTAATCATCATGCCCTATTTTTTAAAAAGCTCACTTTCATCTCTCTTTCCACCAAAATCCACAAAGGTATGGGAAAGCGGAGAGAAAATATATCAAACGGTCTCTTCCTCAAGATGGAAAGTTCTGGAAAACTCCAGAATGTTCCATTCCTTCCTTAGGGTTACTCTGGGTCCCTAATGAGGGTGTGGCACGTTGGAGCTCCACCCAGCTTAGTGTTATCTTAATTTCATTTAACAGAGCGTTAACCAGATTAACAGGGTTGGAAGGGACCTTGTAGGTCATCTAGTCCAACCCCCCGCCCAAGCAGGAGATCTGACACCATTTCTGACAGATGGCAGTCCGGTCTCTTGAAAGCTTCCAGTGATGAAGCTCCCACAACTTCCAAAGGCAACTTCTGTTTCATGGGTGGATTGTTCTCACTGTCAAAACATTTCTCCGTATTTCTAAATTGAATCTCTCCTTGATCAGTTTCCATCCATTATTCCTTGTCTGGCGTTCGGGTGCTTTGGAAAAATAGCTTGACTCCTTCTTTTTTGTGGCAGCATCTCAAATATTAGATAACACTGCTGTCATGTCTCCCATTTTGGGAACTTAAGATCCTTATTTATGCTTTTGATGTTTTATACAGGTCGTCCTCGACTTACGACCACAATTGAGCCCAAAACTTCTGTTGCTAAATAAAACATTTGCTAAGTGGGTTTTGGCCCATATTATGGCCGTTCTTGCCATGGTTGTTAAGGGAATAGCTGTAGGAGTAACACAGTGGTTAAGTGAATTTGGTTTCCCCATTGATTTTGCTTCTCAGAAGGTCGCAGAAGCTGATCACATGGAAACACCCTCCCCCCAACAAGGCACTGCAACAGTCGTAAGGATGAGTCAGTTGCCAAACATCTGAATTTTGATCGCGTGACCGCAGGGATGCTGCAACGGTCGTAAATGTGAAGATGGGTCATAAGTCACTTTTTTCGGTGCTGTTCTAACTTTGAACAGTCATTAAATGAACTGTTCTAAGTCGAGGACTACCTGTACTGTATTTTATTCAATGCCAGTAAGCTTCTTGTACAAAGCAATATTCATCTCCACCAGTGGTGGGATTCAGCCAGTTTGGGCCGGTTCACGTGAACCGGTTATTAAATTGCTGGCTTCTAGAATTGCTTCCCTTCCAGGAATCCCCACATCCCCTGTTTTGGCTCCCAGGTAAGTGCAGAGAAGCCTACTAGGCCCAAAACGGGACATCGGGAAGTGCGGTGTGCCACCCCCTCCCCCCGTGGCCCGTTTTTGCTCCCAGGAGGCTGCAGGGAGGCCTACTAGGCCTGTTTTTGCTCCCAGGGGGGTGCAGGAGGCTGAGTGCTGCCTGTCACACCCTCTGGCCACACCCATCATGGCCACACCCACCCAGCCGGTCATTAGGGCAGAGAACCGATTGTTAAATTATTTTAATCCCACCACTGATCCCCACCCTACGTTAGATAGGGTGCCCAACATGGACACTTGCAAATAAAGCATAAGTGAAAGAAATGAGATATTTGAGGAAAACTGCCGGAATGACCAGAAGGGATAAAATCAAAAAAGGAGATCATAAAGAGAAAGAATTAGAATAGGACAAACCTTACACTGCACACAAAAATAGCAAATCAAGTGGTTTGGAGACAATGTCTTGGGATTCCATCATGTGCAAAGCATATACAAAAAGAGGAGAACACGAGGCAGATCCAGAAGAAGATGGAGAGAGATAACATTAAAGATGCACCATAAGAGCATCAAATAACCATGGTCGAGGCTGCCAGAAGTGCAAGAAAATGATAGATAATGGATAGATGGGTAGATAGATGGATAGATAGATGGATAAATAGATGGATAAATAGATGGATAGATGGATAGATGGATAAATGGATAGAGATAGATAGATAAATAAATAGATGGATAGATGGGTAGATAGATGGATAAGTAGATAGATAAATAGATGGATAGATAAATAGATGGATAGATGGAAAGTAGAACGATGGAAAGATGGATTAATGGATTAATGGATAAATAGATGGATAAATAGATGGATAGATGGATAGATAAATAGATGGATAGATGGATAGAGATAGATAGATAAATAAATAGATGGATAGATGGGTAGATAGATGGATAAGTAGATAGACAAATAGATGGATAGATAAATAGATGGATAGATGGAAAGTAGAACGATGGAAAGATGGATTAATGGATTAATGGATAAAAAGATGGATAAAGAGCTTTGGTGGCGCAGCAGACTAAAGCACTGTTAAGTAACACCAGCTGCCTGCAATTACTGCAAGTTCAAATCACACCAGGATCAAGGTTGACTCAGCCTTCCATCCTTTCGAGGTAGGTAAAATGAGGACCCGGTTTGTGGGGGCAATAAACTGACTTTGTATAAAAAAAGAACACCGCTTGGTGGGGCGGGAAGGGGGGCGAAAGCCCTACTAAGCAGGTATACATAAAAGTATGAAGGCTATTGCTTAACGCATTGTAAGCCGCCCTGAGCCTCCGGAAAAGGGCGGCAGATAAATTGAACCAATAAATAAATAAATAAATAAATAAATAAATAAATAAATAAATAGATAGATAAATAGATAAATAGATAAATAGACGGATAGATGGATAGATGGATAGATGGATAGAGATAGATAAATAAATAAATAGATGGATAGATGGATAAATAGATGGATAAATAGATGGATGGATAGATGGTTAGACGGATAGAAGGAGGGTTTTTTTTTAATCAGTTGTAGGTATTTGTTAAACATTTGCTACAGGCAGAGATTAAATGGTGGTATTCAGCTGGTTTGTAACAGTTATCACGGATGGGACCGCCCATCTGCCCCAGCTCCAAACTGTCCTATTGAGGCTGGGTGCATACGCAGAAGGCGCGTGAGCGAGCAAAGCAAATATGTGGAAGGCCAGGAGCATGCCCGGATGGCATGCGGATGGCACATGGATGGTTCGGGAAAACTGGTAGCGGCAACTGCACGGAAGGTGCGCGCATGAGCAAAGCATATGCACGGTAGGCACGCGGGCGAAGAGTGCATGTGCACACGGTCATCGACCAGCAATAGACAGACAATAAATTAAAAATAATACTGACATTAATCATGAATAATAACCGAATGCGAAGTGGTGTTATTAGCTAGTTTTAGAAAATACACTTTTCCCAAAAGGTTTCCACAATTTTGGCCGCTACTGTAGTTCTAGGTTCGATCTGGTAAGTTCCCATCTGTTACTTTTTGTCTTGCCCACTGGTGCTTTGGAGCAGGGGTCTCCAACCTTGGCAACTTTAAGACTTGTGGACTTCAACTCCCAGAGTTCCTCAGCCAGCTTTGCTGGCTGGAAGTTGAAATCCACAAGTCTTTAAAGTTGCCAAGGTTGGAGACCCCTGCTTTGGAGAATAGGTTGACTCTTTCTTCCTTGTGGGAGCCCTTCAAATATTGGAAGACTGCTATCAAGCGTGCCATGCTATGGAAGACTGCTGTAGAAGGATGCTGGCTGGGGAATTTTGGGGGCTGAAGTCCAGCCTACCTTAAAGTTGCCAGCTTTGAATTATACCGATGTAGTGGTTAAAGAAACTAAACCAGAAACAGAGAGACTACAAATCTTGTCTTGGATATGAAACCATCTGTTTAGCTTTGTGTCTGTTCCTCTCGCTCTCTCTCTCTCAGCCCAGGAAGAAAGAAACACCAAATCATTTCTGAAAATGTCGCCAAGAAAACCACAGGTCCTCATTCATGTAGTCATCAAGATTCAAGATTAACTCAAAATCCAATCAAGACAAAGGACTGCTTGTCGTAAACCTTCTGAAGAAACCACGTCCATGTTCTTTGCCAATAAAACATCAATGTGTCATTAGATATAGAATACCTTTTGATACGCAACGTATTCTATTAGTGGCTAGAGAGAATAGAGATAGAAGTTAGAACCTGGGAAAATATTATTAGATGTACTGCTATATAATATAATATATTATTATTACGATGTGACTAAAAGTCATACCAGATGCTGTTTTAGGACCTCTTTCCAGAGCACAATACCATATTCTTTTGAGACTGAAGGTTGCCAATGTAATGCAATGTATTATTATTATATATACGTAAGTATTAGAAGTTGAAAGATTATTATTATGTACAGTGATGAGCATGTCGTGGGAATGGCTGATGGTCGGATTCCGAAAGATCTCCTGTATGGAGAATTAGTGCAGGGAAAGCGTTTCCAAGGGAGACCACAGCTGTGATATAAGGATATCTGCAAGAGGGACCTAAAGGCTCTGAAAATGGACATTAACAACTGGGAAACCTTGACCTCCGATGGTTCAGCTTGGAGGCTAAAGACGCAGCATGGCCTTCTCCAATTCGAAGAGACACTTGTTCGGCAGGCTGAGGCAAAGAGGCAGTCCCGGATCCAGCGAAATCTGGGGGCTGGGCAGGGGACAGAATGTATCTGCCCTCAGTGTGGAAGGGATTGCCACTCTCGGATTGGCCTTTTTAGTCACACCAGATTCTGTTTTAGGACCTCTTTCCAGAGCACGATACCATAGTCTCTTGAGGCTGAAGGATGCCAATGGTGGGTTTTTACCGGTTCACCCCGGTTCGGGCGAACTGCTAGTGGCGACGGCGGGAGGCTTGTCTCACCCGCCCGGACATCATCACGGATGCTTTGCGCATGCGTAGAAGGTTCTGTGCACGAGCAGAAGCGCTGCACACGAGCGAAGCGAGCACGCACGAGTGCGCTCACAGTTCCGAACCAGTAGTGAAGGTAAGTGAAAACCACTACTAATTATGTACATGTAAAAAGTATTATTAGTATTATTATCATCATGTATAAAGTAAATTGACCCAGACAATACATTGCTCACTAAGCACCTATCTATTTATTTATTTTATTTTATTAATCATATTTCTATGCCGCCCACTCTCCAAGGACTCTGGACGGCTTACAACAATCGACAGTATACTAAATAGTATACCCACTTCGGAAGGATGGAAGGCTGAGTCAACCTTGAGCCGGTGAGATTTGATCCGCTGATCTGCTGAACTAGCAGTCAGCTGAAGTAGCTGCAGTACTGCACTCGAACCACTGCGCCACCTCGGCTCCTTTGCTATGTTAAAGAAAAAAGTATAAATAATGTTTTTTAAAAAAATCATCAACATGTCTATGTAGATTCTCAGTCATCCAGGTCATGGTTGTCCCAAAGGTGCTTTTTCAAAAGGCAACTGGGCTTTGTTTTTCCTTGAAGATGTTTCTCCTCTCATCCAAGAAGCTTCTTCGGTTCTTTTCTAAGGCCTATGAAAAGATAGCCATGTTGATCCCAAAAGAGCTTTTTCAAAAAGCAACTGTACTTTCTTACATTACACTTCCCATCAGGGGTGAGTTTCACTTACTTTTACCACCGGTTCGCCCCGTATGTGCACACTCAGTTCGCGCATGTGCCATTTATACATGCGCCCAGCCTTCCGTGCATGCGCTTTGCTCACTCGCGTGCCTTTTGCACATGCGCCTGGCCTCGAAAACATGCCTAAATAGGACAGCATAGAGCTCGGGCAGGTGGGCAGATGGGCGGACCCATCCACGATCTCTTCTATCGGTTCGTCCGAATCATGCCGAACCGGCTGAATACCACTCTGCTTCCCACCCAAGAATCTTCGTCAGTTCTTCATAACTGAAGAAGCTTCTTGGAAGAGAAGCATAATGTCTTCCAGGAAAAAAAGTCCAGCTGCTTTTTGAAAAAAGCACCTTTGGGGCCCGAAATGGATGTATCTTTTCATAGTCCTTAGAAACCGGGTTCAAAACGAAGACCTCTTATCCTTTTTAGCTTCTTCTGAACTTAGCTCCTGTTCCTTTAAGAAGGCCTTGAAAAATGTAAATATTATTCTCAATTCTTGTTCACATTTTCCCCCCAATGCAACGATCAAAGTCGTATTTACAGTTTTGATTATGTCGCGTTGCAAAGGACGATTCTGATCCAAGGCAGTTTCTGCAAAAAGATGTGTTTCGTTCCGTTTTCTCCTGCTCTTCTTCTTCTTCCTCCTCCTCTTCCTCCCTCTCCGTGAGATAGTCTTTCCCCTTTTTCCCCGCGGCTGCTTTATGCGAAATATTGGTAGTATTTGTCAGCCCGCGAGTGTCTTGAGGCTGCTTCTGAGAGATATAAGGAGGCAACTGATAAGAAGGCATCAGAAGGGCAGTTAATTGCCTCCAGTCTCTCGGTGCTGGGGAATATTTAAAATCTATGGGATTAAAGGCAGATTAAAAACTGTGAAAGCAGGAGCCCAATGGTGCTGAAAGATCCTAATCAGGAAGGGTAATGGCAAAGCAAAAATGAATGTGGCGAATAAAATGACAGATAGGAAATTCAGATCGGCTTCTAATGCTCAGAGTTCCATGTTGTAACCGCAATTCATCTACGTGTAAATCACTTTTTTTTCTTTTTCTTTTTTTTTTTTCCTTTTTGGCTCCCAGCTTATCAGCCCATCACTGAATTAAAAATGCTCTTTCCTTGGAGGATTAAAGCGGGTTTGATTGAAGTCAGTGTGAAAACTGGCTAATAAGTCTGGAAATGTCAGAAGGGGGCTTCCGATGAACACACTGCTGTTGTTCTCTTCCTAACAGGACCAGGGGAAGGGGAAGTTTGACAAAGGGCATAGTAAGTTTACTTAGGAAATAACAGCCCCTTCCTTCCTTCCTTCCTTCCTTCCTTCCTTCCTTCCTTCCTTCCTTCCTCCCTCCCTCCCTCCCTCCCTCCCTTTCATCTCTCTCTCCTTCCTTTCCTCTTTCTCTCTCCTTCCTTCCTTTCCTCTCTCCCTCCTTCCTTTCTTCTCTGTTTCCTTCCTTCCTCCCTTCCCTCCCTCCCTCCCTCCCTTCCTCCTTCTTTCCTTTCCCCCTCTCTCCTTTCTTCCTTTCCTCTCTCCCTCCCTCCTTCCTTCCCTCCTTCCTTTCCTCTCTCCCTCCCTCCCTCTTTCTTTCTTTCTTTCTTTCTTTTCTTTCTTTCTTCCTTCCTTTCTTTCTTTCTGTCTCCCTCCCTCCCTCCCTCCCTTCCTCCCGCCCTCCCTCCCTCCCTCCTTTTCATCTCTCTCTCCTTTCTTCCTTTCCTCTCTCTCCCTCCCTCCTTCCTTTCCTCTTTCCCTCCTTCCTTTCCTCTCTCTCTCCCCCCTTCCTCCCTTCTCTCCCTCCCTTCCTCCTTCTTTCCTTTCCCCCTCTCTCCTTTCTTCCTTTCCTCTCTCCCTCCCTCCTTCCTTCCCTCCTTCCTTTCCTCTCTCTCTCTCCCTCCCTCCCTCCCTCCCTCTTTCTTTCTTTCTTTCTTTCTTCCTTCCTTCCTTCCTTCCTTCCTTCCTTCCTTCCTTCCTTCCTTCCTTCCTTTCTTCCTTTCTTTCCAGGTAGTCCTCAACTTGTGATCACAATGGAGTCCCAAATTTTCTGTTGCTGAGCAAGACAGTTGTTAAGTGAATTTTGCCCCATTTTGTGACCTTGTTTTGCTACACTTGTTAAGTCAATCACTGCAGCTGTTAAAGGAGTAACATGGCTGTTAAGTGAATCTGGCTTCCCTATTGGTTTGCTTGCCAGAAGGTCGCAAATGGGGATCACATGACCCCGGGACACTACGACCGTCATAAATATGAGCCAGCTGCCAAGCACCTTAAAAAAGTGACTTCTGACTGTTTTTCACACTTACGACCATTGCACATCCCTGTCCTTCATATGATCAAAATTCGGCCACTTGGCAACTGATTCATATTGAAGTGATTTGATCATCTTTTGCGACGTTCTGACGAGCAATAGGGAACCTAGATTCACTTAACAACTGTTTTACTAACTTAACAACTTCAGTGATTCACTTAACGAACTATGGCAACCAAGGTCATAAAATGGAGCAAAACTCACTTAACAATAAAAGTGAGTTTCTGTATCTCAAATGCAATTTAATGCAAACTTGTCTGTAATGGCCTTTCGTTGTGCTCGCTCATCCCTAAAAAGCGTTTTCTGTTGCAAATTTTAGATTGTATGTATGTATCTGTATCTGTATCTATATCTATACAGAGGTGAAATTTACTTACCTTCCCTACTGGTGCAGAAGTGCACGCTCCATGTGCGCACCCTCGCTCCGCTCATGCGTGTGTGCACATCACATGAGATTTTAGACCCTCTGCGCATGCACAAAGCCTCCTGCGCAAGCGCAGAGGGTCAAAAACAGCTTACTTCCTGGTTAAAACCAGGAAATAATGATGTCTAGGTGGGTGGATGGAGCCTTGCATTGCCGCCGCTACCGGTTCACCAAACCACGTGCCGCTGCTGCTCCTGATTTGCCCAAACCGGTGTAAACCAGTAGCATTTCACCACCGTATCTATCCATCTCCATCTCCATCTCCATCTCCATCCATCTATCCATCCATCCATCTCTCTCTCTCTCTCTCTAGTATCTCTCTCTCTCTCTCTCTCTCTCTCTCCCTATCCCTATCCCTACCCCTACCCCTACCCCTACCCCTACCCCTACCCCTACCCCTACCCCTACCCCTACCCCTACCCCTATCCATCCATCCATCCATCCATCCATCCATCCATCCATCTATCTATCTATCTATCTATCTATCTATCTATCTATGGAATTTTGGGAACCCAATTTGATTTAATTCTGTTTTAATTCATCTTAATTTTTATATTGTATATATTTTAATCTTGGCTGTTCACCGCCCTGAGTCCTTCGGGAGAAGGGTGGTATACAAATTTAATAAACCTAAACCTAAACTTAAATCTATCTATCTATCTATCTATCTATCTATCTATCTATCTATCTATCTCTACAGTATCTCTGTCTCCATCTCCATCTCCATCTCCATCTCCATCTCCATCTCCATCGCCATCCATCCATCCATCCATCCATCCATCCATCTATCTACCTATCTATCTATCTATCTCTACAGTATTTCTATCTCCATCTCCATCTCCATCTCCATCTCCATCTCCATCTCCATCTCCATCTCCACCTCCACCTCCACCTCTACATCCATCCATCCATCCATCCATCCATCCATCCATTTATCTCTACAGTATCTCCATCTCCATCTCCATCTATCCATCCCCCCCCTCTCTCTCGTATCTCTATCCCTATCCCTATCCCTATCCCTATCCCTATCCCTATCCCTATCCCTATCCCTATCCCTATCCCTATCCATATCCATCCATATCTATCTATCTATCTATCTATCTATCTATCTATCTATCTATCTATCGAATTTTGGGAAGCCAATTTGATTTAATTCTGTTTTAATTCATCTTAATTTTTATATTGTATGTATTTTAATCTTGGCTGTTCACCGCTCTGAGTCTTTCGGGAGAAGGGTGGTATACAAATTTAATAAACCTAAACCTAAACTTAAACCTATCTATCTATCTATCTATCTATCTATCTATCTATCTATCTATCTATCTCTACAGTATCTCCATCTCCATCTCCATCTCCATCTCCATCTCCATCTCCATCTCCATCTCCATCTCCATCTCCATCCATCCATCCATCCATCCATCTATCTATCTATCTATCTATCTACCTACCTATCTATCTATCTCTACAGTATTTCTATCTCCATCTCCATCTCCACCTCCACCTCCACCTCGACATCCACATCCACATCCACATCCATCCATCCATCCATCCATCCACATCTACATCTACATCTACATCTACATAATTGTAGATGTAGAGAGAATCAGGATAATTCAGTTTTGGTCACCACACTATAAAAAAAGATGTTGAGACTTTGAAAAGAGTGCGGAAAAGAGCAACAAAGATGATTAGGGGCCTCAAGACCAAAACATATTTTCGAACAGTTGCAGGAATTGGGTATGTTCTAATTTAATGAAAAGGAGGACCAGGAGTGACATGATAGCAGGGTTCTAATATCTAAGGAGCTGCTCCAAAGAACAGGGGGTCAAAACACCTGAAGGCAGAATAAGAACCAATGAGTGGAAACTAATCAAGGAGAGAAGCAACCTAGAACTAAGAAGAAATAACAGTGAGGATAATTAAATTAGTGGAGCAGTTTGCCTTCAGAAGTTATGGGTGCTCTATCACCGGAGGCTTTTAAGAAGAGACGGGACAGTCACTTGTCTGAAATAGTATAAGATCTCTTACTTGAGCAGGGGGTTGGGCTAAATGACCTCCAAAGTCCTTTCCAGCTCTATTCTGACCTTTCAGAGAAGTCACAGTGATGGGGGGAGGAGAGGGAGGATCCATAGAAAAGAAAACTGGTCCTTCTCTCAGAGCTATTTGCTCCATAAGGGACAAACCCCGCAAGCATCATTTCGTTATTCTGTACGCCGTATGTTTTCTTCCTTCAGCTTGAATGGCTCACTTTTGCTGACATGCTGCCTTTGCAGTCGGTTCACCTGATCTCGCTCTTTAGCCTGGGACCATGGCCAGGTTTGAAAATTATCATTCCGGCCCTTTTAACACGACCTTTTGCTTTATTAACCTCCGTGCACATTTCCATTTATTTCCATTTCCGGAGCCTGCCAGCAAATCAACAAAAATGTTTTCCTTCGACAGAGGAAAGTAAACGCCGCTGAAGCTAATTCCATATTCCATCGGAGTAACTTGGCTTTAATGCTGTGGGAAGCTTGAGTGGCCAAGCGTGAACGGCAAGGAAAAGCAATGCATTGCTAAGTTAAGGGACATCAAACATCACTGTGACAAAAAAAATAAAATAAAAATGCAGCTCTCGGTCCGGATGACTCGGGTGACAACGATTGCGTTTCACACGAACCTGCGGCGTGAATTCACCCCTTTTTCTGGATTCGCACATTCCTTGGGCTGTTCGACGCAAGGTATTGAGCCAAGCCCGTTGAAGACTTTTCGTCTACATTTGTACAACACGTTATGCTCAGCTGGCATGAAACTTGGTTGATTTGTGGTTTAGAGTTGCCCCATCCGGGGCTGTCAAACACCAGGGAAATCAGGAGATCCAAGCAGTTGCAAGTTTAGGCTGTCTACAAGAAATTGGAACGACTGATGGCCAACTTGGTGGTAGATAAGAGTCAAAGGAATTCAAGGTGGGTGTTGTGGCCTGTACGGGGCCTGTGCGGATTGTAGCTGATTCTGACAGCGAGGAGGCTGGTGTGGTGCTGGGCCAGCAGCCTGTGCAGCTGGCACCCGAGTCGGACAGTGAGGAGGCTGGAGAAGATGTGGTGCCAGAGGCAGGGATTCAGCCAGGGCCTTCAGAACCTCCAGAAGCTCCTTTAAATGAAGAGGATGAAGAGGATGAGCCTCTTCTCGACGCACAGGCATGCAGAGCTGCCAAAAGGCAGGAGTGGCTCCTCAGGAGGAGGTCTCCTCGAGAGTAAGACTTGGGGCTAATTGGCCACTCCCTTAGCCTATTTAAGGAGGAACACCGACTGAAGCAATTTGCAGGGAACAACTTCATTCACTCTTCTTCGTGCCTCGATCTTAATTCTTTGCAAATTGCTTCTGGGCTTTCTGCCAACCAAAGTAAGATTAAGATTAGTTATTCTTTGGATTCTTGTAGGCTGTTGAGAAAGTTATTTAACAGCCTTTGTTTGGAAAAAAAAAACCTTATTTAATTTAGTAAAACTAAAGTTTGTACAGACTTTGTGTATGCTGCATTCTTTGGGGTCCGTAGCTGGGGCAGAACAGCGGGCTGGACTTACATCTCTTGTGGACACGAAAGGTTTCATGACTAATGACGTGTTTGACCCCTCCCTTGGGCTCAGCCTGGTCAAATCATATTAGCCTGACTAAGTGGCTCAGTGGCTAAGACACTGAGCTTGTCGATCAGAAAGGTTGGCAGTTCGGCGGTTAGAATCCCTAGTACAGGTCTCCTGCGTGAGCAGGGGGTTGGACTAGATGACCTCCAAGGTCCCTTCCAACTCTTGTTACTGTTACATATCCTACAAGGGGCATTCTGTTAGGATGGAGTTTGTTGCATTGGGCAAATCCAGAATTCAGACACCAGGAGAAAGATAAATTAAAAAATAATAATAAAGTTTTCACCAGACTCTGAATCTAGCTACAGATTACTACTACTAATAACAATAAGAAGAAAAAAATTGAATAATTGATGGGCAATAGCAGGAGATAGTAAAATAGAATACAAAGAATTGGGGAAGATCACTTAATCTGGACTAGACTAAACTGTCTAAACGAAACAAAACTATTTTTAAACCATTATATAAACTATTTAAACTATTAAATTAGATTAAACTGGACTAGAAGACCTCCAAGTTCCCTTCCATCTCTATTCTATTCTATTCTATTCTATTCTATTCTATTCTATTCTATTCTATTCTATTCTATTCTATTCTATTCTATTCTATTCTATTCCTGTCTTGCCTTGTCTATTTGATTTCATTATTCTGTTCTGTTCTGTTCTGTTCTATTCTTGTCCCTGTCCCTGTCCCTGTCCCTATCCCTATCCCAGTGGTGGAATTCATTTTTTTTTACTACCGGTTCTGTGGGCGTGGCTCGGTGGGTGTGGTGTGACTTGGTGGGAGTGGTTTGGTGGGCATGGCAGGGGAAGGATACTGCAAAATCTCCATTCCCACCCCACTCTACTCTGGGGCCAGCCAGAGGTGGTATTTGCCAGTTCTCCGAACTACTCAAAATTTCCGCTACCGGTTCTCCAGAACCTGTCAGAACCTGCTGGATTTCACCCCTGCCCTATCCCTATCCCTATTCTAATCAGAATAGAGCTGGAAGGGATCTTGGAGGTCTTCTTGTCCAACCCCTTGCTCAAGCAGGAGACCCTATACTTTTTCAGACTGGTGGCTGTCCAGTCTCTTCTTAATCCCCCCTCCACCTCCTGGTGATGAAGCACCCACAAATTCTGAAGGCAAGCCATCCCACTGGTTAATTGTCCTCACTGTTAGGACGTTTTTCCTTAATTCCAAGTTTTATTTCTTCTTTCTCCTTTCTCTCTGCCTCCTTCTGTGATCTGTTATCTAGTGTTTTTCCCCCCCTTGGAACTAGATTCTAAAGATCATGAAAATTGGGTCCCCCTCCTTCCTCAATTTTAGTTTAAAGCCTTTTTGATAAGAGGAGCACTCGAAGGAGTGCAGCAGAGCTGGCAGCAGGGTCAGGCAGTGAGGAGGTTGGGGAGGGACTTGGGCCAGTCCTGGGGGCTGGGGAAAGCTCAGAGGAGGGCTCTGCATCGGAGGCAGAGAGGGGGCCAAGGCCATCTGATAGTGCAGCCATGTGCAGCCTCCAGAGTCTGACAGCAGCGAGGCAGAAGAACAGCGAGAGCCTGTTCCCAGTGTTTGCATGCGCAGAGCTGCCAGACGACAAGAACAATTAAGAAAACAGGGTCGACTTGGGAGTAAGGCTTGGAGATGATTGGCCCCTCCCATAAGACATAAAAGAAGAGCGAATGGAATGTGAGCTTTGGCAGGAAGCAATTAGTTCATCTGGCCGATTCCAGATTGGAAATTTCTGTTTGTGACTCTGTGCCAAGTTTGGCCTTGCTCTGCGTCTGGAAATTAGCTCTCTGGCAGCATTCCACGTGAGATAGGTGGGTGTTGATAATCTTCCTCTGAAAGACTGTTTATCAAGCCTTGCGGACTGTAAATGAAAGTAATTTACAGTCGTATAAATAAAAGAGGTTTTGCGGGACTAAGATTGTGCTTTACACTTTCTAAGGAAGCTTAGGTCAGAACATACCGTATTTTTTGGAGTATAAGACGTACCTTTTTCCCCCCTAAAAGGTGCTGAAAATTTAGGTGTGTCTTATACACTGAATGTAGTCCCACCCACCAACTGGCCTCCACCCTTTGGCCTCTGCTCCCAGCAGTTACCGCCTTGCAGCAAACAGCAAGAAAAAAACAGCTCCTTTCAGCTTCAGCACAGCCTTATTAGCACAAGTTGATTGGATCGGCCTCTTGACTCTCAGCTGTTTTGCTCTCAGCTGTTTTGGGCAGGCCTCTGCTGCTTGCTGCAAGGAAGAAAATTGCTGGAGCAGATTTTTTTTTACCCTTATGCTAATCAAGCTATGCTGAAAACGAAAATGAAAGTAAAGCAGGCTGTTTGCTGTTTGCTGTTTGCTGCAACGAGGCAAAATTGCTCAGAGGCAGAGGCATATTTCTTTTTCTTCTTTTCCTCACCAAAAAAAGGTAGGTGCATCTTATAGTCCAGTGTGTCTTATATTCTGAAAAATACGGTATATTCTTTCCAGTTCTTGGGAGGTGCAGTCCATCCCTTGGCAGTAGCCTTTTATGGAGGTAATGCATGGCCTAGGAAGCTGTTTCCACTTTGTCGAAGGAGTGCTGTATAAAACGAATATTTTGATGCATGTTATACTTTTCTTACAGAGCCAAGAATGAGATTCTGGCTACGGGAAAGATGAGCTTGCATTAAAAAGTTTCCAAAAACTGGGGGGAGTGGGGGGGGGATGTGATAGGCTGGGCAAGTTCTGCTTCTAGCACCTAGAGGCCCGATGAAACTTACTGTTAGCCGCAGGGGGGCACAGCAATTATTTTGATTAATATAATTGGATGGCAATTAATGCACCCAGAAATGAGACAAATGCAACTTTCAGCCAGTTCAGTGACTCAGACCTCTGAATGGTTCCAGCCCCAAAATGCACAATTACTGTGCTTCAATTTAAAAATAAAAATAAATGAAAAATCTGGCTCTTGACTTTAAAAGCATGATTTTGAAATACTTGCTTTTGTTTCATTTTTTTTTTTAAAAGCATGCCATTTCAGAGATCTCACCCACTTCTGACTCTTGGCGTGCTTGAAACAGGACTTTGCTTTGTTGTTGTTAGTTGCGAAGTCATGTCTGACCCATCACGACCCCATGGACAACGTTCCTCCAGGCCTTCCTGTCCTCCACCATCCTCTGGAGTCCATTTAAGTTCACACCGACTGCTTCAGTGACTCCATCCAGCCTCCTCGTTCTCTGCCATCCCCTTTTTCTTTTGCCCTCCATCGTTCCCAGCATTAGGCTCTTCTCCAGGGAGTCCTTCCTTCTCATTAGGTGGCCAAAGGATTTGAGTTTCCTCTTCAGGATCTGGCCTTCTAAAGAGCAGTCAGGGTTGATCTCCTCTAGGACTGACCGGTTGGATCGCCTTGCAGTCCAAGGGACTCGCAGGAGTCTTCTCCAGCACCAGAGTTCAAAGGCCTCGATTCTTTGGCGCTCAGCCTTCCTTATGGTCCAACTTTCACAGCCATACATTGCAACTGGGAAAACCATCGCCTGGACTATACACACTTTTGTTGGCAGGGGACTTTACCGTGTGGTAAATGTTCAGTATTTCAGAGTGTATCTTTCCAGCATCTGCAGAACACTGAAGAAGTCAGCTACAATAGTGGAATATTGCTAATAATGGAATAATAATAATAAGAAATAAGTTTCTGGGAACTTATCTCTCTTGCTTGCCTTTCTGTAGTTAATCCTTCCTGAAGTGTTTTTAAAGAAGTAACAAATATGATTATGGGACTGGAGGCTAAAACATATGACGAACAGTTGCAGGAACTGGGTATGTCTAGTTTAATGAAAAGAAGGACTAGAGGAGACATGATAACAGTCTTCCACTATCTCAGGGACTGTCACAAAGAAGAGGGAGCCAAGTGATTCTCCAAAGGAGCTGAAGGCAGGATAAGAAGCAATGGATGGAAACTAATCAAGGAGAAAAGCAACCTAGAACTAAGGGGAAATTTCCTGACAGTGAGAACAATTAATCATGGAACAACTTGCCTCCAGAAGTTGTGAATGCTCCAACACTGGAAGGTTTTTAAGAAGATGTTGGATAACCATTTGTCTGAAGTGGTGTAGGGTCTCCCACCTGAGCAGGGGGTTGGACTAGAAGACCTTCAAGGTCCCTTCACCTCTGTTATTCTATTCTATTCTATTCTATTCTATTCTATTCTATTCTATTCTATTCTATTCTATTCTATTCTATTCTATTCTATTCTATTCTATTCTATTCCATTCCATTCCATTCCATTCCATTCCATCCCATCCCATCCCATCCCATCCCATCCCATCCCATCCCATTCTATTCTATTTTGACAACCTTAGAGTGGCAATGAACCAGTATTGAATGACTAGCCTCTAGAGGTTATGCGTGCTCTAACCCTGGAGGCTTTTAAGAAGGGACTGGACAGCCAGTTGTGTGAAATGGCACAAGAATCAGAATAGAGCTGGAAAGGGCCTTGGAGGTTTTTTAGTCCTGCCTCTTGCTCAAGCAGGACATCCTGTACCATTTCAGACAAGGGACTGTCCAGTCTCTTCTTTAAAAAAAAAACCCAATGATGAAGCACCCACAACTTCTGGAGGCAAGCTGTTCCACTGGTTAATTGTCCTCCAAGAAGATATCCAAGGTGTCGTCTAACTCTGTTATTCTGTTATCCTGTTATTTTTTGTTTTTGTTTTAAATATTTTAAAAGATACTTGGCATCTAAAAATCATCACCAGGATGCCCCTTTCATGTTGAAGCCTTGGTCAAATTATATATAGTTTGATTTTTTTAATTAAGTTCAATTAATAAAATACCAGGAGCCCTGGTAGCGCAGCAGACTAAAGCACTGTTATTAACATCAGCTGCCTGCAATTACTGCAAGTTCGAATCTCACCAGGCTCAAGGTTGACTCAGCCTTCCATCCTTTCTAAGGTAGATAAAATGAGGACCCAGTTTGTGGGGGCAATAAGCTGACTTTGTATAAATATACAAAAGTATGAAGGCTATTGCTTATTCATTGTAAGCTACCCTGAGTCTTCAGAGAAGGGCGGCATATAAATCAAATAATAATAATAAAAAATTATTTCTGGTAGATCCATTAACCCTGCTCCTATTAACAGCGGTGTCCCCCAGGGCAGAGTTTTAGGACCCACACTCTTTACATAAATGACCTTTGCGATCATATAATAAGCAACTGTGTTCTCTTCGCTGACAATGTAAAACTGTTCAACACCACCGACAATGCTGCTGCCCCTACAAGGAGACCTTGACTATGAGTCAGAATGGTCAAACAATTGGCAACTCCAAATCTCAACCAATAAATGCTCTGTCTTACACATTGGCAAAAGAAAAATCAGAACATCAAATAAAAGCTGGGCCAAAATGACCTTGTAGACCCGTGATGGTGAACCTATGGCACGGGTGCCACAGGTGGAACATGGAGCCATATCTGTGGGCACGCGAGCGCATGTGTGTGCTGGCCAGCTGATTTTCAGGCCTTCCAGGCCCACCAGAAGTCAGGAAATGGGCTGTTTCCGGGCCTCCGGGTGGGTGCGGAAGGCCATTTTTGCTCTCCCCAGGCTCCTAGAAAGTCTCTGGAGCCTGGGGAAGGCAAAAAATGGGCCTACCGGGCCCACCGTGTCATCATGTGCCAAGAGCGGGGGGAGAGCAGGGGGTCACATGTGTATGCGTGGTGGTGGGGACGGTGCACATTGAATTATGGGTGTGGGCATATGCGCACGCAATCCCCCCCACTCTGCCCGCTTTTGGCATGTGACGGCAAAAAGGTTAGCCATCACTGTTGTAGACGATCCCCACTCTGTCAAGGACTTTGGGGTACTCCTCTCTAATGATCTAAGTGCTAGAGCTCACTGTAACAACATTGCCAAAAAGACATTAAGAGTTGTTAACCTAATTTTGTGAAGCTTCTTCTCCGGTAACATTGTACTGCAAACTAGGGCATACAAAACCTTTGCTAGACCAATTCTTGAATACAGCTCGTCTGCCTGGAACCTACACTGCATATTAGACATTAATACGATTGAGCGAGTCCAGAGGTATTTCATGAGAAGAGTCCTCCACTCCTTTGCTCACAACAGAATCCCTTATGCCATCAGGCTTGAAATTTTGGGATTAGTAAACTTAAAACTATGCCGTCTTCGGTCTGATCTAAGCATAGTACACAAAATTATCTGCTACAACGTCCTACCTGTCAATGACTACTTCAGTTTCAACCGCAATAATATATGAGCACACAAGAGATACAAACTTAAGGTAAACTGCTCCAAACTCGATTGCAGAAAATACGACTTCAGCAACAGAATGGTCAATGCCTGGAATGCACTACCTGACTCTGTGGTTTCTTCCCCCAAACCCCAAAACTTTAACCTCAGACTGTCTACTGTGGACCTCACCCCCTTCCTAAGAGGTCTTGTAAGGGGCGTGCATAATCGCACCAGAGTGCCTTCCGTCCCTGTCCTACTGTTCCCATTTATTAGTATCCTTATCCTATATTCATAATCATGTTTATACTTATATCTGTTATCTTACATGTTTGACAAATAAATAAATTTTTAAAAAATATTTTTTTGCTGATCAGGACTCAAACAAGGTTTTAAGGATGTGTTTATAGATATGAGATGAGATATGATAGAGATAGGGATCAATTTAGTTTTTTAACTAAAGTTTTACAACCTTCTTTTAATTAAAAAAAGATACTAAAATTGTTTATACTTGTGAGTAAGGAGAAAATAATTCTGTACACATTTCTTTTCTTTTCCTTTACAATAGTCTTGTTTTTTTTATTTCTTTTCCACTTTTCTTTCCACTTTTTTCTTTTCATTATCTTTTTTTTTTTTAGTTTGAATTCGTTTTTATCTTTGCAATTGTACTTTGAAATCAAATTAACATTAAAGAAATAGAGGGCTGTAGACCAAATACCCAATTCAATCACCATCCAACAAGGATTTATGAAGTATATATTTCACCTGACTCCCAGCAACCCTGGGGAGTTTACAGTTGTTAAAACATTTTAAACAAAGAACAATCGAAGAAAAACCCACAAAAAACAGTGCAAGACAAAAGGACGACAGGGGCCAAGAAAATACACCTAGAGGGGAACACAACAGAAGAAAAGGGTGTCAGTTTTCCCCGTGCCAAGAGCCTGGGCAAAGAGCCAGGTGTCAAAGCCCTTTGAAATACCATCAGGGAGGGAGCTACTACAGAGAGAGTGCACTTCCTCGGTCTAAAAAGATACCATTGCTTACTCCAGGGTTTCTCAACCTTTGCAACTTTTAGAGGGGTGGACCTCAATTCCCAGGGGTCTATGACAATTTGTCATGGCCAACTCACTGCATCCAACTTGCCACCGAGATAACTCGCTGCAGCACAACAGTTACACTAATAACCAGGACCCAGTTTGTGGGGGCAATAAGCTGACTTTGTATAAATATACAAAAGGATGAAGGTTATTGCTTAACGCATTGTAAGCCTCCCTGAGTCTCCGGAGAAGGGCGGTGTATAAATCAAATTAAAAAAAAAATGAAAGAAATGGTGGAAGCAACCAGGATGATGAGGGGTCTGGAGACTAAAACTTATGAAGAACGGTTACAGGAACTGGGCAAGGCTAGTCTAGTGAAGAGAAAGACCAGGGGAGACATGATAGCAGTCTTCCAATATTTGAGGGGCTGCCACAGAGAGGAGGGGGCCAAGCTATTTTCTAAAACACCTGAAGGCCAGACAAGGAATAATGGATGGAAACTGAACAAGGAGAGATTCAACCTAGAAATGAGGAGGAACTTTCTGACAGTGAGAACAATCAACCCATGGAACAGAAGTTGCCTTTGGAAGTTGTGGGAGCTTCATCACTGGAGACTTTCAAGAAGAGATTGGACTGCCATTTGTCGGAAATGGTGTAGGGTCTCCTGCTTGGGTGGGAGGTTGGACTAGATGACCTATAAGATCTCTTCCAACTCATCTGTTAATCTGATGCGAAATGGAAATTATCTTTCCATTCATATATAATTTTATAATACCATTATATAATACCATATATGGTATTAGTCCAAAAAAAGTGGTGTTCTTAGCTAGTTTTAGAAAATACACTTTTCCCAAAAGGTTTCCACAGTTTTGGCCACTACTATAGGTTGACTTCTCTTCTTTGTGACAGCCCCTTAAGTACTGGAAGACTGCTATCATATCACCCCTAGTCCTTCTCTTCATTAGACTAGACGTACCCAATTCCTGCAATCGTTCTTCCTGTGTTTTAGCCTCCATACCTCTTATCACTGAAGATGGTTTGATGGTTGCAGCATGCCAGGGTCATGAGATCAATCATTCACGTGCCTTCTAACAATCCACGGTAATGGAGGATGCTGGATTAGTTCAATGACCGCGTTACTATTCAACGGCTGACGTCGTTTGCTTCATGACTGTGGCAGAAAAAAGGCTGTAAATCGGGAGCAACTCACTTAACAAATTTAGCAATGAAAATTCTGGACTCAGATTTGGTCTTAAGTCAAGGACTGGCTGTATTGCCAAACTTCAAAATCCTGTTGATGGTCACCTAGACTGCATCAGTGCTGACCGATCTATCTAAGCCGTGAAGCAATAGAAGACAATATTTGTAACTGTGGGATCCTTGGTGTTCTCTGAGCTTGGTGGTTTTCTTGCAGTCTTTCATGACCCAACTAGGTAACATCATCAGTGTGAGATTGGAGTTTGTGGAGACGAAAAGGAGGAGGAAGAGGACTGTGGGGGTCCTTGGTGCTTTTTAAGCTTGGTGACTTTCACGCAGACATTTCATTACCCAACTAGGCAACATCATCAGTGCTAGATGTAAGTGGGGTTTGTGGAGATGACAAAGAGGAGGACGACTGTAGGATCCTGAGCTTGGTCGTTTTCTTGCAGTCCTTTCATGGCCCAACTAGATAACATCATCAGTGCTAGATAGGAGTGGGGTTTGTGGAGATGACAAGAAGGAGGAGGACTGTGGGGGTCCTTGGTGCTCTCTGAGCTTGGTGACTTTCACGCAGACATTTCATTACCCAACTAGGTAATATCATCCGTGCACATCAGTGCATATCAGCACGGATGATGTTACCTACTTGGGTCCAGAGGTGGTATTCAGCCTGTTCGCACCGGTTCGTGCGAACCGGTAGTGGAAATTTGACCTGGTTTGCCGAACTGGTAATGACCTCTGGCTGGCTCCGCCCCAACCCACCCGGTTGTCACTCACCCCACCCACCCCGCCACTCCTCACCTCCCCTGCATAACACACTGTGGCTCCTCACATTGACCACACAGTCTCTGCTCTGCGGCTTGCCTGCCTTCCCACGCGGTGCCTGCGGCCCAACTGAATGACCCTGATCTGCCTGCCTGGGTAAGTAAGCCTGCGAGTCATGCTAGCTGCCCCCCATCCCTGGCCTCCAGCTTGCCTGGCTTGCTTCATCTCTATGGCTCCACGCGGGCCGTGGCACTTGCGGCCTAGCTAGCTGCCCCCCCCCACATCCCTGGGCTCGCCTGGCTCGCGTGACCCACCACTGGTTGGATCAGGAATCGTCCACCAAGTTCAGAGAACATCAAGGACCTCGCAGTGAAGCAACCCCATTCCTGGATTTTATTAATTCAGACTGCCAGATGAAATCTGCACACCAACACTGCTATTAAAAACAAATAAATCCCTACATGCAGAAATGTAGCACTTCAGGGAAAAAAATACTAAACTAGAACTCTTCTTTCTGCCTGGGCTTTTCCTAGGTGCAGATAGAGAGGTTTTTGCTGATTCGCCTACACCAGGAAAGTCCTAAACACCCCAATGCCTTTCCAGGCGGACACGATCCATTGCAGTTGTTTGATGGAGGGAGTTTCTGGCTTATTTGTGCAGCGACGAAGACAGGGGTGAGCTGCTGAGGGTTCGGAAGAACCTCTAGCCAAGATTCTTTGCAGTTCGGAGAACCTCCCAATTCTGACTCCTGGCTGGCCTCTCCCACCCCACCCCGCCCCTCCCAGGAGTCCCTACGCGGCCTGTTTTGGATGCAGATAAGTGCAGGGCATGCATGGAGGTTTGGGGAGGGCGAAAAACGGGCCTACCGGAAGTTCAGGAATGCCTCTGGAGCCTGGGGAGGCCATTTTCACCCTCCTGGAGGCTCGAGGAAAGCCTCCGGAGCCCAGGGAGGGCAACCCTCCCCCCGCCGTGGTGCTGGAGGCTGACATGGCCACGCCCACCATGGCCATGCCTACCCAGCAACCGGGCAGAGACCCCTTTGCTAAAGTTTTTGAAGCTCACCCCTGGTTGAACGTCAGAATCGTAATAGTGGATCTGAACCGGGGAGCTGTTGTGCTTAAAAACGTGGAGCATCGATGGCTCTGCTCAGTTGGATCCTTTCCAGTCCCTTGAATTTTTTGCAATTTCCCACCCTTGCGCCTACTACACAAACAAGATTAGACAGTTGTGTAGAAAGCAAGTGAGAAGGGATCTCAACCCCCACCCCCTTCTCCCTCCCCAGCGTGGCTTTTGCAACCGCACCTCTTTCTGATGAATTGTGTTGGTGCTTCCTTGGGGAGGGAAGAGAGAGAGAGAGAAAAAAAAAAGGGACGTGGAAAAGATTTCTTTCCTCTAAGTGACTCAGAAGGCAGACCTCTCGTTTCTCCTCCTTTCAGCTTGGATCATCTTGGCTGCGTTTGTGCTAATCACACCATTCCGTGGGTGCTGTTGTACTTCCCCGCAGCGCTTCCATTAAATGAATCAAGCAATTAAAATTAATTAAAGTTGCATCATTTCGGGAGAAAACAAACAAAGCAACACACACACACGTCACACACACGCACACACACAAACACACACACACACACTGAGAAAGACACAATTACTGGGGGAGAATGACAGGAGCTGAAAGATGGGGAAGGAGAGCTGGAAAACTATGGGAAAAACAAAGGAATGGGGAACCAGATTGGGTGTGTTTCTATGGGAGTTTGCTTTCCTGTATGGCTCCGGGTGAATTTTTTTGGGGGGTGGGAAGCGGGGGGGGAAGACGTTGAAGGTTTGGGACCCTCAGGCAGATCTGGCCTTGGGAAAAGCGGAAGATCTTTTCCAAGGAAATTTGGGTCATTGTAAAAAAAAAAAAGCAATGTGTTGTAAAATGACAAAAGCAATTTCCCCACTTAATTCGGGCCTAACCCAACGCCAGGCAATATTCAGATCCGAGCGAGCACGTTCAGTTTAGCTGGCAAAAAAAAAGTTAGTTTGATGTTTATTTATTGTAATCAGCAAAGATTAGAAATGATCTAATTTCTGGGAGGGAAGGAGGTGAAACAACAGCCAAGAACCTGTCTGTCTGTTTGTCTGTCAATCAATCAATCAGTCAGTCATCTGGATAACCTCGCTCTCTGGAAAGGCGCAGGACTTTCGGGAGCCAGTGAAAAAGATATTCTGGGTAAGGAATAGAAACAGTCCCAACTCAGGGATTTTGGTTATTCTAGCTTGAAGCCTTTAAAGCACACAATGTGAGCAGAATAGAGAAGGAAAGGAGGACACCAGGTGATCCCTCCTCTTTCCTGTCAGGCGCAAGAAATCGGGAACCAGGGTTAGGTCCCAAATAAATATCACTTTATTCCATGCTAACAGGAATCTGTCGGAAAAAACTGACGAAAACCCCAGCCCTTCATTTAAGGAGGGATTAGCATGGCTGGGTAGGGGATTCTGGGAGTTGAAGTCCACCCATCTTAAAGTTACCAAGGTTGAGAAACACTGCCTTAGATCTTTCACTCACTGCCTTATTATTATTTATTATGTATTTATTGATGAGCTATTCATTGAAATGATATTTCCAGATATGAAAAGTAAGAAAAAGCTAAACAATAAAATGGCAAATAAAATTCAAGACACGTCATTGGAAATTTGCTCTTAGGACAGTGGTTTTAACCATGCAACGACACCCCCATCTCCTTTTATACATCTTCACCCTCCTCTTCCTCTTCCTCCTCCTCATTGACCCTCAACTCTCCATTGGATACATCATTCCTGAATTGTTTCTTTCATTGTGGAGTATAGAGATGACCGAGGTGATCCTAAGGGATAGAAAATAAATAAATAGAAATAGAATATTCGAGTTGGAAGGGTCCTTGGAGGTCTTCTAGTCCAACTCTTTAGCAGGAGATTTTTTACCATTTCAGACAAATGGTTGTCTAATCTCTTCTTAAAAACATCTAGTGCATTCACAACTTCTGAAGGGAAGCCATTCCACTGGTCAATTGTCCTCACTGTTAGGAAGTTTCTCCTTAGTTCTTGGTTGCTTCTCTCCTTGATGAGTTTCCACCCATTGCTTCTTGTCCTGCCCTCAGGTGCTTTGGAGAATAGCTTGACTCCCTCTTCTTTGTGGCAGCCCCTGAGATATTGGAAGACTGCTATCATGTCTCCCCTAGTCGTTCTTTTCATTAAACTAGACATACCCAGTTCCTGCAACCGTTCTTCATATGTTTTAGCTTCCAGTCCCCTGATCATCTTTGTTGCTCTTCTCTGCACTCTTTCTAGAGTCTCAATTGCTCACTTGCCATTTTGCCACAGGCAACTCACCTCAGGACAACGCACCATGGACAAGTCGCCATGGGATAAGAATTACACTCATATCAAGTGTAATAGTGGTGAAATAGAATCGTGAAAGAAAGGATACCAAAGGAGGGACCAAAGGAAATGTGAATGACAGAAATTAAAATAATTTTTAAATTATATTTTAAATAATTGAATTGAATGGTGGAATTGTCTCCTGGCAAGTTGGCTGTGGAGAATTTGGTAGAATAACCAAAGGCCACGGAGTTGTCACATGCTGTCTGGGGAATTCTGGGAGTTGAAGTCCTCACATGTCTGGCTGTGGAATTCTGGGATTTGAAGTCCACACAGGGCTGGCTGTGGAATTCTGGGACTTGAAGTGGAATTCTGGGACTTGAAGTCCTCACATGTCTGGCTGTGGAATTCTGGGACTTGAAGTCCTCACATGTCTGGCTGTGGAATTCTGGGACTTGAAGTCCCCACAGGGCTGGCTGTGGAATTCTGGGACTTGAAGTGGAATTCTGGGACTTGAAGTCCACACAGGGCTGGCTGTGGAATTCTGGGACTTGAAGTGGAATTCTGGGACTTGAAGTCCACACAGGGCTGGCTGTGGAATTCTGGGACTTGAAGTGGAATTCTGGGACTTGAAGTCCACACAGGGCTGGCTGGGGAATTCTGGGACTTGAAGTCCACACATCTTAAAGCTGGCAAGGTTGAGAAACACATTTTGCTAACTAAAGAACAACTGTCTTTTAACCATCAAAACCGGCAAAGCTATTCTTTCTTCTACTATTTTTTTCAAATGCTTATCCTTCCTTAAATGAAAGAATGATGTATTCCTCAATTTTTTGACAGACAATTGGCACTTGATTCTCTTGGATCCAGACACACCGTTCCCAAAAATCAAATGCTGGAATTCTATGTTAAGGTGACTATTTCACCTACATTCTCTATCTCCCCGCCCAGCTTTTCTCATTCAACTTGACAGGATGAAAAATGCTTTTGATGTTGTTTTTCTATTTTTCGCCAAAGGAAAGGAATATTTTGGAGAACTTTACTTATTTATTTTTCTTGAAGAATTTTAATGGCCTCCTGTCTCGTGAAATTCTCATGGGAAAAATGCCCGATCCTTGTGTTGACTCCAGGTACAAGGGAACTGAAGGGCGTGGAGAAATTTTTTTTTTCTTTCTCTTCCATGAAATTAATAACTTGTGGTTTAAAACCCTGCAGGACGTTGCCCATAAACAGTCAAAAGTCTTCCACGGTATCCAGTTTGCTAATGGATAGAAATGATGAACGTAGCAATGTTGGCCGTAAATCATATTTATTTTAGACAGTGGAATTAAATGCCGAGATTCAAAACGCAAAGACTGCAATATTCTATTAATATTCTATTGCTATTTCTGCTTTAAAAAAAGAAAAAAAAGAACAAGCTTTATTAGAATTCAAAACAGAATTAAAACTAACAAGTGCTAATATTTATAAGGGAAAAAGAAAGAACAGATCAAAGACAAAAGTGAAGAAATGAAAAAATAAAATAAAACAATTATGAAGTGACGTCCAATGTTCCTTTACGTTAGTTGCAAGTATGAGGGTAAATTAACTTCTTACTCTACAGTTATATCACTGATTACATTTTTAAGAATCTATTTTTATTCTAATCGTAAAACCAGATATTATAACTTCATTTTTTTTCTATTTCCTGCTAAAAGTCAAATAAAGTTTCCAGTCCTCATTAAGTCTAGCCAATGTCCTATTTCTAATTAAACCAGTCTACAGGTAGTTCTCGACTTACAACTACTCGTTTAGTGACCGTTCCAAATTACAATGGCACTGCAAAAGTGCCTTAGGACTGTTTTTCACACTTAACAACTGTTGCAGCCTTCCCGTGGTCACATGATTAAAATTCAGATGTTGGCAACTGACTCGTATTTATGACGGGTGCAGTGTCCTCGGGGTCCCCTTTTGCGACCTTCCCACAAACAAAGTCAATGGGGAAGATAGATTCACTTAACAATCATGTTGCTAACTTAGTAATTGCAGTGATCTTCTCAAGAAATATTTAGATCAAATAAACATTGTAAAAGGAGTTACAAGATACCAGAGGAGAAGCAGGAAAGATTCACCAAAAAGTTAATAAGAGTTGAAATTCAAAAAAGAGCAAGAGATGATGGATAGATATGTAATATTTTTTAACATGGTGGTTATTTTATTAAGTGTCAGAAAAAAGAAGTGGAAAGTAGAAATTGGGAAAATAGTATAGTGTTTATTGAACCACATTATAATTACTATGTATATACAAATGTTAGAAGTTGGAAAATTATGATTATGTATTTTTAAATGGTAATAATATTATCAGAATTGTATACAAAGTATATTGACCCAGATAATACACTGTTCAGCAAGCACTTATGGCTGTTAAAGAAAAAAAAATCATAAATAATATGAGTTCCAGGTATATTTGTAAAGAAAGAAGCAGACATTCTGCGAGCTCCGGAACTTAAAAGTTTAAAATTGTATATTTATAAATTTAAATTTAAATTTAAATATAAATATAAATATAAATATAAATATAAATATAAATATAAATATAAATATAAATATAAATATAAATATAAATTTAGAAATATATTTATATTTCCCTTATGGTCAAGGACTAGCTGTACCTCTTTTCGTATTCTGCAGAATCTAATGTAGGATGTGAGCCAGTGTACAAAATTGTCTCTTGTACTGTTGTGATGCCAGTTCAGAGGTCGGATTCAGCCGGTTCTGTCCAGTTCGGGTGAACCAGTAGTGGTGACTGTGGGAGGCTCCGCCCACCCGCCCAGACGCAATGCATGAGCACAGCGCATGCGCGGAAGGTCGTGCACATGCGCAGAGGAAGCGCGTACGCTCACATTTGCGAACCATTAAGGAAGGTAAGTGAATCCCATCTCTGTGCCAGTTCCACCCGTTGGTACGTGTGTCAGGATATTGCACCTGTGCAGGATAAGGAACACAGATTGTCTGGCAATAACAGTGTCAGCTCTGAAGCTGGCCTAACTGAGGCCATTTTCTATCCTGATGCTTCAAAGGTGACACTCCATGGTGCTGAGGGGCCAGGAAGGGCAGGGGGAAGTAGAGATAGCTGGGGTGTTGTAGATAAAACAAAATACTTTCCCCTGGGAACCAAGGACGTTCGAGCAGATGTTTGGAAGGTGGAGACTGAAGTCATCTAGCAACAGGATTGTACCCTGATTGGGCCACGTGACTCTTGGTTTGGAGGAAAGTGACAAACTCTTGCTTTTACTCTGGTGAAAACGCGGGAAGAGTTAGATCCGGTTTTCACCAGCATTGTGCCAATATGATATATCCAAATAAATTGTTCTTTGAGGATGCTACCTGCCTCGGAGTCCTTTATGTCCTGGATGTATTAGTTGGAACCCTGACAAACAGAACTTCAGTACCATATAGTGGCTGTTGCCATCTTGACTTTTTTGAGTCAAGCTGGCGCCGTTCCTATTGCCTGTTGCTGAACCACTGACAACCAGTGGTGAAATCCAATTTTTTTTTACTATCGGTTCTGTGGGTGTGGCTTGGTGGGCGTGGCAGGGGAAGAATATTGCAAAATCCCCATTCCCTCCTCACTCCTGGGGGAAGGATATTGCAAAATCTCCATTCCCACCCCACTCTGGGGCCAGCCAGAGGTGGTATTTGCCGGTTCGCCGAACTATTCAAAATTTCCGCTACCGGTTCTCTGAACTGCTCAAAATTTCCGCTACGGGTTCTCCAGAACCTGTCAGAACCTGCTGGATTTCATCCCTGCTGACAACCCTTCTTCTGCACCTCTCCCTGAATCTTGGACACTCATGTGAAGCAAAATGCCAACTCGGGTAACCGAAAGTGCTTTGGAATCTGCAAGAACGTAAGAATTGCACTTCCTGGAATTCCTTTTGAAGCAGGCGTAGCTCGGTTCCAGGAAACGCACAGCAGCTGCTATGCAATCCTGAGAAAAGAAAGATGTAGTAAGTTTTTTGCAGGCAGGTTTTTCATGCACAGTTCTAGGACTACAGAATACAGAATAATAGAGTTGGAAGGGACCTTGGAGCAGGGGTGAAATCTACTTACCTTCCTTACCGGTTCGGAAGTGCATGCACCGTGCATGCATGTGAGCTTTGCTCACTTGCGTGTCACATGTGTGTGCAGACCTTCTGCGCATGTGCAAAACACACGTGTAAAGAACACATTACTTCCTGGTTAAAACCAGGAAGTAAGAACACCCAGGTGGGTGGGCGGAGTTTTGCTCTGCCATTGCTACTGGATCACCGAACCAACCGCCACAATTGCTACCGGATCGCCCGATCCAGTCCAAACCGGGAGCATTTCACCGCTGCCTTGGAGGTCTTCTGGTCCAACCCTCTGCTCGAGCAGGAGGCGCTACATCATTTCAGACAAATGGTTGCGCAATCTCTTCTTAAAAACCGCCAATGATGGAGCACCCACAATTTCTGGAGGCAAGTCGTTCCACTGGTTAATTCTTCTCACTATCAGGAAATTTCTCCTTAGCTCTAGGTTAGTTCTCTGCTCAATTAGTTTCCATCGAACAGCTGCAAAAAAGATTTTAAAATTGGGACAGGCATGTGACAGCCTCTACTACAGTCACAGCTTAACAGTTGTAATTGCCAGGCTCAGTTATGATCATTAGTGGGAGGAATAGCCGTAATGCGATTAAATGGCATTTCTGAATATCATATCTGACAAGATACTCGTAGGTTGTCTTCAGACAAAGTCTGAAGACTTTGGTTTTTTTAAATCCTAAAATATGCATGTTGGCATCAGTAGATTTGAGGAAGGGTAAAATCCAAAGAAATTTTGCATGCCAGTCACCAAACAGGTTGATTCACCTGCTCAGGTAGGATGAATGCAATCTTCAAGCCACTTTAGTTACTGTGAATGAGTAATGCGTCTAAATATGCATTTTGAGAGCGAACACAGATTTAAATTTAAATATACATGCATAGTATTTAGACAGACATTTTCGGAGGAGGCTGAAGATGCATTTTGATTTAGGACAAAAAAGAATAGATTCTGGAAAGGAAGGAAGGAAGGAAAGAAAGAAAGAAAGAAAGAAGGAAAGAAAGAAAGGAAGGAAGGAAGGAAGGAAGGAAGGAAGAAAGAAAGAAAGAAAGAAAGAAAGGAACCAACCAACAAACCAAAAGGAAAAGGAAGGAAGGAAGGAAGGAAGGAAGGAAGGAAGGAAGGAAGGAAGGACAAAAGAAGGAAGGAAGGGAAGGACAAAAGAAGGAAGGAAGAAAAGAAATAAAAACAGAATGGAAAAGGAAGGAAGGAAAGAAGGATGAAAGAAGGAAAGAAAGAGAAAAAGAAAAGGGATGGATGGATGGAAGGATGAAAGAAGTAAGGAAGGAAAAAACAAATAAACAAACAAACACAAAAGGAAAAGGAAAAGGAAGGAAGGAAAGAAGAAAGATGGAAAGAAAGAGAAAAAAAGAAAGAAGGGATGGACAGAAAAAGGAAGGAAGTAATGAAAGAAAGAAACAAACAAAAGGAAAAGGAAGGAAGGGAGAGAGGGAGGGATGGAGGAAAGAAGGAAGGAAGGAGGGAAAGAAAGACAAAAGGGAAAAGGAAGGAACAAAGCAAGGAGCAAAGGAAAAAGGAAGGGAGGGAGGGAGAGAGGGAGGGAGGGAGGGAGGGAGAGAGAGAGAGAGAGAGAGAGAGAGAGAGAGAGAGAGAGAGAGAGAGAGAGAGAGAGAGAGGTTTGAAAGTTAAAAAAAATAACCCATTGAAATTATTTCCATACTTTTTAAAAAATCTAACTAGATTCATAAACTTTTGAAAGCCGGTCCACATTCTTCTTCTTTTTTTAACCACAACATTTCCCTTACACCCAGTGTTGATCTTGATGCAGAGGGTGGCGGGGGGTGGGCGGGGAGGGGGGGGGGGCGAAGAAATGGAAGAAGAACAAAATTTTAATTAAATCTCTTTCCTGGGGAGCTTTTAACTCTGGCATTTTCCACCATGACCTTCTATTATATATTTGGCTTCTTCCTTCCGAGATACACTCAGATTGCCTTCGATTGCAGCATCAGCCTCACGAAATGAATGGATTTGCACTCCTTTTCCACAAGGCTCCTGGGTTTTCTCTTTGTGTGCCCAAATGGCTGTTTGTGCCCTGTGTGTTGCACGCAGGGCCAAATCTCTTTCTTCCTTGTGCAAAACCCATGGAATTGCAGATCAGGGAGACATATTGTTCTGGCATTTTTTTCCATTTCCTGGGTATGGCTAGTCTAGTGAAGGATAGCAGTCTTCCAATATTTGAGGGGCTGCCACAGAGAGGAGGGGGTTCAAGCTATTTTCCAAGGCATCTGCACATCAGACAAGGATTAATGAATGGAAACTGATCAAGGAGAGATTCAACCTAGAAATAAGGAGAAATTTCCTGAAAGTGAGAGCAATCAACCCATGGAACAGAAGTTGCCTTCAGAGGTTGTGGGAGCTTCATCACTGGAGGCTTTCAAGAAGAGACGGGACTGCCATCTGCTAGAAATGGTGTAGGGTCTCCTGCTTGGGCGAGGGGTTGGACTAGATGACCTACAAGGTCCCTTCCAATTCTGTTAATCTGTTTCCTATCTAACAGTTGGATTTTTTTCTCCCTGTGGACTCAACATTTCATTTTCCATAGCTAAGTAGCTAAATAGCACTTGAAACTTATACAGGCAGTCCTTGACTTAGGACCACAACTGAGCCCAGAATTTCTGTTGCTAAGTGAGATAGTCATTACGTGAATTTTGACCCATTTTACGACCTTCCTTGCCGCAGATGTTGAGTGGATCGCTGCAGTTCTTAAGCTAGTAACACGGTTATTAAATGAATCTAACTTCCCCATTGGCTTTGCTTGTCAGAAGTTCGCAAAAGGGGATCACATGACAACCGTCATAACTGTGAGTCAGTTGCCAAGCTCTGCATTTTGATCATGTGACCATGGGGATGGTGTAACAGTCATAAGTGTGAAAAACGGGTCATAAGCAGTGATGGGATTCAGCCAGTTCGCACCAGTTTGGGAGAACCGGTTGTTAACTTTCTGAGCAGTTTGGTGAACTGGTTATTGGAAGAAATCATTAGGGCAGAGAACCGGTTGTTAAATTATTTGAATCCCACCACTGGTCATAAGTCATTTTTTCCCAGTGTTGTTGTAAGTTTGAGCAGTCACTAAATGAACTGTTGAATGTCGAAAACTTCCTGGACTCTTTCTGTCTTGATTCTTGTAAATTCAGACTTAAATGTAACTCATTTTCATCCAGTTTGCCAGTGGCCTCAGGCATCCCGAGCGAGGAAAAGTGAAAATCCTAACCTACTACTTTTTAGATGATGGAATTTGGAAGAGTTTTAAAATTGACTGCAATTTATACAGTGCCAAGTAACTGCTGTTTAATTATGTAGTGATTTAATGAGGTTTATTAGTAAATAAATGCCAAGTGATTATGGAGTAAGGACATGTCACTGCAGACTGGTACAAAAAATTGCATTTATCAGATCCAAAAGGAATTTCCATATAACCTGTACCGAGAGCTGGGAAAGAAGAGGTAATTAAGACTCTCCTCTTTACAATGGAAAGGCTGCGATT
Source organism: Arizona elegans (assembly GCA_022577455.1). Lineage (NCBI taxonomy): Eukaryota > Metazoa > Chordata > Lepidosauria > Squamata > Colubridae > Arizona > Arizona elegans. Next base: position 85,076,991 of record JAKOOJ010000007.1, on the reverse strand, counting down.
TTTGTTGTTTCGTTTAAAAGCTAAAATAATAATTGTCTTCCTGCTAAATCTTTGTTTCTTCTTTATGAAAAGCAAACTGCAAGGCAACAGAAGAATAAAAAGAAAAATTCTCATTTCCCTTTCATTAAGCATCAACATTCTGAAATGTATTGTAACCCTTCAGATAATAAGGCACAGCTTTAAAAGACCGTGTTTTCCCCAAAATAAGACCGGGTTTTATATTAATTTTTGCTCCAAAAGATGCATTATGGCTTATTTTCCGGTTAGGTCTTATTTTGGGGGAAATAAAGTACTAAACGCCTCTGTCTGCTGACAATCTTAACTGGGCCTTATTTTTGGGGTTAGGCTTATATTACGAGCATCCTGAAAAATCATGCTAGGCCTTATTTTCCAGTTGGGTCTTATTTTCGGGGAAACAGGTTATTTACTCCCATTGAGGCTGCAAACGCAGACTATCTTCCATTCTATGGAATTAAGATATATTTTAAAGATGCATTTTTATAAATCTTTGTCCAACAGCCTTTGACAATAGGTGAAGAACGCTGTAATTTCTTAAAAGAGGAATACAAAGTATGTTTTCAGAGTGACAGCTATCCATTCTAAAATGATCATGGCATGAAACTGACATAGCCTCATGATGTAAACCTTCAGCGTGAAGCATTTAAACAGAGACACAATATATATTTTTTTACTTAACGCATTTTCATGATGTTACAATATGAATAAAAAGGACAAAATTGATGTACTAAATTAGATGCTAGCGTTCTCACCTATAGCAGCGACTATAACATTTCTATCGTAGCCAACCAAAACTGACTTAGGTAGCCATATAAATTGGTAAAGTGAAGTGAAGTACAGGCAGTGGTGAAATCCAGCCGGATCCATCCGGCTCGTGCGAACCGGTAGCGCCAGTGGCGGGAGGCTCCGCCTACCTGCTGGGACATCACTATGTCCCATTTTTGACACTCTGCGCATACACAGAAGGCTCTGTGCCTGCGGAGAAGAGGCGTGTGCTCCCATTCCCGAACAGGTAGCAAAGATAAGTGGATTTCACCACTGAGTACAGTCAATCTTCGAATTGCAACCAAAATTGAGCTCAAAATGTGTGTTGCTAAGCGAGAGAATTATTGAGTTTTATCTCATTTTACGACCTCTCTTGCCACAATTGTTAAGTGAATGACTGCAGCTGTTGAGGCCTTCTTGGTTCCACACCCATTTGCACTATTCAGGTGACCCCGAGGGCACAGATCAACCGCCTGAACGACTCTCTGAGAGAGTACTAACGACCAGAGGACTGCAAGAAATATAAATCCTTCCATCCTCTACCATTCAGTCAGAACTGAAGAAGCTTCTTGGATGGGAAGCGAAACATCTTCAAGGAAATACCAAGAAAATCCAGTTGTGTTTTGAAAAAAAAAAGCCTCTTCGGGACAAGCATGACGTGGATGAGTGAGAATCTCCATAGACATGAAATATTAGTTTTAGTTATGCTTCAAAAAGAGTGATCCTAGGCCAGAGGTCTTCCAACTTGGCAGCTTTAAGACTTGTGGACTTCAACTCCCAGAATTCTCCAGCCAGCTATGCTTATATTTAATAGCCAGCTATGCTGGCTAGAGAATTCTGGGAGTTGAAGTCCACAAGTCTTAAAGCTGCCAAGTTGGAAGACCTCTGGCCTAGGCCAACCTTAACGTCCCAATCAGAGCATCTTGGAGGAATGGAGAAATCTAGAAGATCAAAAGACATATTAATTTGTCCATTCTGCCACATTACTGCCCAGTTACTCATCCTGAGTCATTATGAGTGGTGTGTGAGCTGCATTTACTAATGGACTTGTCCCAACAACTGCTTTTTATCTTTCACTAAAGACTAGTAATTTAATTTTTGACTGTAATTCCTGACAAACACCTTTCTTCTTCCTACAACATCACACCAACTAATTTGGCATGGGTGTTCCCATCGCAAACATAACCCTTGCTACAAATTTCGTCACTTTCACTTTGGAAACGAGAGACCCAGTTTTGAAGGAGGCGTCGCTTGAGAACACATACTCCAATTCCTGTATGTGTGTTGGCCACGGCCCCCTCCTGCCTAAAATTTGAGGTCAGGGTCCTTCAAGCAATGTTCTGTCGAAATCCGTGAGAAATTGATGAAGTTTGGTGAGAGATTATAAGAAAAAAAACATAACATGTATATAACTGTATATAATTACTTGTAATAATACCCAAACCATATACAAGCAAAGATACAATACTATGTAAATAATATGTAAATAATTTAACACCACGGAACCGAAAAATGCAGAATTGTATTTCTATATTTTCACAATTAAAAAAAGAAAAAGATTAAAAAAAAGATAAAAAAAGAAAGGGAGTGGGAGAGAAGAAAAGAAGAAGGAAAGAAAGAAAGGAAAGGAAGGGATGAAGGATGGGAAGGAGGGAAAGAAAGAAAGACAAAAGGAAAAAGGAAGGAGGGAGGGAGCGAAGGGAAGGAAAGGAAGAAAGAGAAAGAAAGAAAGAAAAAGAAAGAAAGAGAAGAGAGAAAGATAGAGAAGGAAGGAAGGAGGGAGGGAGGGAAGGGAAGGAAAGGAAAGAGAGAGAGAGAGAAAGAGAGAAAGACAGGAGAGAAGGAAGAAGGGAGGAGGAAAAGAAAGGAAAGGAAAGGAAAGGAAAGGAAAGGAAAGGAAAGGAAAGGAAAGGAAAGGAAAGGAAAGGAATACAACAACAACCGAACAACAACAACAACAGAATAACAGAGTTGGAAGGGACCTTGGAGGTCTTCTAGTCCAACCCCTCTCCAGCAGGAGAGACCCCATACCATTTCAGACAAGTACCTGTCCGGTCTCTTCTTAAAAACCTCCAGTGATGAAGCACCCTACAACATCCGAAGGCAAGCCATTCCACTGATTAATTGTCCTCACCGTTAGGACGTTTCTCTTTAGTTCCAGATTGCTTCTCTCTCCTTGACTAGTTTCCATCCGTTGCTTCTTGTCCTGCTTTCTGACGGTTTGGAAAATCAACCGAACCCCTCTTCTTTGTGGCAGCTCCTCAAATACTGGAATACTGCTATCGTGTCTCCCCCCCACAGCCCATCTTTTCTCTAGACTGGCCATACCCAGAGGTAGGCTGCTGGAGGTTCGCAGGGGTTCGGGAGAACCTCTAGCTAAGATTCTGTGCAGTTCGGAGAATCCCCAAATCCCACTCCCGGCTGGCCCTGCCCACCCCTCCCCTCCCCTCCCAGGAGTCCCCATGCGGCCTGTTTTGGATGCAGGTAAGTGCAGGGTGCACATGGCAGCTCGGGGATGGCGAAAAACGGGCCTACCGGAAGTTCGGGAAGGAGCCTGGGGAGGCCGTTTTTGCCTTCCTGGCGGCTCGAGAAAAGCCTCTGGAGCCTGGGGAGGGCAAAAACACCTCCCCACCCTGCCGTGGTGCAGGAGGCCAACTAGGCCACACCCACCATGGCCACGCCCACCCAGCAACCCGGCAGAGAACCCCTTGTTAAAATTGTTGAAGCCCACCTCTGGCCATCCCCAGTTCCTCCAACCGTTCTTCAAGTAATTCTCGGGGAGAAATATGTGGTAGATGTCTTCTCATCCTCCTTTTCTTCTTTTCCTGGGTGAAGCCACCTGTGAGCTTCCTGCCAAGGACATCATGCTTTATGGCAGCTTAAGGCAGGCCCTGACCATCTCCCTCCTGATGGGCCGAAGAGATGAATGGAGGCTTATCTCAGCTGCACAGGTAACCTTTGCCGTCCCCTGGCCTGACCTCCTCCTGCACTCGTTTATGAAAACCATTCATCTTTTGAGCATTTCCCCTCCATGGCCCGAGGCAGTCGATCTTTCAACGGCCAGGACTTGAGGGGGCCGCTGTGGTTGCACAAACTCCAGGCTGGAAAGTACCTGTAAGGCATTTTCTTCTGGATGTGAGGACCTCTCTCTCTCCCCACCCCCCCCACCCCACAACCACTTAAAAGGCAATCGGGAAGAGGACGGCCGATCCATCGTTCACAGAAAGACCCGAATTTCTGAACGTCTAAAAAAAATAAAAATAATTGCATCAGGCCAATGGAAGAGGTCCAGCCAGGTCTTTTGAGGGTGGGGGAAGTTCTTGCTCTCCAATTCTTCCCCAAGAAGATGGCAAGGCAATGAATTGCTCTCAGGTCAACTGTGTTGTTAAAAGATAGGCAAAATGGGGAGGGGTAGGGAACGGTTTCAATTTCTCTTCCTTTGTTTGTAAATGTGACGGTATTTCATCTGTGTTTCTCATTTTTTTTTATGCGTGTGAAAAGGAGAAAGTTATCTTCTCTCTGTTTTTCAGGGTTGCAAAGATATCAGGCTCAATTCAGTGATCCTTCCTCCCTCCCTCCCTCCCTCCTTTCCACCTTCTTCCCTCCCTCCCTCCTTTCTTTCCACCTCCCTCCCTCCTTTCCTCTTTCCTTCCTTCCTCCCTCCCTTTCCTCCTCCCTCCTCCCTTCTCCCTCCTTTCCGCCTTCCTCCCTTCCTTCTTTTCCTCCCTCCCTCCCTCCCTCCCTCCCTCCCTCCTTCTTTCATTTCTTAATTTCCTCCTTCCCTCCCTCCCTCCTTTCCTCCTTCCTTCATTTCCTCCTTCCCTCCCTCCTTTCATTTCTTCATTTTCTCCTTCCCTCCCTCCTTTCCTCCTCCCTCCCTCCCTCCTTTCCTCCTTCCTTCCTTCCTTTCCTTTCCTCCCTCCCTCCTTCCTTCATTTCCTCCTTCCCTCCCTCCCTCCTTTCTCCTTCCTTCCTCCCTCCCTCCTTTCTTTCTACCCTCCTCCCTCCTTTCCTCCTTTCTCCCTCCCTCCTTTCCTCCTCCCTTCCTTCCTTCCTTTCCTTTCCTCCTTCCCTCCCTCCCTCCCTCTTTCATTTCTTCATTTCCTCCTTCCCTCTCTTCCTCCTTTCCTCCTCCCTCCCTCCTTTCCTCCTTCCTTCCTTCCTTTCCTTTCCTCCTTCCCTCCCTCCCTCCTTCCTTCATTTCCTCCTTCCCTCCCTCCCTCCCTCCCCCTCCTTCCTTCCTGAAAGAGTGCAGAGGAGAGCAACAAAGATGATTAGGGGACTGGAGACTAGAATATATGAACAGTTACAAGAACTGGGCATGGCTTGTTTAGTGAAGAGAGGGACCAGTGGAGACACAATACCAGTCTTCCAATATTTGAGGGGCTGTCATTGAGAAGAGAGTGACAACCTATTCTCCAAAGCACCTGAAGGCAGGACAAGAAGCAATGGATGGAAACTGATCAAGGAGAGATTTAACCTAAAAATAAGGAGAAATTTCCTGACAGTGAGAACAGTTAACCAGTGGAACAGAAGTTGCCTTCAGAAGTTGTGGGAGCTTCATCACTGGAGGTGTACAAGAAGTGCCTGGACTGCCATCTGTCAGAAATGGTGTAGGGTCTCCTGCTTGAGCAGAGGGTTGGACTAGATGACCTACAAGGTCCCTTCCAACTCTGTTAATCTGTAATCTGTAATACCTCAATGGAAGGCAGGCTGGTTGCAATGGTTTTTCCTGTAGCCTTAACTAGCCATTTATAATATTAGATTTAGCTGCCATATCCAAAGTTAACCAGACCAAAGGAACCAGCCTCGTCTAAGTTGTAGCAACTACTGGGAAACCAAAAGATGAGTGTGATTTAGCTGTTTTTACACATGGAGGCTCTCTAGAAGACGATGCGTAATGTAGCTAGCAAGTAGCTACATCTCCCTTCATGATTAGTATTCTTTATTAATTACAGCTGTAATTACAGGCTACCCACCTCAGCGTCTGTTGCTGGAGGCACCCGCTCAGCTTGCGCTGATGGGAGAAATGGCCTCTCTCGTTGCTACCTTGGCAAAGGCACTTTTTAGTTCTGGTTTTATAAAATGTGTCACGAAGGACACAGTGTGAGGGCTTGTTGAGTTTCCAGGTTGTTTATCTCTTCACACAATTTTGTTTTTCGTGCCCAGCTTGCATAGGGAGGCAGGCAAGGCTCCAAATGCTTCTGTTTTCTTGAGTCACTCCCTTGTCAAAATATCTGAGGCAAATAAAATATTTTTTTTATTTTTTATTTTTTAATCTTCCTTAACATTAGGGCTGGATTCTGGAGACGAATCACATGGATGTCAACCAGTTTTCAATTAGAATCTTTGAATGACGTGTGGAAGAATTTACCCCTTAGCGGGAAGTCCTATGGAAAATCCAAGGAACATACAGGGGGGAAAAAATCCAATTATTTCACTGGAATAACTGAAGTTGTTTGCCATTGTGCTAGCAAAACATCGCTGGAAAGAGAGTTCTAAAAGAAGGAATTATGAAAAGGTTTTTGTGAAGGACCCAAGCCACCTTCTGGAGAACATGAAGAGGACCTCAAGAAGCTTAATAAGAAGGCCATTCAGTTCCCTCCTATCGTGATTTATCTCCAAGAGATACACTGTCTTTGAATATGGAAGTTCTATCCTGGCGCACTGAGAGAATCTAACTTCATAACTGAGGGGTCCTTGGTGCTCTCTGAGCTTGGTTGTTTCCTTGCAAATGTTTCACTCCCCAAATTAGGTTACATCAGCAGGGCAATGAAATATCCCCAAGAAAACAGTCAAGCTCAGAGAGCACCAAGGACTCCTCATTTGAACCCTGAACTACAAGTATTCTCCTTTATCAGAACTTCATAGCTCTTGAGAAAGTTAAGCTGGGGTTAATGTTCCAGGGGTTGAGAAGAAGATTGTTGCAAGAATTAAAGAAGAAAGTTTGGGATGACAAAGCCACAAATCCCACTTCTACCCACACTTGAAGGGATGGGATCTAAGAGCACTAGATACTTATTACTGAGATCAGTGCTAACAATTTGGTCAAGAATTTGACCGGAAGCTAAATGAAGGATGTATTGGAAAGATGTGGCTTTTCCCATTTTTTCACATATGTGTGTGGTTTTGGGTATGGTATTACAGATTACAGATTAACAGAGTTGGAAGGGACCTTGTAGGTCATCTAATCCACCCCTCCACCCAAGCAGGAGACCCTACACCATTTCTGACAGATGGCAGTCCAATCTCTTCTTGAAAGCCTCCAGTGATGAAGCTCCCACAACTTCCGAAGGCAACTTCTGTTCCATGGGTTGATTGTTCTCACTGTCAGAAAATTTATCCTTGTTTCCAGGTTGAATCTCTCCTTGATCAGTTTCCATCCATTATTCCTTGTCTGGCTTTGGAAAATAGCTTGACCCCCTTCCTCTCTGTGGCAGCCCCTCAAATATTGAAAGATGCTATCATGTCTCCCCTAGTCCTTCTGTTCACTAGACTAGCCATGCCCAGTTCCTGTAACTGTTCATTGTGCATTTTAGCCTCCGGTCCCCTAATCATCCTGGTTGCTCTTCTCTGCACTTTTTCTCAACATCTTTTTTATAGTGGTGTGACCAAAACTGGATGGAATACTCTAGGTGTGGTCTTACTAAGGCTTTATAGAGTGATTAGTACCTCACTTGATCTTTTTTTGAATATTTATTTTTTATTTTTTATTTTTATACATCTCTTTTTGTGAATGGTTTGATTAGTGGGTTTCATACATTCCAACATAAATAATCATAACAATATAATTCTTAATAATTGCAGTCCATTTTCATTTTTACTAACATATAGTTTCTGCTGTCACCTTTCAACTCTAAATCTTCTCACAATTCTATCATACTTCATATCCTCTTCATATCTATTTTTACTATAATTTGGATAATTGTTTATATGTGGTATAAGAGATAAAAAATATTTTTGAATATATGTTAGTGTAGGAAGTTAGCACCCACCCCTTTCCTGGAAGAATGAAATATTTTAGGAAATATTAAAAAGATAGAATATTATATTTCCCTGGATGAGAAATGGAGAAACATGTTTTAAAGACAAAGCAGCTTCCTGCCTCCCCCCCCCCCCCCACACCTTTGTTAATGGGCCAGAGGCAGAAACTCAATCCTTTGTCAAAGGACCATCATCTGCAACACAATAGGACCCATCTAGGACAGAAACTCACCACATGGCACCTGGGAAGATTACATCAGCCAGCAAGGCTAGCTAAGACCCCCAACCCCCTGGAAGTCTGACAACCAATCAGGATACTCTTTCTGGGCCCCAGGAAGTTCAAAGCCAGAGAGAGCATAAAACCCAGAAACTCGCTGTATCTCGCCCTTTTTTCTGTTCAGGAACTCAAGCCATGTGATCCTGTCCACCATTAAACCATCTTTCCAAGCAGTCTCCATGTTTCCAGTGTCTTTTTCCCCACTTGGAGCTGAACCCAGAAGGATATTTCTTCCTACATTAGGAAGGTAGCAATGTAATGAATATAAGAAATGAAGGACCGGAGACAATATTATATACATTAAAAATGTGATTATTAACAAAGCTAGAGAAAGATTATGATTGATAGATTGGAATGTTGGAATGTTGGAATATTGAAAAAAGGAAAGATCACGTCTTTGATTATTAGAATGATAGGGGAAGGGGGAAAAAAGGGGGCTAAAATGGAAGGAGAAATACGAGGAGAAAAATAGTAAAAATAGTACCTCACTTGATCTTGATTGTATCCCTCTGTTAATGCAGTTTAGGATTGCATTGGCTTTTTTGACTGCCGTCGCACACTGCTGACTCATATTTAGCTGGTTGTCCACCAAGACTCCAAGATCCCTCTCACAGTGACTGCTATTAAGCCTGGTTTCACCCAGTCTATGTTTTCCTCCCCACTTGAAATAAAAGAAGGAGGCTTAAATGACATTATTATGACTGTCAGCATGTCCAGGGCACACAAGCAATGTTACCCAAGAGTTCCCATCATTGGCAACATAGCCTATACTCATTTATTTATTTTATTTATTTATCAATTAAATTTTTATACCGCCCCCTCTCCCGAAGGACTCGGGGCGGTGAACAGCCAAAATTAAAAACACACAATACAAATATTAAAATACATTAAAACGAAATTAAATTTATCTTTGGCTTCTCCAATTTAAAACCCCTTGCCCATAAAATTCCCCAATTAAAAGATTTTTAACCCAGCCCGGCTTGCTGAAATAAAAAAATCTTCAGGGCCCGGCGGAAGGTCCGGAGGTCCGGGATCAGTCGTATCCCTGGGGGTAGCTCATTCCAGAGGGCAGGTGCCCCCACAGAGAAGGCTCTTCCCCAGGGGGTCGCCAGCCGACATTGCCTGACAGACGGCACCCTGAGGAGGCCCTCTCTATGGGAGCGTGTTGGCCGGTGGGAGGTTATCGGAGGCAGAAGGTGGTCTCGTAAGTAACCAGGTCCTAAGCCATGGAGCGCTTTGAAGATGAGAACCAACGCCTTGAAGCGCACTCGGAAGACCACTGGAAGCCAATGCAGCTCGTGCAGGAGAGGTGTCACGTGGGAGCGCCATGTCTCCCCCATAAGTACCCGCGTGGCCGCATTCTGCACCAGTTGGAGCCTCCGAGTGCTCCTCAAGGGGAGCCCCATGTAGAGAGCATTGCAGTAGTCCAGGCGGGAAGTAACAAGGGCATGAGTGACTGTGCATAGGGAGTCCCGATCCAGAAAGGGGAGCAACTGGCATATCAGGCGAACCTGATAGAAAGCCCCCCTGGCCACGGCTGTCATATGCTCTTCTAAAGACAACCGTGCGTCCAGGAGGACACCCAAGTTACGCGCCCTCTCCGTGGGGGCCAATGTCTCGCCCCCAATAATCAGCGATGGCACCAGCTGACTATATCGGGACGCTAGCAGCCACAGCCACTCCGTCTTGGAGGGGTTGAGTCGGAGCCTGTTCCTCCCCATCCAGTGGGAGGAACAATGTTGCTGAGTATTGATGTTGCTACTTTCTTTGGGTAATGAAACATCTGCAAGAAAACAACAAAGCCCAGAGGAGCACCAAGCACTCCTCATTTCAATGCTGAGCTACAGATGTTCTCCTTTATCTCTCATCCATATTTCTCAACCTTGGCAACTTTTAAGATGGATGCAACTTCATCTCCCAGAATCCCCCAGCCAGCATGCTGGAAGTTGAAGTCCATGCATCTTAAGGTTGCCAAGTTCGAAAAACACTGACGTAGGTAGATCTTCTCTAGGATGAGGTGCCCTGACAGATCTTCAGAGCTTCCAACCATATACCCATGTCATCTCTGTAATCCTCGATGGACATCCCATTTCTTCTCTTTCCCTGGGTTATGGGTTTTTCAAAGGTTCAAGGGTCTTTGCAGAATCCAGTCTAAGGATGAAAATTTGAACCTGGTCATTTTGTCTTGTGTGAGAACCCTAGATAGATTTTTTAAAATCTATGATCCATTTTTTTTGTGGCCCTGGTTAGTCAAGACATCGTCTCCAACACCAAAGTTTCAATAGTAACACTTCCTCTGGCTGAGAATTCTGGGAGTTGAAGTCTACAACTCTTAAAGTTGCCCAGGTGGGATACCTCTGGAATAAGGTCTCCTGCTTGTGCTAGAAGGTCTCCTGCCTAGACTAGAAGACTTCCAAGGCCCCTTTCAAGTTTGTTATTCTATTCAGACTGCAATTAGGCCACTAATGAAGCTATGCAAACATATAGGTAACAACAGATGATCTGTCTTTAAAAATATTTTTATTTTTTAAAAAATAGCCTTTTTGATTTCTTGAATGCAACCATTTTCCTGTACTAGGAATGGGCTACTGGGGATATATGCCTTATCATACAACCCAGATTTTTTTGAAGCAGAGTTGTTCAATGCTGTCTGAGGACTTCTGGGAGCTGAAGTTGAAAGGTCTTATAGTTAGCAAGGTTGAGAAACAGTGGCCTACCCTGACTGTTAAGCACATCAAGTTCTTGCAGAGAGAGGATGGGGGAGGGAGAGAGAGTGGGAGAGGGAGAGTGAGAGGGAAAGGGAGAGGGAGAGGGGGAAAGAGGGGGAGGGGGGAGGGGGAGGGAGAGGGAAAGGGAGGAAAAGAGAAAGAGATAGATAATAGATACAGATATATTAGATAGATAGATAGATAGATAGATAGATAGATAGATAGATAGATAGATAGATAGATAGTAGCATACATACATACATACATACATACATACATGAGGGAGAGGGAGATAGCAAGATAGAGGTAGAGGCAGTGGTGAGGATTCAAATAATTTAACAACCAGTTCTCTGCCCCAAATGATTTCTTCCGACAACCAGTTCACCAAACTGCTCAGAAAATTAACAACCGGTTCTCTCGAAGTGGTGCGAACTGGCTGAATCCCACCAGTGGATAGAGGGATAGAGAAAGAGATAGATAGATGATAGATACAGATAGATAGATAGATAGATAGATAGATAGATAGATAGATAGATAGATACTTGCATACATACATACATGATGGCTAGCTAGCTAGATGAGAGAGGGAGGGAGAAAGAGAGAGGGAGGGGGAGGGGGTGGGGAAGTGAGAAAGAGAAAGAATCTCATGCTGAAGTACAACTAGACTTTGGCAATCCTAAAGACGCTGCAATGTTTCTGGGCTGAATCCAAAACAGGACTGCATTTAATAACATAACAAGGAGGAACATTGCCTGCTGCCCACAAGGTGTTTTCACAAGGCCGGGCAAATGGATGGAAAAACCCAGCTGCTGGAAGAGCCACTAGGCCCTTCTTCCTGTGGGGGAGTTATTAATTTTGGGAGCCTTCAATTCCTTATTTACTTTACTTTTTGTTTTGTTTTTTAAATGCCAGGCTCTGTTTGAAGGGCCCGAGAAGCTCCCTGGAACAAATGGCATTGGTTCAGCGGTTACCTCCCATCTTAAATGGGCTTTTATCACTCAACTACATTTAATTTCTTAGCCAAGTCTGTTTGTTTGTCCGAGTGAAAAGAAAATCTAAGGAAGTAGGGGTGGGTGGGTTTGTCAGGAATTGGCTATTAAGCAGAGATGGTATTCAGCCGGTTTGGACCGGTTCAGCTTAACCGGTAACGGAGATCACGGATAGGCCCACCCACCCGCTCAGGCTCTATTTAGGCAAGTTTTCGAGCCCAGGACCATGCACAGATGACATATGGATGGTGCGTGCATGCACGAGGCGAACCAGTGGTAAAAGTTGTTGTGACCCAGGCCCAAGTAGTTAGTATTAAATGCAAACAGTTCGAAAACAAACCGACTTTATTAGAACAGCTGAGAATTAACTTATTCTCAGCGTAGTCCAAACTAAATTTAAGCAAGTTCTTCAAAACACCATTCCTCAGTTTATCACCGACCTTGGTATAATTAGGCAAACTGCCAAAGGCTTTTCTTGGCAAAAGTTCAGAAGCAGAAGACGCTGATAAGAAATGAATACAGTGAAACAAGAAGCAATTCTCTCAACGTTGTTTTCCGACAAAGAGGCCAAGAGCTGTTGCTGGTCTTTTAAGCCTTATGGGAGGGGCCAATCATCTCTTGGCTCTACTCCCGAGTCGTCCTCTCTACTTTAGCTGCTCTGCCTTCTGGCAGCTCTTCTCATATGTGCACTAGGAACAGGCTCCTCCTGTTCCTCTGCCTCTCTACTGTCAGCCTCTGGAGGCTCCGAAGTCCGCGCATCACTCCTCGATGGCCCTGGCCCCATCTCTGCCTCCGATGCAGAGCCCTCATCTGGGCCTTCCCCAGCCTCCAGGACTGGCCCATGATCCTCCTCAGCCTCATTGCTGTCCAGCTCCGCTGCCAGCTCTGCAAGCTGCTGGCAGACCACAACAAAAGTAGGTGAAACTCTGGGTAGACCCCTCCACTCCAAGCTAGGATGAAACAGGGAAGAGGGATGGACCAAAAAAGACAAGCTAAGACACGTTTCAGTAAAATGTGGAAGGTAGAAAGCAAACCCAGATTGCCTTTGGGACTGTGGTTGCAAAACATGGTTTGTTGCTAACGTTGGTTGCCAATGATAGTCAACTGTTTGGGTCTGTCTGCGGGGGGCTTTTAAATATGCAAAAGAAAAAATATTGTTCTTTTGGGCATGGTGCAATCTTCTACTTCCTTTCCAGGCTTGCAAATGACGGGTGCCTAAATAATAGAGGTGCAAAATTCACTGTGCCCTAAGAAGCCTGACACATTTCTACTGATTTTAAGGGGGCAAAATAGGAATATATTTGCTTTATGGATGGCTGCTTCCTTTGGAATTTGGTAGAAATTCATATCCTGGATTCCAAATAATTACTATTCGCGTGATCTTTTTCCGTAGGATCATAGACCTGGAAGGGACCTCAGAAGTCAATGAGTCTAACCCCCTGTTGGATTTAACACACCATCCTCCATACATGACTATTCAGCCTCTCTATGAAAGCCTCCAGTGAAAGGGGAAGAAATTACTCCATGTTGTAACCTGTTCCACTGATTGGCAGCTCTTACTGTCAAGAGATTGTTCCTAATGTTATATAAATCCTTGAAATTTCAAAATATTCATTCTAGTCTTACCCTGCAGAGCAAGTGAGTATTAGGTTGAAGGCTCTACAAGATGTCAGCTCTTCAGAGATCTGAAGACAGCTATCATGTCCCTTCTGAACCTTAGACTCCCTTTTTACAACCCTGTAATCCCTTAATTCGGGATAGAGTCAAGGCGCGACTGAATGGAGCTGAGCATTTACTGGCTGGATACCCTTCCTGACGCCACACAGGAGTTGGCAGCAGATATTTTTTTCTTTGCTCCCGGGAGAGAATCATCTGCTGCTACCTAGGATTGAACTCTCAACCTTCCGAGTGGGAGGTGAGTGTCTTCGCCACTAGGCCACCATGCCACTCTCAACCTTCTCTTCAGTTAAACATTCAGAGGGTCAACCTTCTCTGTGGTGGCTCCAGTGGTGGTATTCTGCCAGTTTGTACCTGATCAGGTGAACCTGTAGCGGAGATCGCGGGTGGGCCCGTCCACCTGCCCCGGTGTAAAGACGTCCTATTCAGCTACGTTTTCGAGGCTGGGAGCATGTGTGGAAGGCATGTGCGGGGGACAAACTGCTGGTAATAATATATGAAACCCACCGTTGGGTGGCTCCCTCCCCGTGGAACATCATCTATGCCAAAATAAGATTGGCCCCCATCTTGACACTCTTTCGAAAGATCCTGAAGAACATAATTTTGTAAACAAACCCGGGGGGATCTCAAGATGATATGGAACGCATCAAGGGGTTGGTTTGATCATTGACACCAGGGGGATGGGGGTTTATCGTGTTCCATATGGTGGTTTATTTCTGTAGCTCGCCAGGAGTCACTGTGAGTGAGTTGGGCAGCCGTATAAATTGTCTTACTAAATAACAAATAAACACGCTGAGATCTTTTCGCCATTCCTCCTTAAAAATAAAACATAAAAAGTGGTAGGGCAGGCTCTCAAGCCGAATCATGAGTGTTTAAAATCCCTTTGCCCCTCAGGTGATTTGGGTTTATGCCAGTGGTGAAATCCAATTTTTTTTACTACCGGTTCTGTGGGCGTGGCTTGGTGGGAGTGGTGTGGCTTAGTGGGCGTGGCAGGGAAGGATACTGCAAAATCTCCACTCCCACCCCACTCCAGGGGAAGGATACTGCAAAATCCCCATTCTCACCCCACTCCAGGGGAAGGATACTGCAAAATCCCCATTCCCACCCCACTCCAGGGGAAGGATACTGTAAAATATCCATTCCACCCCACTCCAGGGGATGGATACTGCAAAATCCCCATTCTCTCCCCACTCCTGGGGGTAGGATATTGCAAAATCTCCATTCCCACCCCACTCTGGGGCCAGCCAGAGGTGGTATTTGCTGGTTCTCTGAACTACTCAAAATTTCCGCTACCGGTTCTCCAGAACCTGTCAGAACCTGCTGGATTTCACCCCTGGTTCATGCTTTTCCTTATCTATGGGCTCAATTGTGGCCATAACTTGAGGACTACCTGTTTAGCAAAGGTCTTTCGTTACTTTTTTTTTGCTTCAAATTTGTATAACTGGTAGATAGGTTGTGCTTTATTTCAAGGAGATGTCAGTAAGGAGTACCTGAGACAGGTGCAACAAAGTTCAGTGGAGTGGTTCCTGAACTAGCATATAATCATCAAATAGGCCCAAAAAATGAGGCAGGGAAGAAGAAAATCAGAACAAAAATGAACTATAGAGATTCATGCCCGGGGTTTTTACTGCTGGGGAAGAGAAATAATTGCTTATTTCTCCAAGGGACTCAAATAGGAAGGTTTGCATTTTTAAAGCAGGGCTGAGGAAAGTAATTAAGCAAAAAATGTCCAGTTTGCATTCCCTGCAACCTAAACTTAAGTGGTAGTTCCTAAAAAATTTGGTTGCCTTTAAAAAAGCTAAGCAGGGTCAGACTGGGCGAACCATTGGAAGGGAGACCACTGGGAGATCTCTAGGATAGACTGTGGTTCCATAAGGGTATTCAACTTAATGATTTTAGCAAGACGGAAAGTATTTGAGATGCACCTGGTTAAAATTCATAAAATTTCAAATAGCAAAGCCAACACGTCTTTCATGCATAATGGCGCACGACAGCAATAAATGCATTCTTTAAAACAATTCATTGGCATCACAATGCTAGACAAAGGCAAGGGGAAACCATTCAGTTTTCTATTGTAGTCAAGACTGTGGATATGAGCCAAGGGAGAAAGGGAAGAGAAGGGAAGGGAACGGAACGGAAGGGAAAGAAAGGGAAGGGAAGAGAAGGGAAAGGAAAGGAAGGGAAGGGAAAGGAAAGGAAAGGAGAAGAAGGGGAAAGGAATGGAAGGGAAAGATAAAGAAGGGAAAGGAAAGGAAGGGAAGGGAAAGGAAAGGAAAGGAAGAGAAGGGAAAGGAATGGAAGGGAAAGATAAAGAAGGGAAAGGAAAGGAAAGAAAGAAAAGGAAAAGAAAGGAAAGGAAAGGGAAAGGAAGTGAAAGGAAAGAAAGGGAAAGGAAAGGAAAAGAAAAGAAAGGAAAGATAAGGTAATGGATGAACCAGGGGAGAAAAAATCTGCACAAAATATTAGTCTCTGGAAGAAAGAGAGACTAATCTTTTTTCCTCATAGCCATGCTATTGTGAAACATGCCTCAAAAGTTACTTACTCCCAACACCACCTTTAAGTACTTGTAGGACAAGTACTCCTCCTATGCCCTGAAAAAAGAAAGAAAGAAAGAAAAGGTTTAATAAAACCACTGCTTTTGAGCTCAGAACTAGAACCACCTTGGTCCCTAGGAGTCTCTCTCTGTATGTACATATATATATGTGATATTTGCAGGGGGAGGACCCTCAAATATAAACCATCTCTTTAGACAATCTGGGACATATTGCTAAGTCATTGAACTTTCACGGGTTATTGAGTTTGGAACAAGGACATCTTCTTCAGATGAAGAACAGAATTTGTTCCTGGCCTGTAAAGGCTGAAAGATGACCTACATTGGGGGGTTTGAAGAAACCAAAAACCAGGAGAAGACCAGTCTAGTCTTGGTATTTCAGTCCCAATGTTGTCAAGCTTGTTTGAGTCTTGTTTGACCAGATCCCAACATTACTTTTACTTTGAAGAGGAAGCGGTTGAGTAACACAATAAAAGAATAATAAGGTTGGAAGAGGCCTTGGAGGTTTTCTAATACAACACTCTATATCAGTGATGGCTAACCTATTTGCCATTGCGTGCCAAAAGTGGGGGGAACGTGTGTGTGTGGGGGGGTCGTGCACACACATGTGCCCACACCCATAATTCTATGCGCCCCGCCCCCCTGCATACGTGTGTGATCCCCCCGCTTTTGGCACACGATGGCACAGTGGGCCCGGTAGGCTCGTTTTTCGCCCTCCCCAGGCTCCAGAGGCTTCCTAGGAGCCTGGGGAGGGTGAAAACGGCCTTTCCCACCGCCCCCTGGAGGCCGGAAATGGCCTATTTCCCTACTTCTGGTGGGCCCAGAAGGCCCAAAAATTGGCTGGCTGGCACACACGTGCGCCGGAGCTGAGCTCGCGTGCCCACCGATATGGCTCCACATGCCACCTGTGGCCATAGGTTTGCCATCATGGCCCTATATCATTTCAGAGAAATGGTTGTCCAATCTCTTCTTATAAAACCTCCAGTGATGGAGCAGCCACAACCTCTGGAGGCAAATTGTTCCACTGGTCAATTGTTCTCACTGTCAGGAAATTTCTCCTTAGTTCTAGGTTGCTTCTCTCCTTGATTAGATTCCATCTGATGCTTCTTGTCCTGCCTTCCCTGGAAAATATCTTGACCCCTTTGTGGCAGTCCCTCAAATATTGGAACACGGCTACAAAGGCATTCAATTGTTGCTTCCCTCCCCACTCCTCTTTTAAAGTAGCTCAATCAAAAGATCACTTTGCAAAATCTGGAAATAGAGAGGAGCACTGAAGAAGAGCCATGTTGGGAAGCTATAGTGTTGAAAGACCATCAGGAAGAATCTGAAAGGACAGGAGTAGGAGAGAAGGTGAGAAGGGGGAAAAGAAGAGAGGAGTGGGGCAAAGGAAGGGGAAGTAGGATGAGGTAGGAGAGGAGGAAGGAGAAAGTAGGAGAGGAGAGGATGGAGGGAAGGGAAAGAGGAGGAGAAGGAGAAGGTTTGTTGTGAAATGAGGGAAGAAAAGAGCAACTCCGAACATAATTAAAATGCCTTATTTTGATGCTTTCTTTAAGGAAAACATGTATATGTAGGATTGATTGTGCATAAGAAAATGTACATTTTATATTATGTGTATAAGAAATAAAACTGAAAAACTTTTTTTTTTAAAAAAAGGAAGAATCTGAAAGACCAGCAAGGGGCACTTGAGAAGAGGACAAGAACAAACATGGATCTCCTAGTTCCGGTCACCAAGATACAGAAAAGATGGTAAGACCCTGGAAAGAGTGCAGAGAACAAGAACAAAGATGATAAGGAGGCTGGAGACTAAACTATATGATGAACAATTGAGGGAATCGGGTATGTCTAGCCTAACGAAGAGAAGGACTAGGGGCTGTGTTGGGATTCAGCCGGTTCGCACCACTTTGGCTGAACCGGTGGTTAAATTGCTGGCTGGCCCCTCCCCTCCCTGCCCCTTCCAGAAGTCCCCCTGCGCCCTGTATTTGCTCCCAGAGGGCTGCAGGGAGGCCTACTAGGCCCAAAATGGGGTGTGGGGTGTGGGCGCACCCCCCGTGCCCTATTTTTTGCTCCCAGGGGGCTGCAGGGAGGCCGAGTGCTGCCTGTCACACCCTCTGGCCACGCCCACCATGGCCACGCCCACCCAGCCGGTCATTAGGGCAGAGAACCGGTTGTTAAATTATTTGAATCCCACCTCTGACTAGGGGTGATATGATAGCTTTTCTTCCAGTTTGTTTGTTTGTTTGTTTTATTAAATTTATATACCGCCCTACTCCTGAAGGACTCAGGGTGGTGAACAGGCACAAAATAAAATACATAAATACAAAAGTTAGAAACATAATTAAAACCAAATTAAATAATTTAGCCCAAGACAATTAAAAATCCCAATAATTTAAAACAAATTAAAATTTCAATTTAAAAATTTAAAAGAAAGGGGAGAAAATTGGGCCAGGCCGGTTTGCTGGAATAGGAGGGTCTTAAGAGCATGGCGGAAAGTGTGTAGATCCGGGATCCTCTGTATCTCCGGGGGGAGCTCATTCCAGATAGTGGGTGCCCCCACAGATTCCAGTACTTATTATTCCAGTACTTAAGTATTAAGTATTATTCCAGTACTTAAGTATTCCAGTACTTGAGGGGTTATCACAGAGAAGAGGGAGACAATCTATTCTTCAAAGCATTTCAGGGCAAGACAAGAAGTAATGGATGGAAGCTTATCAAACAGAGTTCCAAGCAAGAACTAAGGATTCTAAATTTCCTGACAATGAGAAAAATTAATCAGTGGAACAGTCTGCCACCAGAAGTTGTGGACGCTCCATCATCACTGATGGTTATTAAGAAGTGATTGGACAGCCGTTGGTCTGGAATGGTATAGGATCTCCTGCTGAAGTAGTGGGTTAGACTAGAAGATCTCCCAGGTCCCTCCCCTTCTTTTTTATTCTGTGTTCTGTATATGTGAATCTAGCATAAATCTCCATATTAAATAATGAATTGCTCTGGATAACTGAACTCTCCATCTGTCCTTTGGAACATAATTTTCCCCCAAGTTAGCTCTGACCTTATTGTCCTTCTGGAAATCCCTTGAAATATATTTTTTTCCAGCAGGCTTAGGCATGCCATGTTAGTGAGGAGCCTTAAAATGCTTGCACGATATGTGAGATTTTGCTGCATTTTCTTGCAATCTTATTTACATTCTATTAACTGTTTTAATGGTTAAAGAACTTAACATTTGTCTTTAATGGGTTTTATTGAACGCTGCCCAGAGTTTTATGAGTAATTTTTTTTACTACTGATTCTGTGGGCGTGGCTTGGTGGGCGTGGCATGGCTTGGTGGGCGTGGCAGGGGAAGGATATTGTAAAATCTCCATTCCCTCCCCAATCCAGGGGAAGGTTACTGCAAAATCCCCATTTCCTCCCGATCAGCTGGGACTTGGGAGGCAGAGAATCGATGGGGGTGGGGCCAGTCAGAATTTTTACTACTGGTTCTCCGAACTACCCAAAATTTCCGCTACCAGTTCTCCAGAACTGGTCAGAACCTGCTGAAACCCACCTCTGAGGTGGGTTCTCGACTTACGACCACAATGGAGCCCAAAATTTATGTTGCTAAGCAGGACAGTTGTTAGGTGAGTTTTGCCTCATTTTACAACCTTTCTTGCCACAGCTGTTAAGTGAATCTGGCTTCCCCCTTGACTTAGCTTGTCAGAAGGTCGCAAAAAGGGGGTCATGTGACCCTGGGAACGCTGCAACCGTCATAAATACGAGTCAGTTGCCAAGTGTCTGAATTTTGATCGTGTGGCCACGAGGACGCTGCAACGGTCATAAGTGTGAAAAATGGTCAGTTTTTTCAGTGATGCGACTTTGAATGGTCCCTAAATGAACTGAGGTAAAACGAGGACTACCTGTAAAAAAAATAAAAATAAAAATAAATGAACAGATTCCTGGAGATTTTGCCCTCATATTTTGAAAAAATCCATGGAGAAATTCACCTTTGGTTTATTCTGTGGAATAATCCCTTTCCGTTACTCTTCCAACAAAAATATTTTTGGAATTTTACCTCCTGTATAAACAAGCTTGCAAGGTGAGGTAAAACCTTAGGGGGAAAACATGGTACCGTTTGCAAAGTATGTACATACATACCTACTTATTGTGCTATCTTTTTTCAGGATAAAAACCATGAAGGAGCACGGGGAAAAAAATAAGAAATACTAAACTGAAGGAATTAAGAGGGAAGGAAAAATAAAAATAAAAGGACACTCAGGTAAAGCTACTGTTGTCCAACACCACTCATTGTCTCCCGTGTTTTTCTCTCCTTGTAAATCATTCTTGATTCTGCCACGTCCGTCCCTTGCAGTTGTGTGCTGTCTTTTGTTCTTTAACCTTCTCACCTCTCTTTTGGAGGCGCTCAGAAATGCCTCCCACCCACCTCCACCTTTATCAGTCTTCCCCTTCTTCTCCACTCCGTCCCTCTGCCTTCACACGATTGTATTGAAATTCAATCCTCTCGCCTTCTCTCTGTTTGACCAAACCACCTGGGTGTGATTTCTTTTTGTGCCATTTCCTAGTTTTTCCAGTCAGATGACATTTATTTAATCTCCCTTCTTTCTGGATTCCAACTATCTATCTATCTATCTATCTATCTATCTATCTATCTATCTATCTATCTATCTATCTATCTATCTATCATCTATCTATATTCTGCCCAGAATATCATCAGGGTCCAGCTACCAGGCCTGGACAACATCTTCGAATCTCGCTGTTTGAGGAAGTTGCATAACATTCTCCGAGACTCTTCCCATCCTGCTTACAATCAGCATTACTTGGTCTGTTGTGTGGATGTTTGGATGGTTTAGGGGCGGGGAATTTGTGGTGGGAGGTGGGGTGTTTGAGGATTGTTATGTGTGTTGGACCTGGTCTTTGGGTGTTAAGTGAATTTTGTTGTACGTGTATACTGTGTATATATGTACAATGACAATAAAGTTGTTGTTGTTGTTGTTATTATTATTATTATTTCAAATCTATCTCTATCTATCAAATCTATCTATCTCTATCTTTCTATCTATCTATATCAAATCAATCAATCAATCAATCAATCAATCAATCTATCTATCTATCTTTCTATCCAGGGGTGGGTTCTAAATATTTTTACTACCGGTTCTGTGTGCGTGGCTTATTTTGTGGGTGTGGCTTGGAGGTCATGTGACTAGGTGGGTGTGGCTAGCTGGTCAGAGTCATTTCTGGAAGGTCCTCGCACTTATGACCAGTCCTCGCACTTACGACCCGACTCATTTGTTTGCTTTTAACACTGATCAGCTGTAGGACGGCCCTTGGAAGCCCCGCGGCAAGAGTTTAAAGTCCCAGCTCCTGAGTCCCAGCTCTAGTCATCAGCTGGGACTCAGGAGGCAGCAATAGATTGGGGGTGGGACCAAATAAAAGGTAAGAATAACGTGGGTGCGTGGGGGGGTGGGAGGGCGTGGGGGGGGGGAGAACTGGTTCGGTGACGTCATATCATCACCGCTACCGGCTCGGCCGAACCGGATCGAACCGGGAGGAACCCACCACTCTATCTATCTATCTATCTATCTATCTATCTATCTATCTATCTATCTATCTGTCTGTCATCTATATCATCGATCTATAAACTCCCTTTTATGACCCTATAATTCCTTAATATAGGGTTGAGTCAGATGGATGAGCATTTACTAGTTGGATGCCCTTCCTGACACCATGCTGAGTTCACAGCAGATATTTCTTCTTTGCGCCTTGGGAGAAAAATATCTGCTGCTACCTAAGATTGAACTCTCAACCCTCTGAGTGGGAAGAGAGGGTCTTCACCACCAGACTACCACACCATTCTAGGTATTATTCTCTCATTCTCATTCTCTCTCTCTCTCTTCCCCCCCTCTCTCCTCTCTCTCCCCCATCTTTATTATTTTATCAACAATTCAAGGAAGCATAGGTATTCTCTCATTCTCATTCTCTCGCTCTCTCCTTCTCTCTCACCCCCACCTTTATTATTTTATCAGCAATTCAAGGAAGCATATATTTATTTCTTAAATTTGTATTTAAGAAATATATTTATTTCTATTTATTTCTTAAATTTGTATGTCCCTTGTCTCCACAGACCTGAAAGGTATGTGATGTACTTCTGCACTCTCTGTACTTTAATCAGGTTGAACATCTGTGTCCAGGAAGGCTGGGATTATGTGCTGCGTAGGTGTAGCTAAGCCATGGATGGGTGCCAGCTCTTTAATCTGCCCTACAGCAGGTAGGTGGGAGGTGGGCGAGGACCAAGGGGTGGCATTTATATGGCAGCCTTACTCCACCCTTCGGTGTAAACAGAGGGTGGTTGACTGATGGATGGCTCAATTTCTTGCCAAGAAATTGCAGAAAAACTTGGGAACCAAGAGAGAGGGAAAAAAATAGAGAATGTTTGTGCTAAGCTAAAATCTCACTGTGCATCTTCAATTTAACTTTGCAGATACTGTCGATTCCATCTCTACAAGTAGTCCTCGACTTATGATCACGATAGAGCCCAACATTTCTGCTGCTAAGCAAAACAATTTGTGAAGCGAGCTTTGGCCCATTTTACGACTTTTCTTGCCACATTTGTTAAGTGAATTGCTGCAGTTGCTAAGTTAGTAACCTGGTTGTTAAGCGAATCTGGCTTCCCCATTGTCTTTGCTTGTCAGAGGGTCGCAAAAGGGGATCACAGGACGCCGGGACATGGCAACCTTCATAAATATGAGTCAGTTGCCAGGCATCTGAATTCTGATCACATGATCATGGGGATGCTGCAAAGTGTGAAAAAAAATGGTCATAAGTCACTTTTTTCAGTGCCGTTGTATCTTCGAAGGGTCACTCAATTAACTGTTGTAAGTCAAGGGCTACCTGTATTATTCTATGTTCTACGTTTTCTCTTCTCAAGATGTGAAGTGTTAGTACCACTTTATAAGGCCTTGGTAAGGCCACACTTGGAATCCTGCATCCGGTTTTGGTCACCACGATGTTAAAAAAGATGTTGAGACTCTAGAAAGAGTGCAGAGAAGAGCAACAAAGAGGATTAGGGGATTGGAAGCTAAAACATACAAAGAACATACAAAGAATCGAATCGAATCGAATCGAATCGAATCGAATAGAATAGAATAGAATAGAATAGAATAGAATAGAATAGAAGATAGGGGGTAGGGTAGAGGAGTGGAGTAGAGTAGAGAGGAATAGGAATAGGAATAGGAATAGGAGAGGAGAGGAGAGGAGAGGAGAAGAGAAGAGAAGAGAAGAGAAGAGAAGAGAAGAGAAGAGAGAAGAGAAGAGAAGAGAAGAGAAGAGAAGAGATGAGAGGAGAGGAGAGGAGAGGAGAGGAGAGGAAAGGAAAGAGTGGAGTGGAGTGGAGTGGAGTGGAGTGGAGTGGAGTGGAGAATAGAATAGAATAGAATAGAATAGAATAGAATAGAATAGAATCTGAAAGGGACTTTGGAGGTCTTCTAGTCCAGGCCCCTGCTCAAGCAGGAGAACCGATACTATTTCAGTTAAGTGGCTGTCTAGTTTCTATTTAAAAACCCACCAGTAATGGAGTGGCGCATGATTTCTGAAGGGAAGCTGTTCCACTGGATAATTGTTCTCACTGTTAGGAAGTTTCTCCTTAACTCCAGGTTGCTTCTCTCTTTAGTTAGTTTAATTACTGGTAACTAATTATTAGTTTTAGGAATTAGGAATTGCGTATGAAAAGAAGGACCAGGGGAGACGTGATAGCAGTGTCCCAATATCTCAGGAGTTGCCACAAGGAAGAGGGAGTCAAGCTATTCTCCAAAGCACCTGAAGGCAGGACAAGAAGCAACGGGTGGAAACTCATCAAGAGGAGAAGAAGAACTAAGAACTAGGGAGAAATTTCCTGACAGTTAGAATCAGTGGAATGACTTGACTAAAGAAATTGTGGGTGCTCTATGACTGGACGAAAAGAGCCTTGGTGGCGCAGCGGACTAAAACTGCTGTTAAAGTAGCACTTAGCTGCCAGCTGCCTGCAATTACTGCTGGTTCGAATCTCTCCAAGGCTCAAGGTTGACTCAGCCTTCCATTCTTCTGAGGTAGGTAAAATGAGGACCCGGTTTGTGGGAGCAATAAGCTGATTTTGTATAAAATAGAACACCGCTGGGGGGGGGGGCAAAAAAGCCCTACTAAGCAGGTATATACAAAAGTATGAAGGCTATTGCTTAACGCATTGTAAGCCGCCCTGAGTCTCCGGAGAAGGGCGGCATATAAATTGAACCAATAAATAAAGAAAGAAAGAAAGAAAGAAAGAAAGAAGAGATTGGACAATCATTTATCTGAAATGGTGTAGGGTTTTTGTCTGAGCAGGGATTTGCTGCTTCAGGGCCCCTTCCAACTCTGTTATTCTGTTATGACAGTTGTAACGTGAAGTCTAGGATATGAATCTTAGAAAATCTCATCTTAAAAAAAAAAAAAAAGAAGCAGCAAAGAAAACATTCCCGGATCAAGAGACAAAAAACTAGTCTAGTGAAGAGAAGGACCAGGGGAGACATGATAGCAGCTGTCCAATATTTGAGGGGCTGCTACAGAGAGGAGGGGGTCAAGCTATTTCCCAAAGCACCTGAAGGCCAGACAAGGAATAATGGATGGAAACTGACCACGGAGAGATTCAACCTAGAAATGAGGAGGAACTTTCTGACGGTGAGCACAATCAACCCATGGAACAGAAGTTGCCTTCGGAAGTTGTGAGAGCTTCATCCCTTGAGACTTTCAAGAAAAAGATTGGACTGCCATTTGTCAGAAATGGTGTAGGGTCTCCTGCTTGGGGGGGGGGGTTGGACTAGATGACCTATAAGGTCCCTTCCAACTCTGTTCATCTGTTATCTGTTAATCCATCAAAGGAATATATTCCTTTTTTGGTCTGGTTACATCACATTGTACAACCTATTACACCAAATTATAAGGGGAGGGCCTTCTCTCTGGAACGACCTGCCCCCGGAGATACGTAGGATCCCAGATCTCTGTGCTTTTCGCCGTGCCCTTAAAACTTTCTTATTTCATCAAGCCGGGTTGGCTTAAACCCCCTCCCCCGCTCTTAGATATTTTTAATTGTAAATGGATTTTAGTTGGGGTGTTTTAAACTTATTGGGCCAAAATTTTGTTTAATTCTTTTTAAAATTTAAAATTTTGTATTTGATGGTGTTTTTTTTTTTTTTTTAAAATTTGATTTATACGCCGCCCTTCTCGGGAGACTCAGGGCGGCTTACAATGCGTTAAGCAATACCCTTCATTCTTTTGTATATTTTATACAGAGTCAGCTTATTGCCCCCACAAACTGGGTCCTCATTTCACCTACCTTAGAAAGGATGGAAGGCTGAGTCAACCTTGAGCCTTGGAGAGATTCGAACCAGCAGAAATTGCAGGCAGCTGTGTTAATGACAGGGTGCACCAAACCACTGTACTATCAAGGCTCTTTGTTTTTATTCTTGGCTGTTCGCCGCCCTGAGTCCTGTGGGAGAAGGGCGGTATAAAAATCTAATAAAATAAATAAATAAAAGGGCCTTCTTTTATAACATGCAAAATCTTACAACAAGGTTAATAAAATAGAATTCTGTGTTCCCTGACAGGCGGTTCCCAAAGAGATCAACCACGTTATGATGGAATGGGATAATCTGATTAACACAATGCACACTCATGGCTCGGTTTATTAAATAAATTCAGCCTATGAGTTAAACCCAGGCATGTCCGAAGGGAATTCAAAGATAGGAACTGCCTAGCTATCTTCGTGCAACGCGCTGAAGGTAGCTTTTGAATTCACACACATCTTCTGACTTTGCATAATGCGCTGACCATAAATGTAAATATAGTTTACTTATGCAGGTAATCCTCAATGTACGACCACAATGGAGCCCAAAATGTCTGCTTGCTAAGGAAGACAGTTGTTAAGCGAATTTCGTTCCATTTTATGCATTTGCTTTCTTGCTACTGGCAGTGAAGTGAAGCACAGCGGTTGTTAAGTGAGGAACCCAGTTGTTGTGTGAATATGGCTTCCCCGTTGACTTTGCTTATCTGATGGTCGCAAGTGGGGATCACATGACCCTGGGACACTGCAACCGTCATAAATATGAGTCAGTTGTCAAGTGTCTGAATCAGTGGTGAAATCTAAAATTTGTTACTACCGGTTCTGTGGGCGTGGCTGGGGAGGGGGTAATGTGACTGGGACTGGGACTGGGTGGGTGTGGCCATTTTTTTAAAAAAAAACTTTTAAAACCATTTTTTCAACCTCTTTGGCGAAGAGGTTGTAAATAAATGCTTTCAAAAGGCTCTGACGATCCAAGCTGAGTTGCCTGATCATCAGAGGCTTTTTTTCTTTTAAATGCCTCTGACGATCCAAGCTGAGTTGCCTGATCGGCAGAGGCTTTTTTCCTTTTAAATGCCTCTGACGATCCAAGCTTAGTTGCCTGATCATCAGAGGCTTTTTTTCTTTTAAATGCCTCTGACGATCCAAGCTGAGTTGCCTGATCAGCAGAGGCTTTTTTTCTTTTAAATGCCTCTGACGATCCCAGCTGAGTTGCCTGATTGGCAGAGGCTTTTTTTCTTTTAAATGCCTCTGACGATCCCAGCTGAGTTGCCTGATTGGCAGAGGCTTTTTTTCTTTTAAATGCCTCTGACGATCCAAGCTTAGTTGCCTGATCGGCAGAGGCTTTTTTCCTTTTAAATGCCTCTGACGATCCAAGCTTAGTTGCCTGATCATCAGAGGCTTTTTTTCTTTTAAATGCCTCTGACGATCCAAGCTGAGTTGCCTGATCGGCAGAGGCTTTTTTTCTTTTAAATGCCTCTGACGATCCCAGCCGAGTTGCCTGATTGGCAGAGGCTTTTTTTCTTTTAAATGCCTCTGACGATCCCAGCTGAGTTGCCTGATTGGCAGAGGCTTTTTTTCTTTTAAATGCCTCTGACGATCCAAGCTTAGTTGCCTGATCGGCAGAGCTTTTTTTCTTTTAAATGCCTCTGACGATCGAAGCTGAGTTGCCTGATCATCAGAGTTGCTTTTTTAAAAAAAGCCTCTGACGATCAGGCAACTCAGCTTGGATCGTCAGAGGCATTTAAAAGAAAAAAAGCCTCTGCTGATTGCGCGGCTCAGCTGGGCATTGGGGGGGGCAGAGATTTTTGCTACCAGTTCTCCGAACCACCCGCCTCCATCGCTACCCGATCGGGCGATCCGGTCCGAACTGGGAGCATTTCACCCCTGGTCTGAATTTAGATCATGTGACCATGGGGATGTCGCAACAGTCATAAGTGTGAAACATAAGTCTCTTTTTTTTCAGTGCTATTGTAACTTCCAATGGTCACTAAATGAATGGTTGTAGATTGTGAGCCATATGTAGAGTGTTTTAATTAGAGATAGGACATTGTCCAGGTTTAACAATGAGTGTGAACCGTTCGTTGACTTTTTGTGAGGAACCGAAAAAAAAATTACGATATGTGATTTTTAGGATTAGAATAAAAATAACAGATTATTAAAAATGGAAACGATGGGCCACCTTTGCTGAAAATATAAAGGTAGAGGTCTTTAGAAAGAGGTAAACTCCCAATTAATGTTCATGTAGATTTTTAGTCATTCAGGTCATGGTTGTTGCAAAGGTGCTTTTTCCAAAAGGGAACTGGACTATCTTTGTTTTTCCTCGAAGACGTTTCACTTCTCATCCAAGAAGCTTCTTCAGTTCTGATGGAATAGTGGAGGATGGAAGGATTTATATTCCTTGCAGTCATCTGGTCGTTAGCACTCTTTCTGAGGGGCGTTGAGGCCACTCGGAGGTTTATCTGTTTTACAACACAAACTTTTCAGCAGTTCCAAGAAGGCCCCACATACCCATTTGCACGATTCAGGTGACCCTGAGGGCACAGGTAAACCTTCAAGTGGCCTCAACAACTCTCTGAAAGAGTGCTAATGACCAGATGACGCCAACATTCAGTCAGAACTGAAGAAGCTTCTTGGATGAGCAGCGAAACGTCTTCAAGGAAAAACAAAGACGGTCCAGTTGCCTCTTAAAAAAGCACTTTTGGGGCTTCTGGTTGAACTTCCGGTGCTTTCGGTGGGAGATCTGCGACCTCTGAGGGTCCGTTCCGAGCTCTCCCAGTCAG
This sequence comes from Arizona elegans, assembly GCA_022577455.1. Classification (NCBI taxonomy): domain Eukaryota; kingdom Metazoa; phylum Chordata; class Lepidosauria; order Squamata; family Colubridae; genus Arizona; species Arizona elegans. Next base: position 85,048,905 of record JAKOOJ010000007.1, on the reverse strand, counting down.
GAGGACCGTCTTTTCTTTCTTTCTTTCTTTCTTTCTTTCTTTCTTTCTTTCTTTCTTTCTTTCTTTCTTTCTTTCTTTCTTTCTTTCTTTCTTTCTTTCTTCTCTCTCCTTCCTTCCTTCCTTCCTTCCTTCCTTCCTTCCTTCCTTCCTTTCTTTCTCTCTCCTTCCTTCCTTCCTTCCTTCCTTCCTTCCTTCCTTCCTTCCTTCTTTCTTTCTTTCTTTCTTGGTTCGATTTATATGCCGCCCTTCTCCGGAGACTCAGGGCGGCTTACAATGCGTTAAGCAACAGCCTTCATACTTTTCTATATACCTGCTTAGTAGGGCTTTTTTGGCCCCCCCAAGCGGTGTTCTTTTTTATACAAAGTCAGCTTATTGCCCCCACAATCCGGGTCCTCATTTTACCTACCTCGGAAGGATGGAAGGCTGAGTCAACCTTGAGCCTGGTGAGATTTGAACTTGCAGTAATTGCAGGCAGCTGGTGCTATTTAACAGCACTTCAGTCTGCTGCGCCACCAAGGCTCTTCTTTTATTTTTAACGTCAATCTATCCATCTCCGCACATTCTAGTATTTTTCCAATTCTATTTTCCTCCGGGGTCATGTGATCCCCTTTTGTGACCATCCGACAAGCAAAGTCAACGAGGAAGCCAGATTCACTTAACAACGGTGTTCCTCACTTAACAACTCCAGAGATTCACTTCACCGCCGTGGCCAGAAAGGTCCTAAAATGGAGCAAAAAATCACGTTAACCACTGTCTTGGTCACCTTTTTTTTTTTTTTGAAAAAACACCTTTGGGAATAACTCCCAATTAAGTTAACGTTCATCGGAGTTCATTGCCTTTTGAACTGGCCTGGCTAATCTTGTCCTAATCTTTAAAGTAACAGCCACGAGGAAAGGAGTCCGTAACCTCTCAGAATTGCACCATTGGGCGTGCGAGTCAGTGAGGCAGATGCCACCTCACAGCCATGCTCAAGGGAGGTGACTGGCCCTGAGTGACATGTGCTGGCAGGTCCATCTGTGAGCTTTAGAAGATGACTCTTACCTTCAGCTTGCTTAAGGATGCTGTCCCAGGCTTGGGGCTGGAAAGTTGAGTTTGTGATGCAACAAACACAGGTGTATTCCTGGGATGGAAACACCGGGATTTGCATAAACCGGAGCATCTTTCTTCTGAAGTCCTCTCTCTGGCATTAAAAAAAAAAAAAAAGACGGAGAAAGGTAAGAAACACTGACCCAATCTGATGTGTCAATTTATATTTTGCAACGGATAATTAAAACTCCAGAAAAAAACAATGGCTACCAACCTGCCTTCCATTGAGAACCTCGTATCTTGCATGAGCTGTGAAACTATCTACAGACACTTCACATCCTGCACATAAATTGTTTCAACTTCTACCCTCAAAACGATGCTATAGAGCACTGCACACCAGAACAACTAGACACAAGGACAGTTTTTCCCCAAATGCCATCACTTTGCTTAACAACTAATTCCCACAACACTGTCAAACTATTTACTAAGACGGTATTACTATTATTCTTCTCATCCTTCCTATTACCTATTTCCTTTTTTACTTTTAACTATAACCTTGTTGCTTGCATCTTTACGATTTATATTTTTATTTAGTTTCCTAGTAGGATTTGCTTGCTTATTTAGTATCCTATAACTGTCACTAAGAGTTGTGTGTTATGATTCTTGATGAATGTATTTTTTATGCACACTGAGAGTTTATGCACCGAAGACAAATTCCTTGTGTGTCTAATCAAACTTGGCCAATGAAGAGTTCTATTCTATTCTATTCTATTCTATTCTATTCTATTCTATTCTATTCTATTCTATTCTACTCTATTCTGAAACTCCCAGCGCAGAAGCGTAAAAGGGAAACAGCTCTGTTGTTAAATCGCCTATTGTTTGTATAGCATGCCATCCGATTGGTGCAAAGAGTTTTATTAGTTTATTAAAAATATAAAATACAGCCCAATTGTTGGAAATGTGGACAAAATCAGGGTACCTTCTTTCACACATGGTGGTTATGCTCCGAAGCAAAAAAATATTGGATGAAAATACATAGTTGGATACAGGAAGTCACAGGCTTCCAGATAGAATATACACTAGAATTGTTTCTTCTAGGACTAATGAAAAAGAAATATGAAATATTTTACATATGACAACGGTGGCAAGATTGGCATTTACACAATGCTGGAGAAGTTCAAACATACCCTCCGAAGATTTAATAATTAGAAAGATATTAGATTGTGCCTAGATGGATAAAATGACATTGGAACCGAAAGGACTGATGGATTTGGACTTTTACGTAATATGGGAGAAATGGTATAATTGGATTGAAGATAGAAAAAAAGAGAAATAACAGATAGTCGATTCTGTAAAATTATATAGCGTATAGGAGAACGTTAGTGTGATGATATGTAAATGGTCACAGTCATGCACAAGAGTTGAATAAGAATTGTTTAATTGTTAAAACCCAATTAAAAAAAATAAAAATGAAATAAAATACAGAGTCTATAGAGATTCTCAGTCATCCAAGTCATGGTTTCCCAAAAGGTGCTTTTTTTTCAGTAGACAACTGGGGGGTGGGGGGAAATAAAGTATCTTTGGGATAAAATACAGAGATACAAACAAAAATGAAAATAAGCCGAAAATAAGGGAGAAAGAGGAGAAGATGAAGAAGTGGAGGAAAAGAAAGAGAAAAGCATTGACTTCTGACTTATTTTGGTGCAGTAGAATAAGATAATAACCAGTGGTGGTATTCAGCTGGTTATATCCGGTTCGGGGGAACCGGTAATGGTGGCGGCAGGCTCCGTCCATCTGCCTCGACGTCATCATGTCCTGTTTTTGACGCTCTGCGCATGTGCAGAAGGTCCTGAACATAATTTTTACTTTTGCATAATAATATATACTAGCCATTTCTATAACAACAAACCTATCTAATCAGCAAAACTCAGAATCAAATTTCATTTTTTTCCATCTCAAGCACAAAGTCCAGCTGTAGTTTCCAAGTAGAAACAAAAGTCATTGTATTTATTTATTTTTTTTGGTCTTTGATAAAAACAATCAATTTTGGCATCTCTGCCCACTCCATCAACTTTTGCAGCCATTCGTCCATTATGGGAATCAAAGAATCCTTCCATTTTTCTGCACAATGGATTCTTGCTGTTGTTAACATATCTTTAGATGTGGGATTCAGCCGATTCGGACCAGTTCGGATGAAATGGATGGTAATTTTAATCTGGTTCACCAAACCGGTGGTTGTAAGGACTGGCTGACCCTGCCCACCTCTCCCCTCCCAGGAGTCTCCACACAGCCCATTTTGGATGCCAGGTAAGTGCAGGGTACGTGCGGAGGCTCTGGGAGGGCGAAAAATGGGCCTACTGGAAGTTCCAGAACTCCAAAAACTGGTCCTTTTCCGTCCTCTGGAGGGCCTCCAGAGCCCAGGAGAAGCCATTTTCATCCTCCCAGAGGCTCAAGGAAAGCCTCCGGAGTCTGGGGAGGGTGGAAATGCCCCCATCCCACATAGTGCAGGAGGCCGAGTAGGCCTCGCCCACCATGGCCGCGCCCACCCAGCAACTGGGCAGAGAACCAGTTGCTAAAATTTCTGAATCCCACCCCTGCATATATTGTAGCATGGCAGTCGACAGAGTGACTTGCTTTGAGAATAACAGAGTTGGAAGGGACCGTGGAGGTCTTCTAGTCATACCCCTGCTCAAGCAGGAAATCTTTCAAGCTTTCAGGAGGACCAGATGCCTTCTCATCCCAAGCTGAAGAACGAGAAAGGGCTTTCAAAATGCCTTTCTAAGCAGCAGGGACTCCAGGAAAACTCAGAGGTGCTTTTCCAAAAGGCAACTGGGCTTTCTTGGCTTTTTTTCCCCCTTTGAAAGCATTTCACTTTTCATCTAAGAAGCTTCATGTTAGAAATTCTGTTTTATATAAAGCACCACATAGAAAAAAACAAAAGGTACAGTCACCATGTGTTTTACTTCTCAACTATAAAACCGTCACAGGAAACTCTACTTAGAACAAAAAAAGCATAGATCTTGTAAACGCTGCCATCTACTGGCTAAATACTACTTTAGTTGTTGCATAAGAATACATTCCAACAACGAATTCCAACACTTCTTCAGTTCATGAAGAACCAGGTCTTCAGGGCCTTTCAAAAGAGTGTCAAAGTGGGAGCCAGTCGAATCTCCACTGGAAATGAGTTTCAAAGGGAGGGAGTCACCATGGAGAAGATCCTCCTTCTGGGTCCCGCCAGATGTACCTCCTTAGGAAATAAGACCCTCAATATTCTCTAATCTTGAGACTATCTTGCAACCCCACATGTGGTGACCTGCTGTCAGCCTTGATAGACAAACCAGGTTCAAAAACAGACATCAAAGAAATATTGGATCTATAGTTCCTCTAGGCCTGGGTGTATTTTTTCCAAAAGGCAACTGGATTTTCTTTTTTTTTTCCTTCGAAAAGGTTTTGCTACTCATCCAAGAAGCTTCTTCAGTTCTAACTCCGTTCCCTGTTTCTCCATTGCAGTGCAACGCCCAAGAGCCTTGGTAGTACAGTGGTTTAATGCACCCTGTAATTAACACAGCTGCCTGCAATTTCTGCAGGTTCGAATCTTACCAGGCTCAAGGTTGACTCAGCCTTCCATCCTTTCTAAGGTAGGTAAATTGAGGACCCAGTTTGTGGGGGCAATAAGCTGATTTTGTATAAATATACAAAAGTATGAAGGATATTGCTTAACACATTGTAAGCCGCCCTGAGTCTCCGGAGAAGGGCGGCATATAAATCAAATTAAAAAAAAAAAAGAAAAAGATCCACTTTGATGTGGGGGGGAGGAGTTAATTTAACAACCAGTTCGCTTGAACCGGTGTAAACCGGCTGCATCTCACCACTGCTTATAATCGCTGTAGCATCTCCATGGTTACATGATGTACTAATGACAGTTGCATTGTCCCGGGATTATGTGAATCCCATTTGCAAACTTCTGACAAGCAAAGTCAATGCAGAAGCCAGATTCACATAACAACTCCGTTACGAACTTAACCACTGTGGAGATTCACTTCACAACCGAAGTGAAAGATCGTAAAACAGGCCAACATTCACTTAACAACTGATATTTTGGGCTCAATTGTAGTCGTAAGATGGGGACTACCCATACTGTATATCACATATGTCTTAGTGGACCAAGATGGAGGCCAGACTTCCTACAACATTCAGTCGGTTCCGATTTAAACTGCTTAGAAAGCTGATACAGCAGTGGCCAAAATTGTGGAAGCCTTTTGGGAAAAGTGCATTTTCTAAAACTAGCTAATAACACCACTTTTTTTGGGCGGGGGGAGTAGTACCATAAAATTATGTATCAATGGAAAGATCATTTAATCAAGAATGTAATGCAATCACTTTTAGGAAGAATTTGCTATTAGAATAGCAGTTACAGTATAAAGAAGAAAAGGGAAACACGTAGGAAAAATGAGATATACAAAAATTATCACCATAGAAAAAAACGAGATATACAAAAATGATCCCCATGTCAATTAATACTTAATTGGGTAACCTTTAGCATGAATTACGGCCTTACAACGTCTTCCCATGGGGTGAACCAAGTCTTTGAGTTCTGCAGCTGTTCTAATGTGAAACCAAGATTTATCTTAAACATTTTTGCCAATTTTTCAGGAGGCATATGCTACCTGTAGAACATTTTATATTGATTTTCTTTATATGCAGTGGACATGGTTAATTTATAGTTCCTTTCCCATAACTGTTGCCATCTATCTAGATCAATTGGATATCCAAAATTCTTTGCCCATGCTATCATTGTTTCCTTTACTTGTTCTTCCTCTAATTCAATGACAAGTAAAACTTTATATTTATTTTTGATTATTTTATCCTCTGTTCCTATGAGTATCTTATCCAACTCTGTCATCTCTAAGTGAAAGCCATATAGTTTAACATTTTTTCTTAGATTTTCAATTGAGTTAAGGTCTGGGCTAGTCCCAGGCCATTCCAGCAGTGGAATAGGATTATCTTGAAATTCCAAAAAAAAAAAAAAAGAAAAGAAAAGAAAAAAGAAAGAAAGAAAGAAAGAAAGAAAGAAAGAGAGAGAGAGAGAGAGAGAGAGAGAGAGAGAGTTGTGTTATTAGCCATCAAACCTCAAAAATACACTTTTCCCAAAAGCTTTCCACAATTTTGGCCACTACTGTAGTTCTCCTTTAATTCTGAAAAACCCAGCTAAGATTGGATTGGATTAGTTACTTTAAATAACATTTTCCCCCAACTGAATTTCACTAAATTCGACGGCAGTCGAGTGCTTCAAATATAATTTCTTTTGTTGTGAATAAAGAAACGATGTTTTGGTAATTGCAGCCCAACTGGTTTATAGTCGAACAGAGTAGGAGTTATATCAAACTAATTGATCTACAAACTGTTACCTAAAGCCTAAACTTTGCAACCATGTTAATTAACTCATGTTGTCCCTCTGGGCAGATATCTTAATATACATTTGGTAAGACATCCACAAAGCCTTTCTTAATCAAATGCTACTCTGCTTTGAAAAAAAAAAAGATTAATTTTGCAAATCACACAGCCTCGCTGTGTGGAAGGTACATTGCTACCAGTAACTGCACTAAGGAAACAAATCTATTTTAAGGACATTATTATCTTATGGAAATTGGGGGGGGGGGAGGCAAAATTCATTTGATTCTCATTCTGCTACAGAGCATTGTAATAGCTTGTATTTCCTGAATTAGTATGAAAATAGGAATGTAATTATCCTTCAGGACTGACACTGGCGAGGTTTATGATACTCTTGTCTGTTCACACCTGTAGTAAGTTACAGCGGTAATAAATTTGAACTGATATTTTACCTCGACTTCATAATTAGATTAGGTGGGCAGAAAAGTCACAAACCTGGATGTGGTAGATTATAGATGCCAGATTAGAATTTAGATAGCAGACAAAAATGAAGCCATTAGCAGAACGGTTGTCTGCTATTGGGTAAAATATTCCTTCCTTCCTTCCTTCCTTCCTTCCTTCCTTCCTTCCTTCCTTCCTTCCTTCCTTCCTTCCTTCCACTCTCTTTGGGCCAATCACCAGGAGACTGTGAGTTCTAGTCCTGCCTTAGACATGAACACCAGTGATGTTGCACCAATCACCAGGAGAAGGTGAGTTCTAATCTTGCTTTAAATCTGAAAGATGGCTGGGGGATTTTGGGCCAATCAATCTCCCTCAGTTCAGCCTACCATACTGGGTTATTGTTGTTGTAGGGAAAGTAGGAGGAGGAAGGAGTATTAGGTAAATTCACCAGGTTGAGTTATTCATAAAAACAATAAATGCAAGATAAAAATAAAACAATGGTAAGAAAAACAATGATGATGCCGGTAAGCGATTTATTGAGTTTTTCAACCCCCGGTAGGTCAACCATGGATAAATCCGAGAAAAGAAAAGTTTCAGAAGAAAACAGAATGTTTAATTCAACGACATATCCTAGTTTTGTGGCTGCTCAAGAAATAGTCAGGCACGGGAAGGGTTTTGTGGTTCCCAGTGTTTTCTTTTCTGTGGGAAACGGGTCCAAATGGCTTTTTGAGTATTTAAGGTTACAGATCCCTGCCCTAGAAGATAAAGTTCTAATCTTGAGGGCATTTTGAGGGCATTTTGTTTGAACATAATTACAGCCCTCTGTTTCTTTTCCACAGATAGAGTAAAGTGGTGGGTTTCAAAAATTTTTACTACCGTTTTTTTGGGTGTGTCTTGGTGGGCATGGCTTGGTGGGCATGGTAGGGGAAGGATACTGTAAAATCTCCATTCCCACCTCACTGTAGGGGAAAGATACTGTAAAATCTTCATTCCCACCCCAATCCAGGGGAAGGATACTGCAAAATCCCCATTTCCTCCCGATCAGCTGGGATTTGGGAAGCAGAGAATAGATGGGGGTGGGGCCAGTCAGATGGGAGGCATGGATATTTTTGAATAAATCATGAAAAAAAAAAGTTTTGTGATCATTTCATGTGACCCCCACTGACTTTGGTGGGGTTTACTTTTGGGTAGACATGTTTTGGATTGTATCTCAGTCCTAGAGATGAAAAAATGTGAATTTCAAGCTTGTATGTGTCTCTCTTTCTGTTTGTGTATATGTTGCATTTATCCAATGGCATCATGTCCTCCTACCTATCTCCCAGTTGTATCTATTATCTGCCTGCTTAACATTATTAATTAGTTAATACTTGTAAAGCTCTCGAAGATCCAAAGCTCTGTAAGTATTAACACACATTATCTGTCTGCTGGATCTCTTCACCTATTTAGTTATCTGTCACTTCTATCTGCCTGCTTGAACAGCGATACAATGCTTCTAACAGTGTCTTCTAATCTATAGCAGCGAATTAAAACACTTTACAAACATTAACTAATTAATCTAGTTGCAAGCAACTCCCTGGGTGGACCTGTAGATCTCTGATGGTGGGAACTTCTGTTCTACAGGCAGTCCTCGACTTACAACCACAACTGACCACAAGTCAGAGGTGGGTTTCAGCAGATTCTGACCAGTTCTGGAGGACTGATAGCGGATATTTTGAGTAATTCAGAGAACCGGTAGTAAAAATCCTGACTGCCCCCCCCCCCCTCATCTATTCTCTGCTTCCCAAATCCCAGCTGATCGGGAGGAAATGGGGATTTTGCAGTATCCTTCCCCTGGAGTGAGGTGGGAATGGAGATTTTACAGTATCCTTCCCGTGCCATGCCCACCAAGCCACACCCACCAAGCACACCACACCCACCAAGCCACACCCAAAATACCGGTAGTAAAAAAAATTTGAAACCCACCACTGCCACAAGTGTTTCGCTTCCGTTGCTAAGCGAAACATTGGTTAAGTGAGTTCTGCCTTGTTTAACAATCTTTCTTTCCATGGTTGTTAAGCGAATGGCTGCGGTTGTTAACTTAGTAACACGGTTGTTAAGCAGATCTGGCTTCCCCCTTGACTTTGCTGGTCAGGAGGTCACAAAAGGGAAGATCACATGACCCCAGGATGCTGCCACCATCATTAATATGAATCGGTTGTCAAGCTTCTGAATTTCGATCATGTGACCATGGGGAGGTTGCAACAGTTGTATGTGTGAAAAACGGTCATAAGTCATCTTTTCCCAGTAGCGTTGTGTCTTTGAACGGTCACTAAATGAATGGTTTAGGGCAGCGGTCAGCAACTGGTGGTCCGTGGACCACTGGTGGTCCACGAGAAAATTGTGGTGGTCTGCAAAAAAATTATTTGCGTTTTTTATATTGCACAAAATCAGGGGTCCTCAAACTACGGCCCCTGGGATGGATACGTACAATGAACGTTTGTGTTGCTGCAGAGAGTCTCCCCCTTCGGGGTCTTTTTGTGCGGGTTGGAGGGGGCCAGAAATTCCAACTGGGGTCTGCTTCGGCCTCCTGGTGGGGGGCTTTGGGCGAAGGCTGGAGGGAAGCGCCGCTGTTGGCGAAGAGCCGGAGGGCTTCGTTCCAGTGGGACTGCATCATGGCCTGGAACTGGCTGACCATCTCAGCCCGCTGAGCCTCCAGGCACCAGTACCTGGCCTTGCATTCCCACAGGTCTTTCCTCTGCTTGGAAAGTCTATGCTCCTAGTCCTCAGTGAGGTGCTTCTGCTGAGTCTCCTTCTCGACCACCTCAAATTTGAACTGAGCTGGCTGTTTTGCCAACTCTTTCTCGTGGCGGCTGCTTAGCTCCAACAACCTAAGAAGCCCGGGTGGGGAGGGGAGGAGTGGCTGGGAGGGGAGGAGCGAGTAGAGGCCAGCAAGGCGCCTCTCGACATGAATGACATCGAGTTGGCCACGTCCACCCAGTCACATGCCCACCTAGCCACGCCCACCCAGCCGGTCATTAGGCGGATCATATTAGTGGTCCGCGGGATTTAAAATTATGAATTTAGTGGTCCCTGAGGTCTGAAAGGTTGGTGACCCCTGGTTTAGGGAACATTCCAAGTTGCTGAAAAAAATGACACTTTTTCACACTTATACCCGTTGCCATGGATCCCCATGGTCACATGATCAAACTTCAAATGCTTGGCAACTGACTTGTATTTATGATGGTGGCAGTGTCCCCGGAGTCATGTGATTCTCCCCTTTTGCAACCTCCTGACCAGCAAAGTCAATGCAGAAGTCAGATTCACTTCACGACCGTGTTACTAACTGATCAAGTGCGGTGATTCGTTTAACAAACTTATTTATTTATTTATTTATTTATTTATTTATTTATTTATTTATTTATTTATAGAACTTGTATGCCGCTCTATCTCCAACGGACTCAGGGCGGCTCACAAGAATTAAAACAAAGCAAACAAACCATTAAAACAAAAATCCAAGTTAAAATTAACAAAAATTCAATAAAATCCAGTTAAGAGCCTTGATAGTACAGTGGTTTAATGCACCCTGTTATTAACACAGCTGCCTGCAATTTCTGCTGGTTCGAATCTCTCCAAGGCTCAAGGTTGACTCAGCCTTCCATCCTTTCTAAGGTAGGTGAAATGAGGACCCGGATTGTGGGGGCAATAAGTTGACTTTGTATAAAATATACAAAAGAATGAAGGCTATTGCTTAACGCATTGTAAGCTGCCCTGAGTCTCCGGAAAAGGGCGGCATATAAATCAAATTAAAATAAATAAATAAATAAATAAATAAATAAATAAATAAATAAATAAATCTATTAAAACCCCCATCAGTCCAGGGCGGCCAGGTGAAATAGCCACATTTTCAGGCCACGGTGGAAAGAGCGAAGGTCGGGGGCCACCCAGAGCTCCAGAGGGAGTTGATTCCAAAGGGTGGGTGCGCCCACAGAGAAAGCTCTCTCCCTTGGGGATAGACAGCCGACACTGTCTGGCCGACGGCACCCTGAGTAAGCCCTCCCTGTGGGTACGCACAGCGCGATGGGAAGCTGTTGCTGGCTGCAGATAATCCGCCAAATATCCCGGGCCTAAGCCATGTAGGGCTTTATAGGTAATCACCAGCATCTTGAATCTCACGCGGAGGGCAACCGGGTGAAGAAAAGCCGTACAATGGGACGATGCTCACTTAACAGCCATCTCGCTTATCAAGAGAAATTTGGGCATGGAATTGTCGTAGTAACTCAAGGACTATCTGTAATTTGCGGTGTTGTGGTTGGAATGTTTTCTAATAGGTGCATGGGAACTGATCTCTTGTGAATCACCAGTTCAGTAGAATTGGGGACCAAAAAGTCACAATATGACTCATACAATCTAGGAGACGAGCAGGCAAAGATTAGGGGTGGAGTCAAATGATCCATCAGTCTGGAATCCTTACGTCCCCACAAGCAGTCTAAGTCCAACTCCTCTTGAATTCTGTCTTATCTAGCATCAATTTAGTGTTAACAATCAGTTGACTAGATTCTAGTGTATATGCACGAGCAATAAATCATCTTAACGGATGATGGCCATACGTAAATTAATGTGTGGCCCTGATTCTTTGCACCCAACACAAAGCTTGCTACCAAATGAATGGAACTAAGCTTGTCATGAGACCCTCCTGAGCCTTTTTCTCTCCCAAAGTCTCCTTAATTCTAATGGTGTAGGACACAGGGTTTCAAACTCGCCACGTCATGTGACCTTCGTGACGTTTCTCTCCCTTCGTGGAACTGGGGTGGGCGTGGCCTGCGTGTGACACATCTAGCCGTGGGCCGCCAGTTTGACACCCTTGGTGAAGGAGAAGAAAAGGAGTTTGGGGGGGCGGGGTTAAAAGAGGAATCAGCCTAGAATCCCTACATAGTGACGAAAAGATAGTCAGCTATCTTTTTTTTTTGAAAAAAAGTTTTTTACTTTTATTTCTTATACACAGATTGTAAATGTACATTCTTTTATCCATAACTGATCTCATATATATATATATATATATATATATATATATATATATATATATATATATATACATATTTTTTCTAACGAAAGCATAAAAATAAGACATTTTAATTACATTTGGGGTTGCTCTTCTACCCTCTCTTTTCCCTTTTTTGACAACAAACCTTTTTAGATGCTTTCAAACTGCTAGGTTGGCAGAAGCTGGGACAAGGAATGGGAGCTCACCCCATTACGCGGCACTAGGATTCGAACCGCCGAACTGCCGACCTTTCTGATCGTCTTAGCCACTGAGCCACCGCGTCCCCTTTCTTACTTACTACATCTTAATTCAGTCTTTCTCAACCTTGGCAACATGATGTTGTGAAAACTTCCAACTCCCAGCAAGCCTGGCTGGAGAATTCTTTTAATTGAAGCTCACACATCTTAAAAGTTCCCAAGGTTAAGAAACACTTTGAAATAATAGAACATACTCGTAGCTTGGGTTTTAGATTTTGGCCGTGGTTTGCTCTCCACGCTTGTTTCAATTTACTTTCTGAAGATTTTGTTACCGGACTAAATAACGTCATAGCAATAGCAATAGCCCTTAGACATATACTGCTTCATAATGCTTTTACAGCCCTCTCTAAGCGGTTTACAGAGTCAGCCTTTTGCCCCCAACAATCTGGGTCCTCATTTTACTCACCTCAGAAGGATGGAAGGCTGAGTCAACCTTGAGCCTGGTGAGATTTGAACTGCCAAATTGCAGGCAGCCAGCAGTCAGCAGAAGTAGCCTGCAGCAGGGGTGGGTTCTAAATTTTTTTACTACCGGTTCTGTGGGCGTGGATTATTTTGTGGGCGTGGCCTGATGGTCATGTGACAATTATTTAGGATTTAGCAGAGGTACTGGTGTACCAGGCTTATAACTGCTTGCAGAGCTGTACCAGTCTACCCATTTGTTTTTGCAGGCACTGATCTACTCATGTATTTTTGCAGGAACTGGTCTACCCATTTATTTTTGCAGGCACTGATCTACTCATGTATTTTTGCAGGAACTGGTCTACCCATTTATTTTTGCAGGCATCGGTCTACTCATGTATTTTTGCAGGCACTGGTCTACTCATTTGTTTTCTTTTAACACTGATCAGCTGATCAGCTGTAGGGCGGCCCTTTGAAGCCCCTACAAAAGTTTAAACAAGACAAGAGTTTAAACAGTTTTTTTCCCTCTAGCCATCAGCTGGGACTCAGGAGGCAGCAATAGATTCCCCCCCCCCACCCTCTGCGTTATTCTTACCTTTTATTTGGCCCCAATCTATTGCTATCTCCTAAGTCCCAGCTGATGGGCTATAAGGAAAAAAAACTGTTTAAACTCTTGCTGCGGGGCTTCAAAGGGCCGTCCTACAGCTGATCAGTGGTAAAGAGCCTGGTGGTGCAGTGGACTAAACAACTGTTAAAGTAGTATTTAGCTGCCATCTGCCTTCAATTACTGCAAGTTCAATTCTCACCAGGCTCAAGGTTGACTCAGCCTTCCATCCTTCCGAGGTAAGTAAAACGAGGATCTGGTTTGTGGGGGCAATAAGCTGACTTTGTATAAAAAAGAACACCGTTTGCGGGAGCGTGGGGGGGGCAAAAAGCCCTACCAAGTGGGTATATACAAAAGTATGAAGGCTATTGCTTAAAGCATTGTAAGCCGCCCTGAGTCTCCGGAGAAGGGCGGCATATAAATCAAACTAATAAATAATAAATAAATAAATAAATAAATAAATAAATAAATAAATTAAAAAAAAAAAAGGCAGTTTGGTGGTAGACTGGTGCCTCCAAAAACAAATGGGTAGACCAGTGCCTGCAAAAACACATGAGTAGACCGATACAGCTCTGCAAGCAGTTAAAAGCCTGGTAGACCAGTACCTCGGCTAAATCCTAAAGAATTGTCACATGACCATCAAGACACGCCCACAAAATAAGCCACGCCCACAGAACCGGTAGTAAAAATTTTTAGAACCCACTCCTGGAGCAGAGGTGTCAAACTCGATTTCATTGAGGGCCGCATCAGGGTTCTGTTTGATCATGGTGGCCTTGGAGGGCGTGGCGTGGCCAGGGTGGGCATGGCCAGCTTGATGTCACTCATCGATTCTCAGTTTTCAGCCATAAGGGCCCTCCCAATCTCCATTTTCAGCCATGACGGTCTCTTGCAGCCCTCTGCCAGCAAAAATGGAGCTCCGGGAGGCCGCTCCATTTTCACTGGCAGAGGGTTGCCCGAGGTGATTGCGGCAGAAAACGGAGCCCGGGATGACTGCATGCAGCCCTCCCAAACTCCCTTTTTGCTGGGCAGAGGCACCGGGGGCCGGTACTTCACTGTTTCCAGGGTAGGCCTGTGGGTCAGATGGAAGCACCCACCGGTCAGATGTGGCCCGTGGGCCTTGAGTTTGACACCCCTGGTGTAGAGTCTCCTGCTCGAGCAGGGGATTGGACTAGAAGATCTCCAAGGGCCCTTTCAACCCTATTATTCTATATCTCTGAAACAATGTCCCTAGGACTGTTTAGTTCTCTGTTGGGGAACCTGGTGCATGCATGGTGTTCATGCACTAGGGTTGCCGGGTCTGCGGACAAGTGGGCGGGGGAGGTGTTAAGTAGTAAAAAAATAAAATATTTCCAATTTCCAATTCGGTATCACTAAGAACTCGACACAGCTGATTTTTTATTGATGTAGAATCTTCGAAAGAATCCTCATAAAAGTCTAAAAATTTCACAAATTCCAGTGCACACAAATTGTGCAGTCCTTCTGCACAAGTAAAATATTGTGCAACAACGGGATACATTTTGCAATTTCCCTTGTTTGATGCGTCAGTGGAGAGAGAAAATGGAATTCCAGTTTTAAGATCATTGAGAACCAACTCAATAGAAAAAGGATACAAAACCTCATTGACAATAGCTGATGATTTGGTTCTTCCACAAGACATCTTTTTTACAATTTCTGAATCATCAAAAATTTGCTTCATTAACTTAATACCACAATCTTGAGCCAGGAAAGAAATATGGTGTTTGATCCCATGGTAAGTTTCAGCCATTTCAGCTACAGTCACTTTCTCACTGAAAGAGGAGTCTTTAACAATGAAAAACGAATCGATTCGCTTGTTGCTGGAAACTATTTTCTCCTTATCGAAATGATTTTTTGTGCTTGCATGCTGTGTGACAGCTTTTATACCATTATATTCAATTGTGAACGATTTCTGACACAATTTACAGTAGGCCGTCGTATTTGTTCTGTCGGTTTCGTTGTTGGTAATCCATGCAAAAGTAGCTTCCCAGTCTTTGGTGTATTTGCACACTCCTCTCTTCCATTTTAAAGAATTCGAAATCTCGCCTCTGTCACTCTCATCACTCGACGCCATTTTAGGTCAGTCGACACAAGCTACAATACATTTTTAAAATGTGAACTGTACATAATTTTATAATATATTTTTATTTTAATCTCCTCATTAATTTTTTCAGAGAATCGAGTTCAATGAATATTCGATCTTTGTCTCATTCTAACTTATGAAAAAAAAAAGACAAAACACGATTCTCCTATCCTTATTCCCTTAGACTGTACAGCTTTAGATTACGTACCATTTCATCATAAAGCTTTTGAATAAAAAAAATGCCCACTATTTTGTGAAAAAAAAATAGTGAACAATATAAAAAAAGCGGACCGTCCGCTCAAATAGTGGACACCTGGCAACCCTATCATGCACGTACCAGGTGGCTGCTTTTACGGTTTCCAGCATCCACATGCACACCGACCAGCTGGTCTTCCAATTTCTGGCACACATGCACGCATGTAACACATCTCCTGCGTGAGCTGCACTGGCTCCCGGTGGTCTTCCAGGTGCGCTTTAAGGTGTTGGTTCTCATCTTTAAAGCGGTCCATGGCTTAGGGCCAGGGTACCTACGAGACCGCCTGCTGCTACCGATAACCTCCCACCGGCCAATACGCTCTCACAGAGAGGGCCTCCTCGGGGTGCCGTCGGTCAAGCAATGTCGGCTGGCGGCCCCCAGGGGGAGAGCCTTCTCTGTGGGGGCACCCGCCCTGTGGAACGAGCTGCCTCCTGGAATACGATTGATCCCGGACCTCCGGACCTTCCATAAGGCCCTGAAGACTTATTTATTCCACCAAACCGGCCTAGCCTAAATGGTTTTTTTAATGGGAATTTTTAAATTTTATAGACTTGGGGTTTTAAATTGGGAGGCCGATTGATTTAATTTATTTTAGCTACCTTAACTTTTGTATTGTATGTATTTTAATTTTGGCTGTCCACCGCCCTGAGTCCCTTTTGGGAGAAGGGCGGTATACAAATTCAATAAATAAATAAATAAATAAGTAAATAAGTAGGTAAATAAATAAATAAATGAAGATCAGCTGGCCGATGTGTATGCATGTGCTGGAAACCGAAATGGAGCTTTAAAATGTCAATAAACACGAGATGGGTTGAGATTTCGATACGGGTCGTCTGCGTAAGAGTTCAACGCCGGGTGCTTTTCCGAACGATTTGCTTTTCTAGGTGAAAAGTTACTCGGCCTATTTTTTTTTTAGAAGCTGGTTCTTCAGCTCGGCGTTGGAAGGGAGAACATGTTGCTAGTTGCTCAGCCAAGTGAATCTCCAGTTACTTGTAAGGACTTGTTTTTCCTTCCCCCCACTCAACCTGTCCTGTTCACCTGGTCCTGGGAGAAGTTTGCCAAGATTTCTTGCTTGCTTGCTCCCCCCCCCACTTACCTGCAAGGCCATAATTGTACACAGAAAGTGTTTCTTCAAATGTAGGTATGTTTGTACCAAAAAGGCATCAATCTGCCAGAAAAGTCATTGGATTAAGAAGGCTCGGCCTATATAAAATGTTTTAATAGATGGCACTTTGCACCGCCGAGGTTGGCAAAGATGTTTAAAGATAAGTCAGCCAAATGTTGGAAGTGTCACCAGATAACGACCAGTATACTCCCACAGAGACGGACTCCTCAGGGTGCCAGGCAATGTTGGCTGGCAACTCCCAGTGGGAGGGCCTTCTCTGTGGCAGCTCCTGCCCTCTGGAACGATTTGCCCCCGGAGATACGAAGGATGTTGGATCTCCAGGCCTTTCGACGTACCCTAAAAACTTTTCTTTTCCATCAAGCAGGGCTGGTGTAAACCCCCCCTTTTTTTTTAGCTTTTTAAATTGTCAATGGGTTTTAGTTTGAATGTTTTAAATTTTGGGCCAAAGTCATGTAATTCTTTTAAAAATTTTAAATTTTGTATTGGTATGTGTTTTAGTTCTGGGTGTGCACCGCCCTGAGTCTACTAGGAGAAGGGCGGTATACAAATTGAATAAAATAAATAAATAAATAAATAAATAAATAAATAAATAATAACTGGGTCTTATCATATGTGGTGGACATGTGTAGAAGCAAAAAAATACTGGACAAAAATACATACATGGCTGGAAAAGATGATAAAGCAGCACATTGATTTAAAACCAGAAATATTTTTGTTGGGGATTTTAACCTGAAACTTATAGTAAAGAGAACGCATATTTAATTATCCATGTATTAACCGCAGCTAGAATCGTATTTGCACAAAACTGGAAAAGTGAAGAGATCCCTACGGATGAGAATAGGAAAAGATTGGAATGTGCAGAAATGAACAGATTAACGCCGACAATTAAGGAGAAAATACAAACTGAATATTATACGATATGGGAATTATTTTACCAACGGTTAAAAATAGAAGTTGGAAATAAAAGGAGATTAAAGAAGAGTAGGAAATATGTTAAGATAGAGATATAAACAATATGATAATTGTTATTATTAGGAATATTATGCTTAATATTATTATATTCTTATTAGAAGATATATTAAGAGGGAAAAATGAATAAGTTTACTATGCTCAATTGTTCAATATACAATTGTAAGATTAGAGAATTGATATCAATGTAATGAATGATGTTGTAAATTTTGATGGTTATTGCACAGAGATATTTGTACCAGTGGTGAAATCCTCCGTGGGTTGCCACTGGTTGCTGCCTGAGCATATGTGGTGCGCACCAGACAAAAGCTGCGTGCAGAAAAAGGAGCTGTTTGAAGGTAAGTAGAACAGCGAGGGCAGGGAACAGCTGTGCCACGTGATTTAGATTCGTTAGAAAGCAGAATTTCCTGCTTTCTGGCAAATATAAATCATGCGGCACAGCTGATTGTTGGAAATACCAGTTTGGACCAACCAATAGCTTTTTTTTTTATTACCGGTTCGCTGAACCGGTAGATTTTATCACTACCGGTTCGCCCCGAACCGGTGCGAACCGGTAGGATTTCACCACTGATTTGTACTCAGACGACACAGTCTTTAAGGGAATAAAAACTTTTTATATATAAAAAAAGAAGTCTCGGCCTGACTGCTACTGCTTCTTTCTCGTTGAGTTTTTCGGGCGAGTGAGAAGATGCCGTTCTTTCATCGAAGGATGTGCTTTTTAAAAAATAAATATCAGCAGAATTGAATTCTTACCGATATTGTTATTGCAAATATTGTTTTTGCTCCAATGAAACGATAGCTTTCATTTCAACAGCAGGAAAAGCGATCCTTCGATGAAAGACTACACACACACACACACATACACACACACACACACAAATATGGTTTCACGCAGCAGAGGTAGTCCTTGACTTACAACCACAATTGAGCCCAACATTTCTGTTGCTAAGGGAGACATTTGTTCAGTGAGTTTTGCCCCGTGTTGCGACCTGTCTCGCCTCCATTGTTAAGTGAATCGCTGCAGGGGTTAAGTCAGTAGCACGGTCGTTAAACGAATCTGGCTTCCCTGTTGACTTTGCTTTGCCAGAAGGTTGCAAAAGGGGATCCCCGCCTTGGACACAGTCATGGTCATAATCCTGAATCGGTGGCCAGATGTCCGAATTTTGATGATGTGATGACCGTGGGCATGCTGCAACCGTCGTAAGGGTGAAAAAGGTTCATAAGTCACTTTTTTTTTGTGCCGTTGTAACTAGATGAACAGTTGTAAGTCAAGGACTACCTGTACAGCCTTTCTTGCTTGTTATAGGTCAGTGATGGCTAACCTTTTTGCCGTCGCGTGCCAAAAGCGGGGGTCGTGGGGGGGTCGTGTGTGTGTGTGCCCACATCCATAATTCAATGTGCCGCACCCTCCCGCGCATGTGCACGTGACCCCTCCCCATACTTCTCCCTGCTTTTGGCACACGATGGCCCGGTAGGCCTGTTTTTTCCCCTCCCCAGGCTCCAGAGGCTTTCTAGGAGCCTGGGGAGGGCAAAAACAGCCTTCCCCATCCCCCCGGAGGCCTTCCGGAGGCCAGCAACAGTCAGTTTCCTGACTTCCGGTGGGACTGGAAGGCCTGAAAATCAATTGGCTGGTGCGGGCATGTGCGCTGGAGCTGAGCTAGGGCAACACTCGCGTGCCCACCAATATGGCTCCGCGTGCCACTTGTGGCACCCGTGCCATAGGTTCGCCATCACGGTTATAGGTAGTCCTCGACTTAGAAGCTGACAGTTTGCAGGAGCATGGATGGATTTTCAAAAATTGCGAACTACAGGAACCATGTGCGCTTGAGTTTGAGATGCAGACGGCACAGACTCCTCCCCATCAGCCTCCACCTGTCTTCAACAGTGAAGGGTCACAGGGCAGAAAAACATCCTGCACAAAGCACAACTCCACAATAGAGACCTTTCAGCAGTCCCAAGGAGGCTCCACACCCCCTTTGCACCACTCAGGTGACCCTGAGGACACAGATCAACCTCCAGGTGGCCTCAAGGACTCTCTAAAAGGATGCAAAGGACAGCTGTCTGCAAGGAATACAAATCCTTCCATTCCCCACCATCTAAGTCAGAGCTGAAGAAGCTTCTCGGATGAGAAGCGAAAGGTCTTCAAAGAGAAAGGAGAAAGTCCAGTTGCCTCCTGGAAAAAGCACCTTTGGGACGTCCTATTGGGAAGATGTCCCAGGGAGACCCGAGGATCCTGATTCTGAACGATTGATGGGAGGATCTACACAGAAAGGACATCAATGAAGCAAAAAATCTAAGAGATCAAAAAGCAACGTGGTGTCTTAGATGACTACGCTTTAAGGCTACAATTTAAGAACTTTCTCTCTCTCCCTCTCTCTCCCCCTTCCTCCTTCCCTTCTCCCTCTCTCTGTCTCTCTCTCCCTCTCTCCCCCTCCTTCTGTCTCTGTCTCTCTCCCTCCCCCTCCCTCCTTCTCTTCTCCCTCTCTCTGTCTCCCTTCCTCCCCCTCCTTCCCTTCTCCCTCTCTCTGTCTCTCTCTCCCCCTCCCTCCTTCCCTTCTCCCTCTCTCTGTCTCTCTCTCTCCCTCCTGCTCCCTCCTTCCCTTCTCCCTCTCTCTGTCTCTCTCTCCCTCCCCTTCCTACTTCCGTCTCCCCTCTCTGTCTCTCCCTCCCTCCCTCCTTCCCTCCCGCTCTCTCTGTCCCTGTCTCTCTCCCTCCTTCCCCCTCCCTCCTCCCCTCCCTTCTCTCTTTCTCTCTGCCTCCCTCCCCCCTCCCCTCCTTCCTTCTATCCCTCCTCTCTCTGTATCTCCGTCCCTCTCTCTCCTTTCCTCCCCTCTCTCTGTCTCTTTGTCTCTCTCTCTCTCCCTCCCTTCCTCTTTTTCCCCCTCTCCCTCTACCCCCTCCTTCCCTCCCCCTCTCTCTCATTAGGTCACACTGGTAGGGATGGCCAGTTGGGTGGGTTTTGCATGGTTTTGAATGACTGTGCCAGGATTCCTTGTGAATTAGACTTGATGGGACTTGTAGTCTGCAATTCCCAGATGTCGCTAAATTGCCTAAGGCTTCTGCAGTGCCTGTGAGAAGATATGCATTGGATTGAATTACAAAGCTGTGATTGTACTCTGTATGCAGCCAGGTCAGGAGGAGACTTTGCCAAGCCATTTGCACAATCAGCTGAGATTTAATTAAAGCTGACCTTAGATAGGTTTCGTAGCTGAGCTAGTAGGGTAGTAAGTAGTAGTAGCTTTTTGGTAGGTTTATCATGCAACAGCAATAGCACTTAGACTTATATATCGCTTCGCAGTGCTTTCCAACCCTCTCTAAGCGGTTTACAGAGTCAGCCTGTTGCCCCCAACAATCTGGGTCCTCATTTCTACCCACCGCGGAAGGCTGAGTCAACCTTGAGCCTGGTGAGATTTGAACTGCCAAATTTCAGGCAGCCGGCAGTCAGCAGAAGTTGCCTGCAGTACTGCACTCTAACCACTGCACCACCGCGGGTCTTTTAATAAATTGTGCGTAGCCAGACAATGTTAGTAGTCTCGCGTCTATGACAATATGCCACAGCCAACTCGCCACTGGACAACTCACTGCAGAACAAGAGTTACCCTAATATCGAAGAAGTAGTGGAATAGAATCATAGAATCAAGAGAGGATGCAAAAAGGAGGGACAGAATGAAATGTGAATAGCAAAAATAAAAATGATTTTTTAGAATGATTTTAAATAATTGAATAGAATTGTTAAATTGTCCTGTGGCAAGTTGTGTCAGGATGAGTTGGCCATGGTGAGTTTTCCTGCAGAGAGTCGGCCATAGTGACTCGGCCATGGCAAGTTGCTCATGGCAAGTTGGCAACAGCGAGTTGACTGTAGAAAGTTGTCCTATTCCGGTCTCTCTCCCATGAGTTCTTTAGCTGGAATTTGATGTATGTTTTAAGCAGACTGAAAGTTGGCTGAGATACCTGGTAGAAGCCACCATCATACTGTGTCAGTCATGATATCAATCATCAGGAAATTGACAAGGCTTAGGTAATGAAGTGGGTAGGTTTTCTTAACTATGTTTCTCATTATCTGTGGATTAGATTCAGGTCCTTCCTCGCTCCTGCTTAGGACAGGGTTGTGTACTGGCTTTCATTGTGGGTTGTGCTTAGGACAGGGTTGTGATGTGCTCTGAGCTTGGCTGTTTTCTTGCAGACATGTCATATCAAGCCCAAGGAACCCAGAACAACACAAGGAGTTACTTCAGATTAGTCTGTTTATTGTTGCTCGCCTGTAGACCAGAATCTTGCCAAACTAAAGTCAGAAAAAGATCACAAAGGGTGATGTCACAATTTAACCATTGTGTGGGATTTGCCTAACGACAGCAATTGGGACTGCTGGAACTGCTGTCGTAAGTTGGTGAAGCCCTTTCTGGATCGCGACGCCTTGCGCAAAATCACTCATGCCCTTGTCACCTCCCGACTGGACTACTGTAATGCTCTCTACATGGGGCTCCTCTTGAAAAGCACCCAGAGGCTCCAACTGGTCCAGAATGCGGCCGTGCGGGTGGTTATGGGCGCAACTCGTTGTGCCCATGTGACACCCCTCCTGCGCAAGCTGCACTGGCTCCCAGTGGTCTTCCGGGTGCGATTCAAGGTGTTGGTCACCACCTTTAAAATGCTCCATGGCATTGGACCTGGGTACATTCGAGACCATCTTCTGCCACCAGTAGCCTCCCACTGGACAGTCCGCTCCCACAGAGAGGGTCTCCTCAGGGTGCCATCGGCCAAATTATGTCGGCTGGCGACACTCAGGGAGAGGGCCTTCTCTGCGGGAGCCTCTGCCCTTTGGAATGAACTGCCCCCAGAAATGCGTAAGATCTCCGACCTCCATGTATTTCGCTGTGCCCTCAAAACCTTGTTGTTCCGCCAGGCCGGGCTATCAATGCAAAGATTTTAATTGGTTTTAAATATGGGATTTTAAATTTGGGTTTTTTGTAATTGAGCCAATTATTTATTAATTTTAATTATTTTTTAAATTTTGTCTGTCTTTGTGCTTTTAAACAGGCTGTACACCGCCCTGAGTCCTTTGGGAGAAGGGCGGTATAGAAATAAAATTAATAAAATAATAAAAGAAATAAAATGGGACATTGTATTTTATGACTGCATCGCTTAGTAACAGAGCACGCAATCCCAATTGCCGTTGGTAAGTGAGGATTACCTGTACATTACTAGATGTCAGCATCTCACCGCTGGCATAGAGAGGAGAGAGATAAGCCCTGAACTTTTGCCTGCTAAATCCCTTTGAAGCCCGGTTGTCGTGGAAATGAGGAGGGGGGAGACATTCCTGTGAAATGACGAGACAAAAAGTCATTGGAGTGACTTGGAAGATAGCCAATGAGAAGCAGATAATTGGGGATCAGAAAGGGAGGGATTGGGGGGCAAAAGGTCAGTCTTGTCCGCATCGAGTCATGATCCGGTTGCTGTGCTCAATTAAAGAGAAGATTTCCTTAAAGATTGGCAGTTTGGAAATTCATTTATTATGAGATAGCATCGAAGTCTGACACTAGATGTCTATGGAGATTCGCAGTCATCCAGGTCATGGTTGTCCCAAAGCAGTGGTGGGTTGCCCCCGGTTCAGACCGGTTCGCAAGAACCGGTAATAAAACCAGTGGAAGGCCGCACCCACTGCCCTGGATGTCATCATTGGCGATCTGCGCATGTGATCCCATTGTGAACTGGTAGTAAATTAAGTAGAACCCAGTCCTGTCCCAAAGGTGCTTTTTCCAAGAGTTGAAGAAGCTTCTTGGATGAGAAGCGAAACCTCTTCAAAGAAAAAACCAGACAGTCCAATTGCATCTTGAAAAAAAGCACCTTTCTACATTACTGGCAATAACAATAGCATGTAGACTTATATCCCGCTTCACAGTGCTCTGCAGCAGGGGTGGGTTCTACTTACTTTTACTACCGGTTCACAACGGGGCCACGCATGCGCAGAAGCATTTTGATGATGTCAGGGTCAGTGGGCGGAGCCTCCCGCCGGTTTTAATACCGGTTCTATAGAACCGGTGTGAACCGGGGGCAACCCACCACTGCTCTGCAACAGTGGTGGAACTGAGCCGGTTCTATCCGGTTCGGGCGAAATGGTAGTGGCAGGTGTGGGAGGTTCCGCCCAACCACCCGGATGTCATCATGTCCCGTTTTTTGTTTTTTTTTTTGAAAAGTTTTTCAGTTTTATTTCTTATACAGATAATATAAAACGTACATTTTATTATACATAATTAATCATACATATACATGTTTTCCTTAAAGATAGCATTAAAATAAGGCATTTTAATTACATGTCCCGATTTTGACGCTCGGCGCATGCGCGGAAAGCCCTGTGCGTGCGCTCACATTTGCGAACCGGTCAGGATCGAACTGTTGGCAGCGAGTAGAGTTAGCCTGCAACACTGCATTCTAACCACCGTGCCACCATGGCTCCTGGCACCTTAATTTCACCGGATTCATTAATTCCTAACTGAAAATCTTTATTCTCTAAGAATGAAGCTGGTGGGGAACAGGCTTTTCAATCTTTTTTTTTTTTTTAAAAAAGAAAAGTTTCAGTGGCTTTGATGAGGAGAAAGAGCGAAGGGGATTAGCTGTCTCTTCAAAAGGTTTCCACTTCCTCTTTGCTTGAGCTACCGAAACCTTTAAAGCAGGTTCCCTTTCTTCGTCTTGCCAAGGTGATAGCCCCAAAATCAATTGGTGTGGTAAGAAGCTTGCTTCTTCGGGTACCCTGCACGGTGTCACCTTACCGAGACGGGGCGTTTGCCGGATGCTTTTCCTCTCTTGGCTTTGATTCTTTTGTTTTAAAGTGTAAAAGGACAAGTCAAGTCGGGGTTTTCGTTCCCCGAGATCTCAAAATCAAAGAGGTCCGCCGAAGGACCAAATCGATGGATCCGAGATTCATAATGGTGGTGTGAGAATGGCCTTGGGAGCCAGGAGGAAGAATCACAGGCTAGACAAGGAGTCTGAGCGCTGCAACTGAACAGAGGCACACTGGGGGTGGGGGGTTCTTTTTCAGGGATATCTGAGGGTTAGTAAAACATTTTGTGGTTTTTCAGGAATTTTTCAGGAATTTTTTTTTTTGATACAGATCAAAAAAATCTCTAGGTTTTTGCCCCATCACAAAAAAGGGAAAAAGAAGGGAGGGAGGGAGGAAAGAAATAAGGGAGGGAGGGAGGAAGAGAGACTGGGAAGGAGGGAGGGAGGGAGGGAAGGAAGGAAAGAAGGAGGGGGTAAGGGAAGGAAAGAGGAAGAGAGTGGGAAGGGAAGAAAGGAAGGCAGGAAGGGAAGGAAGGAAGGCAGGAAGGGAGGGAGGGAGAGTGGGAAGAAGGGAGGGAAAGTGGAAAGGAGGGAGGGAGGGAACGAAAGAAGAGGGAAGGAGGGAAAGAGGGAGGGAAGGAGTAAAGGAAGGAAAGAGGAAGAGAGGGAAGGAAGGAGGGAAGGTAGGTAGGAAGGAAGAGAATGGGAAGAAGGAAGGGAGGCAGGGAGGCAGGGAAGGAGGGAGGAGAGAAGGAAGGAAGGGAGAAAGAGTGGAAAGGAGGGAGGGAGAGAAGGAAGGGAGGAAGAAAGAGAGTGGGAAGGAGGGAGAGAGGGAGGGAAGGAGGGAGTGAGTAAGGGAAGGGAAAAGGAAGAGGGAAGGAGTGAGGGAAAGATGTCAGGAGGGGAGGAAGAGAATGCGAAGAAGGAAGGGAGGGAGGGAAGGAGGGGGGGAGAGAAGGAAGGAAGGGAGAAAGAGAGTGGAAAGGAGGGAGGGAAGGAAGGAAGGAGGGAGAGAGGGAGGAAAGAAGGAAGGGAGGGAGGGAAGGAGGGAGGAGAGAAGGAAGGAAGGGAGAAAGAGTGGAAAGGAGGGAGGGAGAGAAGGAAGGGAGGAAGAAAGAGAGTGGGAAGGGGGGAGAGAGGGAGGGAAGGAGTGAGTGAGAGGGAAGGGAAGAGGAAGAGAGGGAAGGAGTGAGGGAAAGAAGTCAGGAGGGAAGGAAGAGAATGCGAAGAAGGAAGGAGGGAAGGAGGGGGGAGAGAAGGAAGGAAGGAAGAAAGAGAGTGGAAAGGGGGGAGGGAGGGAAGGAAGGAAGGAGGGAGAGAGGGAGGAAAGAAGGGAGGGAGGGAGGGAAGGAGGGAGGGAGGAAAGAAGGAAGGAGGAAGAGAAAGTGGGAGGAAGGAAGGAAGGAAGGAGAGAGGAAATGAGAGAAGAGAAGAGGCTTTCTAAAAAAAAGCTGTATATAGGAGCACATTTCTGCTTACTTGCATGAAAATCAAGGTTGGATATTTTTCAAGGTGAGTCAAGATGTGTTAGGTGCTACTACCAAGATGGGCCCAGATATTAGTTAGGGGTAATATATCTGCATGTTATAGAAATTCAAGCAATCATTGCAAAAATAAAGAAAAGCCACTCCAAGTTAGAAACCTGTTGGAAGGAGTTAAGATCTAATTAAATGGTAAGACTGGAATTCCCCATCCTTCATTAACTCCTGGGTGGTAGGAAAAAATGCAACAGCATTCCAAGAACACCTTAATATTTATGATCATGCAAAATTGACATTCTGGGGAATTCAAACGGGACAAATATCGGAGCCACTTTTGGCTAGGGCACTTGGATGGAAGGTGGAGTATTCTGGCAGTCATCAATTTACAACTGATTTGTTTAGTGACCGTTCAAAGTTACAGCAGCACTAAAAAAAAAAAGAAAAGCGACTTACTCCCAGTTCCCAGACTTGCGACTGTCAGAGCCATTGTCATATGATCAAAATTTGGGCGCCTGGAAACCAACATGAATTGATGATGGTTTGTAGCATTCAGAGGGTCATCTTCTTTGAGTTGTTCTGTGCTCCAGGGGTGGTGTTCGAAAATTTTAGAAAGGGGTTCTCTGCCCGGTTGCTGGGTGGGGGTGGCCATGGTGGGGGTGGCCTAGCTGGCCTCCTGCACTACGGCAGGGGGGACTTTCTGCCCTCCCCAGGCTCCGCAGGCTTTTCTTGAGCCTCTGGGAGGGCGAAAATGGCCTCCCCAGGCTCCGGGGGCCCTCTGGAGGCTGGAAACGGTCCTGTTTGGAAAGTGGCTGAGGAATTCTGCGAGTTGAAGTCCACAGGTCTTAAAGTTGCCAAGGTTGTATGCCTCTTAGATACTTTTACAATAAGAAGAAGAACCAAAACTTCCAAAGACCACCCAAAAAATGAGCTTCCTTGATGCAGTAAATCATGGTAATGACTTTCCCCGATGAAGTTATTCCTCCCCACGCCCCTCTCCTCAGAGCTTTTCATCCAGGAAGATTTATGAAAAAGTTACTTA
>JAKOOJ010000007.1:84947024-85019524 GCA_022577455.1 Arizona elegans | reverse complement strand
CCAGAGGCCCTCTGGAGGCCGGAAATGGGCCCGTTTCCGGCCTTCCTGAATTTCCGGTAGGCCTGTTTTTTGCCCTCCCTGAGCTTTCGTGCATGCCCTGCCCTTAACTGTGGGATTTGGGGATTCTCCGACCTGTACAGAATCTTAGCTAGAGGTTCTCCTGAACCCCTGCGAACCCCCAGCAGCCCACCCCTGGTCATGGTTTGTTTAAACAAACCATGGTTTGTTTAAGCACAGTATTCTCTGGTTCTAAATTGCCCCTTGTACTGGAGATCTCAGGTGCTGGAAATCCAACGTAATAACCAAAAAAAAAAAAAAAAGAGAAGAAGGTGGATTATTGTTAAGCTTGTTTAATGAAGACCTGTCAACCACTTTGAAGATTAGAGTGACACATCCCCCCCTAATAAGTAATTCCTTGTTCAAAAGAAAAACAGTGACGTCATTGCCATAAGTTTATGCTTCCCTCAGAAGGGAGTTTCCTTGGGTCTTTTCGTGGTGTTTTATACCGAACAATATTAAATTCATATCAATTATTATCCCAAGGACTCTCTGGAAACCTGTCAAAAAAAAAAAAAAAAAGAAAGAAATCATAGACATACGAAAGATCCCCGACCTCCGCGCCTTCCGTCGTACTCTGAGGACCCTATTATTCCAGCAAGCCGGTCTGACGGGATAAAGGATTTTAATTGGGTTTTGATAGGGGTTTTAAATAACGATTTTAGCTGGGTGTTTTAAATTTGGCCAGTGATTGAATTATTTTAATAAGTTTTTAAATTTTTGTCTTGTATACTGTTTTTACCATGGCTGTTCACCGCCCTGAGTCCTTCGGGAGAAGGGCGGTATATAAATATAATAAAAGTGAAGTAAAAGTAAAAGATGACATCAAGAAAACGACTAGAAGAGACTTATGAATGGGAATGGAAAAAGTGGATAGATTATGTTCAGAACAAATATCAAACTAGGAAGTATCAAATAGCTTTTATTTGAAAATGATATATTAAGATAGAAATATTTCAATGTAATGCAGATTAAAAAATTATAAGGGGGAGGGAGAGGTTCAAGTTTTATATAAGTTTTATACTAAGGGGTTTTTTTTACTTGATATGAGTATATTGTGTGGAAGTCCGGGGGGAGGGGAGGGTTAGGGAAGGTTAGGGAGGTTGGGAAGTTTGGGGTGGGATGGGGAGGGGGGAAAGGGGTGAAAATGTAATTGTAAAACTTTTGCAATAAAAAAAAAAAAAGAAAACGACTAGCAATTTTAGCGGCAAAAATATTCTCTTCAGAATCTCTCTTTGAAATATTTCCTGGATTATTTTCCCCCCTCCCCCCCATCCCCATCCCCTATTTTACTCTGAACAGCTAGTCTCTGACTTAAAACTGTTCATTTCATGTTTGAAATTATGACGGCACTGAAAAAAGTAACTTACGACCATTTTTCACACTTCTAACCCCTGTGCAGAATTCCCACAGTCGTTACATGATCAAAATTCGGA
This sequence comes from Arizona elegans, assembly GCA_022577455.1. Taxonomy (NCBI): domain Eukaryota; kingdom Metazoa; phylum Chordata; class Lepidosauria; order Squamata; family Colubridae; genus Arizona; species Arizona elegans. The sequence continues at coordinate 85,018,031 of JAKOOJ010000007.1, read as the reverse complement.
CGATTGGCAAATGTTCATATTTATGACAGTTGCAGTGTCCCAGGATCGTGTGATCCACTTGTGCAAGCTTTTGACAAGTGAAATCAATGGGGAAGCTGGATTCATTTAACAACCCCATTACTAACTTAACAACTGCAGTGATTCGCTTAACAACTGTGGCAAGAAAGGGCGTAAAATAGGGCAAAACCCACTTAACAACTGTCTCGCTTAGCCGCAGAAATTTTGGGCTCAATTGTGGTCGTAAATCGAGGACTACCTGTGCTGTGTGAAACCATATTTGTGGGTCTGTCTGTGTGTGTGGAATCTGCTAGAGTAGGGTAGCTTTTCCTGCAATTGAAATGAAAGCTATCATTTCACTGGAGGAAAAACAATATTGCATAGACATAGAATTCAATTCTGCTTATATTTATTTTAAAAAGCACATCCTTCAATGAAAGAATGACGTCTTTTCACTTGCCCTAAAACCTCAACAAGAAAGAAAATCTATCCATTATCCAGAATTGAGTTGCCTACAATAGGACACCTTATTCTGTCCTATTGACAGATATAATTGGCGGTGTCACTCTTCAAATGATGAGGAGTTGAAGGAGGAGGAGGAGGGAGGAGGAGGAGGAGGGAGGAGGACAGAAATGGATTTCAGCAGGTTCTGACCAGTTCTGGAGAATAGAGGAAATTTTGAGTAGTTCAGAGAACCGGTAGTAAAAATTCTGACTGGCCCCACCCTCATCGATTCTCTGCTTCCCAAGCCCCAGCTGATCGGGAGGAAATGGGGATTTTTCAGTAACCTTCCCCTGGACTGGGGAGGGAATGGAGATTTTACAGTATCTTCCCCTGCCGTGCCCACCAAGCCATGCCACACTCACCAAACCACACCCACAGAACCAGTAGTAAAAAAATTTGAAACCCACCACTGGAGGAGGTGGGGAGAAGGAGGAGGGGGAGGAAGTGGGAGGAGGAGGAGGAGGAAGGAGGAGGAGAGGAGGAGAAAAGCAAAGGTTGAATTGTTGAGCATTTACCTCTCCTATTCTCTTTTTTTTTAACTCAAAATTTTTATTAGTTTACCCAAATATAATATAAAATACAAAAAAAAAAAACAAAAAAAACAAACCCAACCCAGTGTGAAAATAAAGGTGGGAAAAGAGAAGAGAAAAGTGTAGGGAAAAAAGAAAAGAAAAAGCATTAACTTCCAACGCCTTTCGGTGCATAGAACAAGATAATAGCATCAAACCTCATCTTTTTACTTTTTTTTTGTAATAATATAAACTAGCCATTTCCATAACAAAAAACAAAAAACAAAAAAACTATTCAATCGGCAAAACCCAAAATCAAGGTTTCATTTTTCCCATTTCCAAATACAAACAAAAGTCATTTGTATTTTTATTTTTTTTATTTTGATCAAAGCAATCGATTTGGCCATCTCTGCTTCATCAAGTTTTGCAGCCATTCATCCATTGTGGGAATCAAAAGTGTCCTTCCATTTTGGGGCATAAAATAATCTTGCTGCCATCAACATATATAACATCATAGTCCCATTTTTTCCCCGTTCCAAATCTTTTCCCATCCAACCCAAAAGAAAAGCCTCTGGTTTTATCTTTATTTTCACTTTAAGAATCTTCTGTATTAAGATGTGATATTTATTATAACGAAGAAATATTCAATATTTCTTAGCTTTGTGACATGTCCATTATAAATGATAAAACTTCCCTTCTTTACCTTTGCATTTCCAATGTTCATTTGAGATACCTTTATATACAGTAGTGGCCAAAATTGTGGGAACCTTTTGGGAAAAGTGTATTTTCTAAAACTAGCTAATAACATCTTTTTTTTTTTTGGGAGTAGTACCATAAAATTATATATTAATGAAAGATAATTTGATCAAGAATGTAATCAATACAATAACTTTTATGAAGGATTTGCTGTTGGAATAGCAGTTACAGTATAAACAAGAAAAGTGAAACACATAGAAAAAACCAGATATACAAAAATGTTCACCATATCAGTTTATAGTTGGGTAACCTTTAGCATGAATTACGGCCTTACAACGTCTTCCCATGGAGTGAACCAAGTCTTTTAGTTCTGCAGCTGTTCTAATGTGAAACCAAGATTTAATGATGGCTTCTATTAACTGGGTTTTATTGCTGGGTCGCTTCTGACTAACAAGTTTCTTTAGTCGGCTCCATAGATTTCCAATTGGGTTAAGGTCTGGCCAGCAGTGAAATGGCCTGGGAACTTTTGAAACTTTTTTTTGAAACTCAAAAAAAAAAAAAAAAAAAAAAAAAAAAGAAAGAAAGAAAGAAAGAAAAGAAAAGAAAGAAAAAAGTGGTGTTATTAGCCATCAAACCTCAAAATTACACTTTTCCCAAAAGGTTTCCACAATTTTGACCACTACTGTATTCTTGACAACTTGTCCCATGTTAAATCCCAATGCTACATCATCTTACAAAAACCTACCTCCACTCCTCTTCTCTGCAATTGTCTCTCATCCTGGCCTCATCCAAGTAATTTAAGCCCTCAAGCCATTTTAGAGAAGGCAAAATCTAATTGGACCAAAGACTCCACCGCTTCCTTACTTCTAATTTGCCGTAATAAGGTTTCCTTCGGAGAGGTCAGTAGCCGGTGGTCACCTTGGCCCCAAAACCTGAGTAACTGTCAACAAGGAGAGAACAAGGAGTCCATTGGGGTCGTGGTGGGAACGGCTAAAGGAATGCCAGTAATTGATGTAGTGACAGCTGTGTCCTGGCAGGAGACAAGTGGAGGGCAGACGCAAAGAAAGATCTGGTGCCATGATGCAAACAATGCTTTTGGTCCAGCAGAATGAAAGGAGGACAAAGAGGTAGTAAGCAGAATTGCTCGCTGCTATTTACGTACAGCTTGTACTTTGGAGTAGGTGGACTCTCTGCTGAGGATCCAAATGCTATTCCAAAATTCATCATTTGGAAATATATCTTATTTCTCTCTATCTCTATCTCTATCTCTATCTCTATCTCTATCTCTATCTCTATCTCTATCTCTATCTCTATCTCTATCATCTCTATCTTTACCTACCTACCTACCTACCTACCTACCTACCTACCTACCAGCAATTACAATAGCACTTAGACTTGTATACCACTTTACAGTGCTCTACAGCCCTCTCTAAGCGGTTTACAGAGTCTCTTGCCCCCAACAATCTGGATCCTCATTTTACCCACCTCGGAAGGTTGGAAGGCTGAGTCAACCTTGAGCCAGTGAGATTTGAACTGCCGAACTGCAACTTGCTGAGAGCTGTAGTAGCCTGCAGTACTGCACGCTAACCACTGCGCCACCTCGGCTCTTTCTGTCTGTCTGTCTGTCTGTCTGTCTGTCTGTCTGTCTTCTCTCTCTCTCTCTCTCTCCCTCCCTCTCCGTCTATCTATCTATCTATCTATCTATCTATCTATCTATCTATCTATCTATCTATCTCTAATCTATCTCTAATATATATTGTATCTAATATTGTATCTAATATTTTATGATGAATGTATTTTACAATGACTGCATTAATGATATCACAATTCCTGTATGTACATTGAGAACTTACACACCGGAAACAAATTCCTTGTGTGTCTAATCACACTTGGCTAATAATGAATTCTATTCTATTCTATTCTATTCTATTCTATTCTATTCTATTCTATTCTATTCTATTCTATTCTATTCTATTCTATTCTATTCTATTCTCTACTCTACTCTACTCTACTCTACTCTACTCTACTCTACTCTACTCTACTCTACTCTATTCCACCCAATCTTACCTTACCTTAAGCATGATAACTAGAAAAGGAAAAATCTCCATTCCCTCCCCACTCCAGAGGAAGGTTACTGCAAAATCCCCATTTCCTTCTGATCAGCTGGGACTTGGGAGGCAGAGAATAGATGGGGGTGGGACCAGTCAGAATTTTTACTACCGGTTCTCTGAACTACTCAAAATTTCTGCTACTGGTTCTCCAGAACTGGTCAGAACCTGCTAAAACCCACTTCTGCTTCAGAGCCTTTCTAGGAGTCTGGTGAGGGTGAAAATGGCCTTCCCCACCCCTTCGGAGGCCCTCCAGAGGCTGAAAACAGCCTGTTTGCCAACTTCCGGTGGGACTGGAAGGCCTGTTTTTTGCTCTCCCCAGCCTCCAGAGCCTTTCTAGGAGTCTGGGGAGGGCAAAAACAGCCTTCCCAACCCCCTCGGAGGCCCTCTGGAGGCTGAAAATGGCCCGTTTGCCATGTTCTAGTCCCACCGACATAGCTATGCATGCCCACCAATATGACTACATGTGCTACCTGTGGCACGCGTGCCTTAGATTCATCATCATGGGACTAGGGAGAAGCCTGGCTCAAAAACAGTAACTGTGAGAGGGATCTTGGAGTCCTAATGGATGATCACTTAAAGATGAGCCAGCAGTGTGTGGCAGCAGCCAAAAAAGTGAATACAATCCTTGGTTATATAAAGAGAGGCATAGAATCAAAATCACGTGAAGTATTAGTACTTTATAAAACCTTGGTAAGGCCACATCTGGAATACTGCATTCAGTTTTGGTTACCACATTACAAAAAGTTCAAAGAAGAGCAACTAAGATGATTAAAGACCTGGAGACTAAACTATCTGAAGAACGGTTGCAGGATTTGGGTTTGGCTAGTCTAAAGAAAAGAAGGACTATGGGGGACATGATAGCAGTATTCCAGTATTTGAGAGGCTGCCACGAAGAGGAAGGGTCAACTTATTGTCCTGAAGGCAGGAGAAGAAGCAACGGATGGAAATGAATCAAGGAGAGAAGCAACCTGGAATTAAGGAGAAACTTCCTAACAGTGAGGACAATTAACCAGTGGAACAACTTGCCTCCAGAAGTTGTGGGTGCTTCATCACTGGAGGCTTTTAAGAAGAGATTGGACAGCCACCTCTCTGAAGAGGTGATCTCCTGCTTAAGCAGGGGGCTGGACTAGAAGACCTCCAAGGTCCCTTCCTTGAATCACGTCCCAGAATCAGCTCTATTCTGATTCTGAGGTCATAAGTCGAGGACTACCTGAATTCTGCAATGGTAGAAAACGGAGTGTTGTGTAATGGGGGCCTATTGGAGTATAAACCATGGTAAATATTTCAGTAATATTCTCCCAAGGAGCAATGTTTACAGGACGATCCCCCCCCCCCAAAAAAAAAATTAAATCAAGGAGGCAGCGGTGATCAGGTGTTTGGAGCCCCACCCCCTTTTGACTTGACCTACCAATGGAAAGAAGGTACAGCTGTCGTCTTGACTTTTTAGATCCTTCCTTGTGGATATATCAGATGGTGAGGCAAAACAAAAAAAACATAAACAACTTTAATATTTTCCAGAAGAAATATATCTTTGGAAAATTTCCAGTTGGGTTAGTAGGAGCATTGCACCCATACCATTAAAAAAGAGAGAGAGAGAGAGAGGGAGGGAGGGAGGGAGGGAGAGAGAGAGAGAGAGCAGGAGAAGAATTCAGCTGTGCGTAATATTTCTGGGAATAAGTCCCCTTCAGCAAAGTCAGCTAGGACCTGAGATACTTTGAATTCTCCTCTCCAAAAAAAAAAAGAGATTTGAGATCCCTCTTACAAGTTGAGACTGTTGAGCTGGCTGTTTAATAAAAATGTGAACGGATGGGGCAAATCTAGCAGGACAGATGTTGCACCAATGAAGGAGAGCATTGGTAGCTCAAAATTATCCAAACTAGGTAACTTCATCAGTGCTAGAAGGGAGCAAACCCCACTCCCTTCTACCACTGATGATGTTATCTAGTTTGGTAATGAAACGTCTGCAAGAAAACAAGAAAGCTCAGAGAGCACCAAGGACCCTTCAGATTGGTGGTTTCCTTGTGTCCATGAAGGGATAATATTTCTCTTGTCCCCTCTTGTTCACATTGGTTCTTTTAACAATGCAAAAGAGCCCATTTCCGGAAGCTGTAATGGCTCCTCGATGATGTAAATCACGGGTGTCCAACCATGGCCTCTTTAAGACTTGTGGACTTCAAATCCCAGAATTCCCCAGGCAGCCATAGACCCTAGTGGCTTCCCCCCCCTTCTTTTGTGAGCTGCCGTAAGTCCCACCTAACCTTTGTTTAAAAGACGTGAATTAAAGTTCCCTTTTGAATTTGCTCAAAGAACTCCACGGTTAAAGCTCAAACTCTGAACTAAAAAAAAAAAAGAGATAAGTTTTACAAGTCAGTAATTTGGGAAAGCACTTCCCCAAATCTTGGTTTGCAATTCAGGCTGAAGATCTCATCCAGGGTTTAGACCAGAGGTATCCATCCAGAGATGGGATTCAGCCGGTTTGGGCCAGTTCAGGCCGGTTCCGGTGAACTGGTAGTTAAATTGCTGGCTGGCCCTGCCCCTCCCCTCCCCTCCCATCCTCTCCCCTCCCCTCCCCTCCACGTCCCACCCCTTCCAGGAGTCCCACCCCCCATTTTGGCTCCCAGGTAAGTGCAGGAGGCCTACTAGGCCCAAAATGGGGCACGGGGGGCAGTTCGTCCCCCCCGGTGGCCCCTTTTTGCTCCCAGGGGGTTGTAGGAGGTGAGTTCTGCCTGTCACACTCCCTGGCCACATCCACCAAGGCCACGCCCACCCAGCCGGTCATTAGGGCAGGGAACCGGTTGTTAAATTATTTGAATCCCACCACTGTATCCATCCTTAGCTACTTCAAGACTTGGGGACTTCAATTCCCAGAATTCCTCAAGCAGCCATACTGGCTAGGGAATTCTGGGAGTTGAAGTCCCCAAGTCTTGAAGTGGCCATGGTTAGACCTCCCCGATATAAACTGAAGATCTTCCCACTGTTTTGAGTCTAAACATAAAGCCTGAAGATGGCATAAGATGGAACATGTCTCCTCCAATTCCCAGAATCATTCCCCGAAGCTCTCCAGCCAAAAACCCAACTGGAGCTGGTTATGCAGCCTGATTATAATTGGACAAGTGAGCCAACTGGAATTTCTACACCTTTTATGCATGGCAGAGTTTTGTTTGACTTCGGGTAATAATTGTCTTCTCATTTCATCATGTTGAAATGCCCTTGTTTCATCATGAAGTGCCTGCAAGGAAATAATAATAATAATAATAATAATAATAATAATAATAATAATAATACACAACATGCAGATATCACAGTTGTCGAAAACCAAAACATACAATTTATTGACATCGCAGTACCAGGAGATGCCAGAGTCGAAGAAAAAGAACTTGAAAAAATCATGAAATATCACGATTGTAGAAGAAGAAAAACAAAGTTTGAATGATTATGTGAACCAAAGTACAGAAAAATTGCTGCAAGCTCTGAAAACAGAGAACATTATAAAAACAACAGAAACAAAGGCAGAATATAGTGTTTAAATTAATCCACTGGTCATTATGTAAAAAATACGACTTTCCTGTATCCAAAAAGTCATGGGAACATAAAGTGGAAAAAGTTATAGAAAATGAGAAGGTGAAGATCTTGTGGGACTTTCGAATACAGACGGATCGTCACTTGGAACACAACACGACAGATATCACAGTTGTTGAAAACCGAAACGGACAATTTATTGACATCGCTGTACCAGGAGATGCCAGAGTCAAAGAAAAAGAACTGGAAAAAATCATGAAATATCGCGACCTGGCCATCAAAACTACACAGCTATGGATGAAACTGTAACAGTGATACTCATTGTCATCGGGGCGCTTGGTACCATGTCCAAGAATTTTATAAGATACATCAACAAATTGTAGCTTCCTGCAATAACACCAGCGGAACTGCAAAAACTGTGCTACTTGGAATATCGTACATCTTAAGAAGGTACTTGGTTGATACCTAGGACTCTGGCAGCAACCCGTATCAACCATTCGCACCAGTCAATGGTATTTGTGATGCATTTTTGAATGTTCAGTTGACTGAGTTTCATGTTTAATGAATAAAGTAAATAATAATAATATTATTATTAATTGGGGGTATTGTTTACTTCTTGATTGTTAGTCTAGTGTGAAACTTGGTGTTAATCTTTGCTCATCTGGGGTGTTGATTGCTGGTGAGGAAGTGTTTTGGTCTTTCTGTTTCCTTTTTGACTTTTTTTGATTATCTCTTTCGAATGGTAGGTAGTTGTTTATCTCTATGTGCGTGTTGATGGCTGATTCCTCTGAGTGCCAGGCTTAAGGAATTCTCTGGTGTTTTTTAGACTTGGCTTGGCCTAGGATCGTCACGGTTTCCCAATTAAAACCATGGTTAGGCCTCTAAAAGCAATACTCCCTGTGCTGCCCCCATCTGAAGTAGGGCTGTCTCACTTGGCTATCACAAAAACCTACTCCGTTCTTAATAAGTCAGATTTGTGTTGCTACATCTGCCTTTGTATAAAAGGAAGGGATTACTACCGTTATGTGTGGCTGTAGCAAAGTGTTAAAATGATTCAGACAGATTTAACTTAATCCTCTTCTAAAATCAAGGCAACAAAAGGTGCCAGCAAATTCTCTATTTTTAAACAAACGTGGGGTTTTTTTTTTGAAAGACAAGATGAATCATGTTGATTAATTCACTTTCCAGAGCAATCCAATTTTATAAAACCCAAGTAGCGCAGTTTTTTTTTCTTTCTTGAAAACCTCCTTTTTTGCCAAGTTAACAAAGTCCAACTTGTCAGATTTAAATCGTGTGTGAAAAGGTTTCTTTCTTTTTTCCCTTTTTCCCCCTTTGTTTAAAAAAGACAGATGTCACATTTCAGTTACTTGTGGCGGTTACTTTACCCGTTTCAGTAAGCCACTTTTAGAAACATATATATATATTAATTTTCCAAAGTATATCTTGCAACCAAACATATGTATGTGTGTATGTTAGATTTTTCTATGGGAAAAAAAGAGAGACATCGTCTTAGAACACAAGGAAATAAATTTTGACTAGAGAACGTGAGGGTTGAAGGACTGAATAAAGGTACAGAAATGTTTGGAAAATGTATTTATTTGTGGCATGCAGAGATCAATCTATTTTTAGAAAATATATATCATAATCACTAAGAATGGCCAATGGTGACAGATGCTGAAAACTGTAGTTTACTAACATCTGGAGGACCATCGCTCTCCAATATGCTGTAAAGACACGCAAATCAAGTTCACAAGTGAGGTAGATCAAGTCAAGGAAAAAAAGCACAGAAATGCTTTATTGTAATAAAGTAGAAGAAAACAACCTTGAAAGATTGTTAGAGTTTCTCTCTTCCCTTCTTTACAGAATAGCAGAGTTGGAAGGGACCTTAGAGGTCTTCCAGTCCAACCCCCTGCTCAAGCAGGAAACCCTATACCGTTTCAGACAAATGGTTGTCCAATCTCTTCTTAAAAACACCCCACAGCTTCTGTGTAAGAAGAAATATCCATCTGGTTCAGTTCAGGGAGAAAGACACTGGAAACATGGAGGCTGATTGGAAAGATGGTTTTAATGGCGAGAAAGAAGCTTACATGGGTGGTTTTGGACAGCTGACCACGTGGAGTTGAGAGTGGCGCCTTTTATACCTTCTCCTGGGCTTTGAACTTGAGCTTCCTATTCCTGTGCAAGAACATGCATTCTATTGGCTGTTGTCAGACTCCCATAGGGCCATGTGGGGCCATATTTGTCTGAGATAAGTTTGGTTGAAGCTTGGACCCTAATGCAATGTCTTTAGGAGATTGTGCAATGTAGTGAGCTTTGCTGCTAGTGGGTTAATCCTATTATGTCCTGGAGGGTCATGTTAATCCCATCACCCTGAAGCTGAAGGACGTTTGTTTTGTAGATAGGATGTCCCAGTCTTTAATGGACACAAAATATCTGCTGAGGGGAGGGAGTGGGGCTTAGCTTCTGTCGCCTTTAAGATTTTTATTTCTCAAAATATCAAAATTACGATGGCGGCCTCATATAAAGAAAACCTATATAAAATGTTTTACAGGTGGCACTTCCCATCCACAAGATTGGCATGAATTAGCAAAAAATATTCTTCAACATGTTGGAAATGTGAGGTGGTCCCAAGGTCCTATTACCATATGTGGTGGGAGTGCTCAAAAGCAAAAAGTTTTTGGCATCAAATAAAGAGCTGGCTAGAAAAGATTTTAATGGTTAAAATAGAAGTCAAACCAGAATTTTTCTTATTGGGAATGACAGACGGTAAATATAATAAAAATGTAACCTGTTTAATATTACATATATTAACAGCTGCAAGAATAGCATTTGCTCAAAAATGGAAGAGTAAAGAAACACCTTCAGAAGAAGTGTTATGTAAAATCTTCAATTGTGCAGAAATGGACAGACTCACTTTGGAACTCAAAAATAAAAGTGAATCAACGTATTATGAAATCTGGACTAAATTTTATGAATGGTTAGACAAGAGGAAGAATGTCAAGCAGAAAGTGTAGTGAATGTCCAGAAATGAATATTAAACTTGTGAGTGAGATATAGATTTATTGAATATGGATCTAGCTGTTTAGGAGGAATTACGTTGTATACTTGACATGTAATGAAGTAAGATATATGTAAATTTGTATATAGATCGAGGAATATATTACTTATTAATTTGAATTAGATGGAAATGTTCCATCTTTCCATGTTCCATGTTTCATGTCCCATATCCCATTGTTTTTAAATTTGAATTATTAATAAAAAAACTTTTTTAAAAAAGATTTTTATTTCTCTTTTAGGCGAAATATTTTATGCTGCCTTTTAAAATATTCCTCAATTTTTTCAGTCTTTTAGAAGAGGGGTGGGTGCAGTGATGGGCTGCTGCCGTTTCAGACCAGTTCAGGTGAACAGGTAGTTGTGACCTGAGGATGGGCCTGCCCATCCACCTGGGTGCAATCCCATCCTATATCAATGTGTTGTTTGACTCTGGACACATGTGCGAACAGTGCATGGGAGCGAATTCCCATGTTTTATGACACTGCACCAGAGATGGGTTTCAGCAGGTTCGGGAGAACCGGTAGCGGAAATTTTGAGTAGTTCGGAGAACTGGTAGTAAAAATTCTGACTGCCCCGCCCCCATCTATTCTCTGCCTCCTGAATCCCAGCTGATCGGGAGGAAATGGGGACTTTGCAGTAACCTTCCCCTGCCATGCCCACCAAGCCACACCCACCAAGCCATGTCACGCCCACCAAGCTACAACCACAGAACCGGTAGTAAAAAAATTTGAAACCCACCACTGCACTGCACACATGCACGGATGGCACACGTGAGCGAATTCCCATGAGCCTGAGTGGCGTAGGAGGCTAATGCCTCCTACTAAGGCAGCATTTAACATCCAGCTGCCTGCAATTCCTGCGAGTTCAATTCTCACCAGGCTCAAGGTCGACTCAGCCTTCCATCCTTTCTAAGGTGGGTAAAATGAGGACCTGGTTTGTGGGGGCAATAAGCTGACTTTGTATAAAATATACAAAAGGCTATTGCTTAACGTATTGTAAGCCGCCCTGAGTCTCCGGAGAAGGGCGGCATATAAAAATAAACAAAAATAAAATAAAAATAAATACTTTTTGATGCTGCATGCATTTGTAGTTGGCTCACACTCACATTTCTGGTGCTGGGCGAACTGGTTGTTACGGTATGTGATGCCCACCTCTGGTAGGTGCTACCTTTCTACATCTGGAGGCAAGTGGTTCCACTGGCTAATGGTTCTAACTGTTCCAAATAGAATCATGGTGAGGTTATTTTCAATTTTTCACACTTCCTTGTAGTTTGTCTCAACAACTCACTCCTTTCTTTTCTCTGCAACAGCTCTCACATATCTTCCCCAAGGTCAGTTGCACATTCCTCTTCACTGTTCCAATAATATCTTTTGATGTTATATATTATGTTCTAACGCTTTCTCTGCAGCCTGGGAAGCTCTCTGAAGCAATGGTAAATAGAGTCAGCAACAGGATAGTTATTTGTCTCCTGGTGCTGAGATGCGTAGCATTCTTGCCTGATAAGAACACATGATTTATTAGGTAGTTAGAGCTACAATTTTGCTTTCATTTTGGGATGGCAATGTTAGCTGTTTTCTTTTATGTTAGGGCTTTTGATTTGCTAATTACTTCTCGCTCCCTGGTTTTCAAAATTAACTTTTGTATAATTTGACGTTACATTTGTTTCACATTCTGTGTTGTACTGGTACTCCTCAACTTACCACTTCATGGTTTAAAATTACGCAGAGCTCTCCAAAGCTATTTACAACCCATTTTTTTTGGAGTTCCAATCGCTGCCTCAGATTTAGACTTAGGATAACTTTATGGTCACTTTGAATGCACACTAATCGTATACATTAAAATGAAGCTCTCAAAGGGTCACCACCGGGGTGAAATCTAAAATTTGTTACTACCGGTCCTGTGGGTGTGGCTTGATGGTGGTGGTGAGGTAATGTGACTGGGTGGGCGTGGCCAATTATTATTATTATTATTATTTTACTTTTAAAACCATTTTTTCTACAACCTCCCACCGGTTTTACTACCGGTTCTATGGAACCGGTCTGAACTGGGGGTAACCCACCACTGGGCCAGACTGATTTGAAATAAGATTTAGAAATTAATTATAGAAATCCTTTCTGTGGGGGAAATGCTGTTGTGTTGCATTCTTGAGGAAAGGCATGATAAGATGGGACTTTGAAAGTTACACACTGGAAGGAACCAGAAGGAATTAAGGATTACAATTAAAGGAGAAGAACGTTTAAATTTGACTTCCTAATATAGAATGGAATACTTAGCAATGGAAGTGTCCTGCCCCAGCTACGGACCCCAAAGAACGCAGCACACACAAACTCTATACAAAGCTTATTTTACTCAAATAACTCAGTCTTTATCAACCAAAGGCTGTTAACACTGTCTTAAGAGCCTACCAGAATTCTAAGATAAGGTAATCACAGTCTTACTAGAGTTGGCAGAAAGCCCAGAAGCAATTTTGCAGACACGAAAGAGAGTTGTTCCCTGCAAATTGCTTCAATCGGCGTTCCTCCTTAAATAGGCTAAGGGAGTGGCCAATTAGCCCCAAGCCTTACTCTCAAGGAGACTCCTGCCTTTTGGCAGCTCTGCATGCCCGTGCATCGAGAAGAGGCTCCTCCTCTTCGTCCTCTTCACTTAAAGGAGCTTCTGGAGGTTCTGAAGGCCCTGGTTGAATCCCTGCCTCTGGCACCACATCTTCTCCAGCCTCCTCACTGTCTGACTCGAGCGCCAGTTGCACAGGCTGCTGGCGCAGCACCACACCAGCCTCCTCGTTGTCGGAATCAGCTACAATCTGCACAGGCCGCTGATGGGCCACAACAGGAAGGCACTACACCATATTTGTGAACAATGGATCCAGAAGTTAAATTTAAAAGTGTCTGCCATTATAAAGCTCAGTCTTGTCCAGTAAAACGTGTTCGTCTTCCTTATCCTCTTTTAAACATAGCCAATGATAAGGAAGAGGAACAAGTTTTACTGGACAAGACTGAGCTTGATTCGAAAAAGGATTTAAAAATGACAGGCTACAAGAAGAAGATATGGAAAAAGATGGATTACACTGGATATAGAAATGAAACTGTCTGACATTTTCATAATTAAAAAGGAATAAACACAAAAGAAAATAAAAGAATGACCTGGATAACTTTTCTATATTGGATTTATAAAAGAGACCTGTTAAAATCAATGAAAAAAATGAATATATATAAAGGAATAGGGAATTATTTGAAGGGATTAGAGATCAGGATTGTTAAAAGTAAAAGAAGGAGTTTAAAGTTGGTTGATTTGATTGAGGTTAAAATAGAGATGCTGTTATGTCTGGTGATGATTAATGGACTTTTGCTGATCAGGATTGAACAATGAGGTTTTAAGGATTTGTTTATAGATAAGAGAGAGGATAGATGTTCTATTTAAAGAGGTGATAAGCTGTCAACATTATCAACCACAAAGAAGAAGGGGCCAACTTAGTTTCCAAAGCACCACAGGGCAGGGACAAGAAACAATGGATAAAAACTAATCAGGGAGAGAAGCAACCTGGAATTAAGGAGAAACTTCTTAACAATGAGGACAATTAACCAGTGGAACAGCTTGCCTCCAGAAGTTGTAGGTGCTCCCTCATTGGAGGTTTTTAAGAGGAGACTGGACAGTCACTTGTCTGAAATGGTATAGGGGTTGGACCCTAATCCTGCAACCAAGCAAAGCAAAGTCAAAGAGGAAGCCAGATTCACTTAACAACCGGGTTACTCCCTTATCAACTGCAGTGATTCACTTAAGGACGGCAGTGAGAAAAGTGGTAAGATGAGGGCAAAACTGAACCACCGAAATTTTGGGTTCAGTTTTGGTCGTACATGAAGAAGCACGGGTGGGCTACTGGGGGTTCGCAGGGGTTTGGGAGAACCTCTAGCTAAGATTCTGTGCAGTTTGGAGAACCCCCAAATCCCACTCCTGGCTGGCCCCACTCCACCCTGCCCCTCCCAGGAGTCCCCAAGCAGCTGGTTTTGAATGCAGGTAAGTGCATGACGTGCACAGAGCCTCAGGAAGGGTAAATAACTGGCCTACTGGAAGTTCGGGAAGGCCAGAAACAGGCCCGTTTCCAGCCTCTAGAGAGCCTCCAGAGCCTGGAGAGGCCTCCCGGAGGCTCAAGAAAAGCCTCTGGAGCTCGGGGAGGGCAAAAATGCCCCCCCTGTGGTGCAGGAGGCCGACTAGGCCACATCCACCATGGCCACGTCCACCCAGCAACTGGGCAGAGAACCCCTTGCTGAAATTTTTGAAGCCCACCCCTGACTACCAGTACAGAATGTTGGAGAGAGAGAGAGAGAGGTTACACAATACCAGACGAAACATCTGCACACATTTTGGGGCTACCTCTTAATCTGCTAAGTGTAAGAACAACAAACTGCCCAAGGATGTTTTCACGGATAACAGCGTTGTCTCCGTGAGGTGAAATTCCGAAAGAATATCCTTCTTTTCGCTAAACCGATGCTTTTGAAAAATAACATTTTTCTACAAAGGAGTTGATTCAGAAGGCAGCGAAGCTATTCTGACCCAAAAGATTTATAACCTCTCCCCCATTCCCCCCCGCCCCTCGAGTTTCTGTAATTGCTGGATTTTGAGCTGTACATCGTTTTTAAAGGCATGGCTGAAATACTCTTTGAAATGAAGTGGCAAAGGGCTTCTAGAAGGGTAACCTTTTCTTAACCTCTGTTTTTCTGCCTCAGCCTTAGCATATATATCCTCCTTATTTCAGGCTATTCAGTCTGTGTGTGTATATGTTAAAAACTTCTTGAGAAAGACACTTGCTCTAAGGCAAAAAAACAATGTCTTGAGCACTGACAGTTTTATCCATGACGCTTCAAATTCCTTTTGCTGCTGACTGCATTTTCACCTTCAAATCCCGAAGGTCACCAAAAGGTAATGTTTTCATTAAAACATACCTGTTAAGTTGACCTGAAGCTGTAACCAAAATAAATCCCTTGAAAATGCAGACACCTGAAATCTCATGGTTTCTTCCAGAGAGAGAGGGGGAGGAGGAGGAGGAGGAGGAAAGAAAAGAAGGAAGAAAGGAAGAAGGAAAGGAAAAAGAAAGGAAAAAAGGAAGAAAAAAAGGAAGGAGATGAAAAGGAAGGAGTATGAAAAAAGGGAGGGAGGGAAGGAGGAAGGGAGAGAGCAAGAAAAAAGATATAAAAATAAAGGAAAAGAAAAAAAGGAAGGAAAGAAAAAAGGAAGGAAGGAAAGAAAGAAAAGAATGAAGGAAGGAATGAAGGAAAGGAGGGAGGGAGAGAGGGTGGGAGTGAGGAAAGAAAAAAGGAAGAAATGAAAAAAGAAAGAAAAGAAAGGATGGAGGAAGGAAGGAAAAGCTATGAAAAGAAAGGAAAAGAAAAAGGAAGAAAGAAAGGAGGAAAGGAAGAAAGAAAGAAAGAAGGCAGGAAGGCTGGCAGGCAGGAAGGAAGGAAAAGAGAGAGGGATGGTGGGAGGGAGGAAGGGAAAAAGGAAAGAAGGAAGAAAGAAAGAAAGAAAAGGAGGGAGGGAGAGAGGAAGGAAGGAAGGAAGAAAGGAAAGAAGAAAGGAAGGAAGGGAGAAAGGAAGAAAAAGAAAGGGAGGGATGGAGAATGGAGGAGTGGGGGATACAAAAGAAAAAAGGAAGGAAGGAAGGAAGGAGGAAGGGAAGGAAAAAGTAAAGGAGGGAAGGAAGGAAAGAAAGAAGAAAAAAAGGAAGGAGAAAAGAAATCCTTAAAAAAAAAATCAAATTTCTCATCTTGTAGGAATCTCTGATGCTAAGCCTGACTATTTCCTCAAAATGTTACATGCTCCACGGTGTATAAGATACACAAGTTGAATAATTATGACGATTTAAAGGAAGCTGCACCCTATCTCTGACTTGTGGCCAAAAATGGTGACTAGATAACTTTCTGCTTTGAGGATGCTCAAATATTCCTCCTTGTTGCTTCTCCTTCCTAGTCTCCTCAGCTGAAGCCAGAACTGAAACCAAAAGCTATTCCAATCCAATATATCTTTAAATAAATGAGCGTCCTTTGAAAAATAGGTCATCTGGCTGGCTGATTAAAGATTTCTCGTGTAATACCGGGCTATCAATCTACATATTGAGTCTTCGGAGAGGGGCGGCATATAAATTGAATTAATTAAATTAAATTAATTAAATATTTACACAATCTGCCTATCTTCCTGTTGATCTGTTATCTAAGCATTTAAACTTAGTTCACACCCTTTCATGTACAGTTCCAATGGCAACCAGCAAAAAAATCTCACACTGTATTTAATTGCCCGGTTTCCAGCTTTCCTTTCCTTATTTATTTCTCTTCCAGTTTTCTTTTCCTCGAGTATGCTTGATAGTCATTGAAGCAGGGGTGAAATGCTACCGGTTCGTACCGGTTCGGGCGAATCGGTAGCGGCAGCAGCAGGTGGTTTGAAGAACTGGTAGTGCGAGGCTCCTCCCATCCGCTCAGACGTCATTACTTCCTGGTTTTAACCAGGAAGTAATCTGTTTTTTACCCTCTGTGCATGCGCAGAGGGTCCAAAATCGCTCATGATGCGCACGGCACACGCACTTCCGAACCAGTAGGGAAGGTAAGTAGATTTCACCCCTGCATTGAAGCCCCTCATTTTATTATTCCATTTCAGTCCAAAATTTGGCACATTTCAGCTCAATAGTAAAGTTCTGAAAACAGAGTCGGAAGAAATGCATCTGTTTTTTTTTTAAATAAAAGCATGATGCTTCCAGATTTTTCAATATCCAGTTCTGCTTAATCACACACTCTGAGTGAGAGTCAGAGCAGAATTTTCTTTACCGAGTAAAAGTTGTTCTTAATAATTATTTATTATGATGATATAAGTGGTTAAGGCATCAGGCTGGAAAGCACGAGGTGGTGAGTTCTAGACCTAACTTAGCCATGAAAATCAATTGGGTGATTTTGGGCCAATCAACAGGAGACTGTGAGTTCTAGTCCAGCCTTAGGCCTGAAAGCAGGATGGATGACGTTGGGCCAATCAGCAGGAGACTGTGAGTTCTAGTCCCGCCTTAGACATGAAAGCAGGATGGATGACGTTGGGCCAGTCACCAGGAGACTGTGAGTTCTAGTCCAGCCTTAGGCCTGAAAGCAGGATGGATGACTTTGGGCCAATCACCAGGAGACTGTGAGTTCTAGTCCCACCTTAGACATGAAAGCAGGATGGATGACGTTGGGCCAGTCACCAGGAGACTGTGAGTTCTAGTCCTGCCTTAGACATGAAAGCAGGATGGATGACGTTGGGCCAATCACCAGGAGACTGTGAGTTCTAGTCCAGCCTTAGACCTGAAAGCAGGATGGATGACGTTGGGCCCATCACCCAGAGACTGAGTTCTAGTCCTGTGTTACACATGAAAGCAGGTTGGATGACGTTGGGCCAATCATTCGGAGACTGTGAGTTCTAGTCCTGCCTTAGACATGAAAGCAGGTTGGATGACGTTGGGCCAATCATTCGGAGACTGTGAGTTCTAGTCCTGCCTTAGACATGAAAGCAGGTTGGATGACGTTGGGCCAATCATTCGGAGACTGTGAGTTCTAGTCCTGCCTTAGACATGAAAGCCAGCTGTGTGGCTTTGAGCCAGTCCCTCTATCACAGCCCAACCCACCTCACAGTTTGTTGTTGTGGGGAAAATAGGAGAAGGAAGATGTGTTGGATATATCTGCCATCTTGAGTTATTTGTAAAAAAAATAAATAAATAAAAAAGGTGTGATACAAATAAAATAAATAAATAAACCCAAAGAAGGATACTGTAGTTAGCAGGAGTGACGTTTCCCGTTAGGTCACCCCATTCCTTCTACACAACTGCTTTCAAGATTTCTTGTCGGGTTGTGTGAAGTGAGCTGGATTTGCTTTGAAGGAGGGACTGATATTATGCAGGTCAGGGCATCATTTCCTTGATCAAAGCGAAGGAGGGACCTCGAGGAAGAAATTCATATCAAACTGGGAGAACTTCAGGAGAACTTCTTGGTGCTCCATCCAAGTGCCAATCAAAGACCCTCTTTTCTCGGGAAGATCAAAGAAAGTGTTAAAATGTGAAACAGAGAAGCCGAATTATTCTTATTTCCTGTTATCTCCGGGCAATATGTAGATAAATTAATTTCAGCCTTGTGTAAGTACAATAATTCTTCAGTAAAGAGAATCGGATGGACAGATGGAGACATCAGATACCGTAGGCGCTTCGCTGCCATGACGCACATAAGGACATTGGTCTCGATGAGGCACGTAATTAGAAACCGAAAACTCATTTTCCTTTCCTTTATTTATTTTTTTTTACTGAAAATTTTACTCATATTTTCCAGATTGAAACAGATACCATATTTATCAGAAAGGAAGACGACCTGAATTTAAGATAGCATCCCCACAAAGTTAGATTAGACCTAAACTCCCAGCCCTACAAATCGCATCTGCTCCCATTATTAGATAAAATGAATGTGATCTCTTTCCTGTTTTTAAAGTTAAATTATGTGAAAGGGACAGGAAGGGAGGGGAGGGACAGAGAGAAGAAGGCTAGTAGAGTACTGTAACCCACAAGCTACCATTTATGTTGATTAATGCTTCATTATTATAGGTAGTCCTCAACTTACCTCAAAAATGAGCCCAAAATCTCTGTGGTTAAGGGAGACCTTTGTTAAGTGAGATTTTGCCCCAATCTTACGACCTTTCTTGCCATAGTTGTTAAGTGAATCGCTGCAGTGGATAAGTTAGTAACCCGGTTGTTAAGTGAATCCCCATTGACTTTGCTCATCAGACGGTCACAAAAGGGGATGGCACGATGGCAGTGTTCCAATATTTGAGGGGCTTCTACAAAGACAAGGGGGATTAAACTATTTTCCAAAGCACCAAAAGGCAAGAAAGAAACAATGGATGGAAACTAATCAAGGAGAGAAGCAACCTAGAACGAAGGAGAAATTTCCTCACGGTGAGGTGAGAACAATTAATCAGTGGAAGGACTTGTCTCCAGAAGTTGTGAATGCTCCAACACTGGAGGTTTTTTAAGACGAGATTGGAGAACCATTCATCTGAAATGATGTAAAGTCTCCTGCTTGAGTAGGAGGTTGGACTACAAGACCTCAGGGGTTCCTTCCAACTCCGTCAATCTGTATTCTGTGTAAGATATAATTGTAGGAAATGAGTAGGCTGAGCCTAAGGGAGAGGTCAAATGCACCATCAGTCTCAAGTCCCTTGAGTGCTCACAAGAGATCTAAGTCCAGCCCACCTTGAATTCCATTGACTCTTACCTACCGCCAATTTCCTTTCACCGTTAGTAGTTCAGATTTTTGTAGAGAGCTTTAGCGTAAGTAAACATTATCTATATCTGTCTTTCTGTCTCTCTACTTGTCTGTCTGTCTATCTATCTATCTATCTATCTATCTATCTATCTATCTATCTATCATCTTTCTTTCTTTCTTTCTTTCTTTCTTTCTTTCTTTCTTTCCTCCCTCCCTCCCTCCCTCTTCCCTCTCTGCCTCTCTAACATCTTCCTTCCCTCCTTCCTTCTTTTCTTCTTTCCTTCCTTCCTTTTTCTTCTTTCCTTCCTTCTCTCCCTCCCTCCCTTCTCTGTCTGTCTCTCTATCATCTTTCTTTCTTTCTTTCTTTCTTTCTTTCTTTCTTTCTTTCTTTCTTTCTTCCCTCCCTCCCTCCCTCCCTCCCTCCCTCTCTTCTCTGTGTCTCTATCATCTTCCTTCCTTCCTTCCTTCCTTCCTTCCTCCCTTCTCTGTCTGTCTCTCTAACATCTTCCTTCCTTCCTTCTTTTCTTCTTTCCTCCCTTCCTTCTCTCCCTCCCTCACTTCTCTGTCTGTCTCTCTCTTCTTTCTTTCTTTCTTTCTTTCTTCCTTCCTTCCTTCCTTCCTTCCTTCCTTCCTTCCTTCCTTCCTTCCTTCTATGAAGAAAGAAAGAGGGAGGGAGGGGGGGGAGAGACAGATGATGGAAGTAGAGGAGAGAAAAGATATGCGGAATTGCAGTGAAGGAAGCCGAGAGGACTCATGTTAACATGGCGTCACATTTTATCATTAGCGGCCATTTTATTCCTTCTGTTTTATTTGTTTGCGGTGAGAAACCCTCCACGGGATATCATTAGAGCAGATAAAAAAACTCTCGGTTTTTAATCCCACTATCTGTCCTCCAGATTCCAATTTTCTTTTTGACAACATCAGCTTTAAAAAAACCCCACCACGGATGGATCTTTGTCTTCCTTCTTTTCTGGGGAAAAAAATAAAAATAAAATAAGAGCACAGACTATGCAGGCATCGATAACACTCCGAAACAAAAACCCCGTGTATGTTAATCTGCATTTATTTTTTGAAATTTTAAACTTGACAGCTGGAAACGAGTCGGAATGAGGGTTTCCCCCTGTCCCTAGGGCTAGGACACTCCCAACTGGTTTGGCTGTTAGAGGAAGAAAGGATGCAAATGTAGTGATTAGAATCTGGAAGGCTGAGATAAAAAGGTTTATCTGTAGAACAAGGGCCATTTGGATGGCATATTAGATGGGGCGATGTGTTGGCCTGAAACCTGGCTGCAGCTTTGTCTGAGGAGTAATCTTGCTTTTTAAGTGAATTTAATGGGCTGTGAATAAATGTGCAAATAGCTTTGGGATTCGGCTTCCCATTCACATCCCTGCCTCGCATAAAAAGGCCACCGTGCAGAAGGATATTGTTCTTGTTTGTCTTCGCTGTTATTATGGGTTCGTCACCACAGTCAGACAGATGTTCAGAGCGGATTTTTTGCCCACCTCTCGAGTTCTTCCCAAGGACCTGGGATGGGCAGATGTGGGCGTCGTCAGGTGTCTCGTCGCAGGATGTAAGCTGTTCTGAGCGAAGCTGCCCTTTTGCAATTGACCGATGGGGATTTTGTCAATGCCAATATGGTGTTCAAGGGATTCTCCCAGTGGTGGGACTCAAATAATTTAATAACTGGTTGGCCCGGGGTCAGGTTGGCTGTCGTGGGAGGCGTGGCCTATCCCCATCCTCCAGCTCCGCCACATATGTGGGATGAGTCTTCTACAATGGCCAACCGAACCCTGATTGAATCAGTTGTTAAATTAAACTCCCCCACCCACTATCACAGTGGATCCTGGGTGTTGCGCTGCAATGGAGAAACAGGAAACGAAGTGGCCGGCATGAGGGAAGGAGGAGGAGGAGCAGGTGGAAGAAAGAAGGAGGGAAAGCGGCTTTCTCCTTCCCTCGTGCCAGCCGCTCTGTTTCCCATTTCTCCATGGCGGCGCAGCGCCCAGGACCCACTTTGATAGCAGAGGGTGGGCGAGTAATTTAACAACCAGTTCACCTGAACTGGTGCGAACCGGGTGAATCCCACCACTGGATGCTCCAGATGTTTTGGGATTGCACTAGTGGTGGGTTGCCCCTAATTTGGACTGGTTCGCAAAAACCGGTAGTAAAACTGGCGGGAGGCCCCGCCCACCGCCCCAGATGTCATCATCGGCGATCTGCACATGCACGATCCTGTTGCGAATCAGTAGTAAAGATAAGTAGAACCCACTTCTGGATTGCACCCAAGGTGTCTATGACTATTGGGGCTATCTTGGCTTCCTTTTGCCACAGTCATTCTATTCCTACTTGCAGCTCTTTGTATTTTGTGATTTCCAACCAGGGGTGGGTTGATGGTATTTGCAGGGGTTCGGGAGAACCTCTAGCTAAGATTCTGTGCAGTTCGGAGAACCCCCAAATCCCACTCCTGGCTGGCCCCACCCACCACGCCCCTCCCATCTCAGGAGTCCCCACATGGCCTGTTTTGGTGCAGGTAAGGGCAGGGCATGTGCGGAGGCTCAGGGAGGGTGAAAAACGGGCTTACTAGAAGTTCAAGAAGGTCAGAAACGGGCCTCCCGGAGGCTCGAGGAAAGCCTCCAGAGTCCAGGGAGGGCAAAAATGCTCCCCCCCCCCCCCCGTGGTTTGCAAGGTTTCGGGAGAACCTCTAGCTAAGATTCTGTGCAGTTCGGAGAACCCCCCAAATCCCACTCCTGGCTGGCCCCACTCCTCCCTGCCCCTCCCAGGAGTCCCCATCCAGCTGGTTTTGAATGCAGGTAAGTGCATGGTGTGCAGAGAGCCTCAGGGAGGGTAAATAACTGGCCTACTGGAAGTTCGGGAAGGCCAGAAACGGGCCCGTTTCCAGCCTCTAGAGGGCCTCCAGAGCCTGGAGAGGCCGTTTTCGCCCTCCCGGAGGCTCAGGAAAAGCCCCTGGAGCCTGGGGAGGGCAAAAATGCCCCCTGCCCCGTGGTGCAGGAGGCCGAGTAGGCCACGCCCACCATGGCCACACCCACACAGCAACCAGGCAGAGAATCCCTTGCTAAAATTTTTGAAGCCCACCCCTGTTTCCAACAGTTCTTTCTCTTCTATAGGTGGTCCTTGACTTACAACAGTTCATTCAGTGACCGTTCAAAGTTACGACGGCAATGAAAAAAGTGACTTATAAAAGTGACTTTCACATTCACCATCTTTGATCAAAATTCAGACGCTTGGCAACTGGTTCATATATTGATGACGATTCGCATGCGATCCCCTTTTGTGACCTCCTGAGACGCAAAGTCAACGGGGAAGCCAGATTCACTTAAAAAAAACGTGCTATTAACTTATCACAACTGCTGGGATTCGCTTAACAACGATGGCAAGAAAGGGCCTAACATGGGGCAAAAACTCCCTTAACAACTGTCTTGCTTAGTGGTGGAAATTTGGAGCTCAATTGTGGTCGTAAGTCGAGGAAGACCTGTGTTGTGGGAATAAAGCTAAATTCTGTTTGTGGAGAATGGTTTACTATGAGTTTTCCAATCAGGTTAGGATAGAGAAAGAGAGATACTCAATCGTACGCATGAATGTGTTTATGCTTGTTCTGTTTCTCATTAATTTTATTTCATCCAGCCTTTTGGGTAGAGTGAGGCCTACCTTGTTCCCTCAATCGTTCATTGTATGGTTTAGCCCAGTGGTGGGATTCAATTTTTTTTACTACCGGTTCTGTGGGTGTGGCTTGGTGGGCGTGGCATGGCATGGTGGGTGTGGCTTGGTGGGCGTGGCAGGGGACAGAAATCTCCATTCCCACCCCACTCCAAGGGAAGGTTACTACAAAATCCTCATTTCCTCCCGATCAGCTGGGACTCGGGAGGCAGAGATGGGGATGGGGCCAGTCAGAGGTGGTATTTCCTGGTTCTCCGAACTACTCAAAATTTCTGCTACCGGTTCTCCAGAAACCCACCTCTGATTTAGCCTCCAAACCTCTTATCATCTTTGTTGGTTTTAGAATAGAATAGAATAACAGAATTGGGAGGGACCTTGGAGGTCTTCTAGTCCAACCCCCTGCCCAGGCAGGAAACCCTACACCACTTCAGACAAATGGTTATCCAACATCTTCTTAAAAATGTCCAGTGTTGGAGCATTCGCAACTTCTGGAGGCAAATTGTTCCACGGGTTAATTGTTCTAACTGTCAGGAAATTTCTCCTTAGTTCTAGGCCTTCTCTGCTCTCTTTCTAGGGTTTCAACATCTCTGTTGTTGTTGTTTTTTTTTTTTTGTATCATGGTGACCAGTGCTGGACACAGCATCCCAAGTATGATCTCATCAGTGCAGGTATAAGGATGCTCAGGAAGATAAATCTATCTCAGCATCTACTTCTGTCCTACTATCGCAGCACCATTGAGAGTGTCCTGACATACGGCATTCTTGCATGGTATGGGAGCAGCTCTGTAGTGGACAAAAATGCTCTACAGAGAATCATTTATTTTTTTTTTATTTTTAATTTGATTTATATGCCGCCCTTCTCCGGAGACTCAGGGCGGCTTACAATGCGTTAAGCAATAGCCTTCATACTTTTGTATATTCATACAAAGTCAGCTTATTGCCCCCACAATCTGGGTCCTCATTTCACCTACCTTTGAAAGGATGGAAGGCTGAGTCAACCTTGAGCCTGGTAAGATTCGAACCTGCAGTAATTGCAGCCAGCTGTGTTAATAACAGGGTGCTCTAGACCACTGTGCTACCAAGGCTCTTCATTAAAACTGCCCAGAATATTATCGGACTCCAGATACCAGCTCTGGATGACATCTTCTCATCTCGCTGTTTGAGAAAGTTGCATAACATTCTCAGAGATTCTTCCCATCCTGCTTACAATCTTTTGGGATTGTTGCCTTCTGGCAGGAGATACCGAACAATTCAAACTCGGACCACACGTCTTCTGAATAGTTTTTATCCCAGAACTATAACTGCACTCAACAATGAACTCAAAGGGCCACCATCAGTGAGCTGTTGGACAGCATTACTTGGTCTGTTGTGTGGATGTTTGGGTGGTTTAGGGGTGGGGAATTGTGGTGGGTGGGAGTGTGTTTGGGGATTGTTATGTGTGTTGGACCTGGTCTTTGGGTGTTAAGTGAATTTTGTTGTATGGGTATACTGTGTATACATGTACAATGACAATAAAGTTTATTTATTTATAAAGAAGAGAAAGAAGATTAAAAATATAAAAAGTGAATTAGAGAGTTACCATGTTTAGCTTCTATTTGAAGTAAGCCTCAACTGGCTGTCTTTTATTCCCATGTCTCAAAACAACAACAATAATGTTGCTTTTGTTGCATTCCTCCTCCTCCTCCTCCTCCTCCTCCTCCTCCTCCTCCTCCTCCTCCTCCTCCCCCCTCCTCCTCCCCTCCCCCCTCCCCCTCCTCATTGAAAGGAACCTTGGAAGTCATCTAATCCAACCCCCTGCTCAACCAGGAGACCCTATGCCATTTCAGACAAATGGATGTCTAGTCTCTTCTTAGAAGCCTCCAGAGATGGAGCACCCATAACTTCTAGAACAAGCCATTTTACTGGTTGATTGTTCTCACTGTCTGGAAATTTTTCCTTAGTTCTAGGTTGCTTCTCTTCTTGGTTACTTTCCACCCATCGCTTCTTTGTCCTGCCTTCTGATGTTTTGGACAATAGGTTGACCCCATTCTTGTTTGTAGCAACCGCTCAGGTATTGGAAGACTGCTTTCATGTCATCCCTGGTCATTCTTTTCATTAAACAAGACATACCCAATTCCTGCAACCGTTCTGCATATGTTTTAATCTTTAGACCAAGGCTATATAAAGCTGTAGATTTACAGATTTACAGAGTTGGAAGGGACCTTGTAGTCAAATTCCCTCCTGCCCAAGCAGGAGGCTCTACACCATTTCTGACAAACAGCTGTCCAATCTCTTCTTGAAAGCCTCCTGTACGAACCCTTCACGTGATCTTGATTCTATCCCTCTTGATAATGTCAACACACACGATATGGCTGTTGTACTTCTCAACTGTTCACCAAGATGGACATTTAAAAAAAAACACCACAGATTAACAGAGTTGGAAGGGACCTTGTAGGTCACCCCACTCAGGAGGAGACCCTACACCATTTCTGACAGATGGCAGTCCGGTCTCTTCTTGAAAGCTTTCAGTGATGAAGCTCCCACAACTTCCAAAGGCAACTTCTGTTCCACGGGTTGATTGTTCTCACTGTCAGAAAGTTCCTCCTTATTTCTAGGTTGAATCTCTCCTTGGTCAGTTTCCATCCATTATTCCTTGTCTGGCCTTCAGGTGACATTGTTGAGGAAGTCATCTTGTCACTTTGCTTCGAGAAGAATTTAATTTTCTCCCAGGTGTTTTTTTTCACCTAAAAAGTTCAGCTTCTGTTTTGAAGGATCAAGAATCCCCATGATCTCTTTTTTCCCTCCTCCCTTCTCAGTTTCTGATTTGTTGGGTTTTTTTTTTTTTTACTTTCCGAAGGAATTGTCCTCTTTGTGCTTGGCATCAGATCCTTGTCACACTTCAGTGGCTGCACCGGTGACAACCACTGATTTCCACGCTCCCCACCCCACAAAACCTCATCCTGCCCTGCAGTCTCCAGGCTAATCCCCTATCAAGAATCTGGCTTTCCAAAACAGCCATCAATGCATCCATCAAATGCAGCCGGGGCAGGTGACATTTTGCTGACTCAGCACTTTGCCTGGGTTTGACCCCTGGAGCTTCTCAAATAGATAATGGCTTTTTTCACGAGCGTTTAAATGGCTTACAGTATTGCCGAAATGTTTTGTGTTTTGGGGGGGCAGTCCTTAAAAGATGCATTTCTTCTGTTAGTCTGGAATGCGCTCTTCGAAAGAGACAGATGCTTAAATAATTTGGTGATTTGTCGCTATTATGACACGGTTCATTTAGTGACCGTTCAAAGTTGCGACAGCACTGAAACGAGTGAATTATGACTGTTTTTCAGACTTAACGACCCCATAATAGCAATAGCAATAGCACTTAGACTTATATACCGCTCAAAAGAGCCTTGGTGGCGCAGCGGACTAAAGTGCTGTTAAGGAGCACTTAGCTGCCAGCTGTCTGCAATTACTGCAAGTTCGAATCTCACCAGGCTCAAGGTTGACTCAGCCTTCCATCCTTCCGAGGTAGGTAAAATGGGGACCCGGATTGTGGGGGCAATAAGCTGACTTTGTATAAAATAGAACACCGCTTGGGGGGGCCCGAAAGCCCTACTAAGCAGGTATATACAAAAGTATGAAGGCTATTGCTTAACGTGTTGTAAGCCACCCTGAGTCTCTAGAGAAGGGTGGCATATAAATCAAATAAATAAATAAATAAATAAATAAATAAATAAATAAATAAATAAATAAATAAATAAAATAGTTCTTTACAGCCCTCTCTAAGCGGTTTACAGAGTCAGCCTCTTGCCCCCAACAATCTGGGTCCTCATTTTACCCACCTTGGAAGGATGGAAGGCTGAGTCAATCTTGAGCCGGTGAGATTTGAACAGCCGAACAGCAGGTAGCAGTCAGCTGAAGTAGCCTGCAGTACTGCACTCAAACCACTGTGCCACCTCGGCTCTTATAATCCCTTGCAGGGTGGAGTCTGGGCAACTGAATGGAGCTAGCAGAATGTTTTAATGGTGTTAAGGATATTGTTGTTGTGTTACCAACCAGCAGAGTGTAGAGCACAGAGAAACGTTGCTGAGAGCAATGAATAAGAGATGTGCAAACTGGTTTATCAAAGGTTTACTTTATAGTGAAAAAACAATCTCATAGTCTTTTAATCAATCCAAATTTTTGCCAGTTAAATCCGTCCAGTGATACAAAAATTCTTCTTACCACACAAACAATAGTTGGTTAGAATAACAAACTCACTCTGGTTCACAAACCACGATGGTAGCAGATCCATCCAACCGATGATAGCACAATGGTAGCAACTCCACATACAATGGTAGCTTATCATCAACTGAATACGTTACAGTACCTTTCTTAAATACGTTCACAACTAATTACAGCATGACTCAGCATTACAATGAATCAGCAGGAAAATTACTTTAAAGTCACATAATACATATTCATATTAAAGTCACAGAACACATATATTGCCTGGACTACTTGTTAGGCTCAAACCATATCCTAACAAATGGCCAGATGCTCTTCCTGTTGCCAATGTGGAGTTTTATTCAGCAGATACATTCTCAGTGTGCCCAGAGAGAGAAACATCTGCCTCTACCTAGGATCGAACTCACAGTCTCCTGATTGTGAGTTGAAAACTCTACCTCTAGGCCACCGTCCCACTGCAGCATCCCTGTGATCAGATGTTTTAAACTTGGATGCTTGGCAACTGGCTCATATTTATGACAGTTGCAGTGGTGTACTGTTATTATTATCAACTTAGATCAGGGGTGGGCAACTGTGGCCCTTTTACAACCTGTGGACTTCAACTCCCAGAATTCCTGAGCCAGCTTGACTTAGATGGATATGGTCCTTGACTTACAATTGTTCGTTTAGTGACCGTTTGAAGTTACGACAGCCCGGAGAAAAGTGACTTATGATTGTTTTTCCCACTTATGAGCATTGCAGCATTTCCATGGTCATGTGATCAAAATTCAGAGGTTTGGCAATCGACTCATATTTATGACGGTTGCAGTGGTAACGTGATCCCTTTTTGTAACCTTCTGACAAGCAAAGTCCATGGGGAAGCCAGACTCGCTTAACAACCATGGCAAGAAAGGTGGTAAAACGGGGAGAAAAATCACTTAACAAATGTTTCACTTAGCAACATAAATGTTGGATTCCATTGTGATCGTAAGTCAAGGACTCCCTGTATTTCTTTACGAAATGGATATAGCTGCTCATCTCGCATTTGGGACTCTATAACTCCTTACTAAAGCTGACGTTTGGACAACTGCTGGTGTTATGCTTATAAAAATTAGATTGAGAAGTAGAAAAACCATAGACTATTTTTGGGGATTAGTGGGGTTTTCATTTGAACCTTCTGCTACTTTCCTTAGCTCTGAATGAGCCAACGTAGAATTAGAAAGAACCACAAGATAGAATAACGTTTGATGTACTACAATCTGCCTAGTTTTGATGAGTTATGGCTGGCCAGACTCTTCTGAAAAACCTTCAGAGCTGGAGAGTCCAAGATCTTTGTAGATGGAGATAGAATAGAATGGAATGGAATGGAGTGGGGTGGGGTGAGGTGGGGTGAGGTAGTGTAGAGTAGAGTAAAGTAGATTAGAGTAGAGTAGAGTAGAATAAAAAATATGGAATGGAGTGGAGTGGAGTAGAGTAGAGTAGAGTAGAAAATATGAAGTGGTAGTGTAGAGTAGAGTATGGAATATAGAGTGGTAGTGTAGTGTAGTGTAGAGTAGAATAGAAAATATGGAATGGAGTGGAGTGGAGTAGAGTAGAATAGAAAATATGGAGTGGAGTGGAGTAGAGTAGAGTAGAAAATATGGAGTGATAGTATAGAGTAGAGTATGGAATATAGAGTGGTAGTGTAGTGTAGTGTAGTGTAGTGTAGAGTAGAGTAGAGTAGAGTAGAGTAGAGTAGAGTAGAATAGAAAATATGGAGTGGAGTGGAGTAGAGTAGAGTAGAATAGAAAATATGGAGTGGAGTGGAATGGAGTGGAGTAGAGTAGAATAGAAAATATGGAGTAGAGTAGAGTAGAGTAGAGTAGAGTAGAGAGTAGAGTAGAGTAGAGAATATGGAATGGAGTGGAGTGGAGTAGAGTAGAATAGAATAGAAAATATGGAGTGGAGTGGTATGGGGTGTGGTGTGGTGTGGTAGGATAGAAGAGAAGAGAAGAGAAGAGGAGAGCTGGAAGGGACCTTGTAGGTCTCCTAGTCCAGCCCCCTACTCAAGCAGGAGACTGTGGTTTGACAGATCTTACTATCAACAATTAAATGGAACAACTTGCCTCCTGGACTTGCGGGTGCTCTATCACTGGAAGCTTACAAAAGTAGACTGGATGACCATTTGACCAGGATAGTATAAGGTCTTCTGACCTTATACATGATCTCTGAGGTCCCTTCCACCTGAACGATTCTATGTTCTAAATACAGTGATCAGATCTTTAACCACCATGGCGCAATTGTGTAATGTGAACGCATGATTCTCTAGGTCCACTGGCTGGATCAATGCCTCGGTTTTCCCCTTGGGAGAGACATCTGTTCACGGGCGAGGTAGACCATTTCCCCGTGGATTTCCCTCTTTTGACTTTGAGGGATGCTTCCCCAAAGCTCCTTCATTGCTAGGCATCGATTCGAAAGTCCTTCCGCCAGCTGTGAAGCTGCGGTGGCATCTCCGCCTAATAACTTTCCACTGAGTGCCCAAGCAGGTTGCTTGTTGCAGCAGGAAATCACTGCAACTCAGAAATGTTAAGAGCAACTACTTTGTTCCTAGGAAGTAATCTTTGCTGCGTTTGGCTCCCCCATTTCCTTGTTCCTGTAGTTTTGTCCGCTGGATGCCTTTATACCTCTTTTGCTGGAAACGGGGTCAGGTCAAAAAGATTGTGGCTGTAATAGCTAATTACCATCCTCTTATTTGAGGTTGCGATGCGAGACATAAATCAGGCAGCTGCTCCTTTGGCTGGTGCCCCTTTGGGTGATTAGCCTGGTGTCGGTGAGCAAAGTTGGGATCAAAAAGGCCCCATCCTGACGGCCAGGGGTCATGAAGCATGGTTGGGTTTAATGGCCGGTTCTTGCCGGAGCTAAAAGGAAGTTTATACTCAAAGGCCATTAGCCCAGAAGCTCTGTTCGACCATTGGAGCAAGAAGAGGAAATGTGTTTATTAAGAAGCTGAGAGGGATGGAAGGAGGAGAGGGACCCAGTTTCCAAAGAATGATACAAAACCAAAGACAGATCATGAAAGTTCATATTTTTTCCCTATCATTTCTTTAACTTTACTTTACTTTTACTTTACTTTTATTTGATTTATATACCACCCTACTCCCAAAGGACTCAGGGCGGTGAACAGCCAACAATAAAATACATACATACAAAATTTAAAAAGCAGAAATAAAATCGAATTAAATGGTTCGGCCCAGACAAATTAAAAAACCCCAATCAATTTAGAACAAATTAAACTTTGAATATTAAAAATATTAAAAAATTATTTAAAAAGAGGGAGAAAGTTAGGCCAGGCCCGCCTGGTGGAATAAAAAGGTCTTAAGAGCGCGGCGGAAGGTGCGCTGATCCGGGATCCTCCGTATCTCCGGGGGGAGCTCGTTCCAGATAGTAGGTGCCCCCACAGAGAAGGCTCTCCCCCTGGGGGCTGCCAGTCGACATTGTTTGGCCGACGGCACCCGGAGGAGCCCCTCTCTATGGGAGCATACCGGCCGGTGGGAGGCTATTGGTGGTAGTAGGCGGTCCCGTAGATAACCAGGTCCTAAGCCATGGAGCGCTCTAAAGGTGGTAACCAAAACCTTGAAGCGCACCCGGAAGACCACCAGGAGCCAGTGCAGCTCGCGCAGGAGGGGTGTTACATGGGAACGCCATGTTGCTCCCATTACCACCCACTTCTTTCAATTCTCCTTCCATTTTTTCCATTCTCCCATCTACCTTGTCTAATCTTGTCTTAAGATCTTCCTATATAGTCTGTAGCATGTTTTTTTTTATTCTATGTTTATTTTCTCTTGCTGTGGCGTGGGTTCTGTTGTTTTTTGCCCAATAGTACCAGATGCTGCAAATATTGACGGTGATGATGAATGTTGTCTTGTTTTCTTCATCTTGTTCTTTTTTTTTTCTTCAAATCTTATTGCCCAATTTATAATCCAAATATTCAATTTCTTCAACTTCAAACTCCCCACTCAGACTCTTCTGGTTCTTGCTACCCTAATCTATATAGATTTAATCCATATAGGATAAAAAAAAAAGGTAGAAAGGTTGTAACTGAAAAAACAACACCAAAGACAATGAAAAATCAAAAACAGCCAAGATGCCCCAAAAAGGCCAAAAAAGAAAAAAAAAGAAAGAAAAGAAAAGAAAGAAAAAGAAAAAAGAAAAAGAAGGAAAAAGAAAAGCTCATATTAACATCCCACCTGCTTCGTGTTTGTGCTCTTAACCGTGGCCTGCTGAAGACATTGGGTTGGGAGAAGAGATTCATTCAGATTCTCATGAACTTTCAGCCATGAAAACATAGAATAGAATAGAGTAAAGTAGAATAGAATAGAATAGAATAGAATAGAATAGAATAGAATAGAATAGAATAGAATAGAATAGAATAGAATAGAATTCTTTCTTGGCCAAGTGTGATTGGACACACAAGGAATTTGTCTTTGGCGCATATGTTCTCAGTGTACATAAGGAGAATAAAATACATTCATCAAGAATAAAGAGATACAAACACTTAGTGATAGTTCAGGTTACTAATAAGCTATCAAATTGTACCAAGAAACAAATAAAAACACAATAATTGTAAGATACAAGCAACATGGTTGTAGTCATAAGTGGGAACAGATAGATACTAGTAAGGAAGAGAAGAATAATAGTAATACAGTCTTAGTAAATAGTTTGACAGTGTTGAGGGAATTATTTGTTTAGCAGAGTCATGGCGTTCGGGAAAAACTGTCCTTGTGTCTAGTTGTCCTGGTGTGCAGGGCTCTATAGCGTCGTTTTGAGGGTAGGAGTTGAAACAGTTTATGTCCAGGATGTGAGGGGTCTGTAGATATTTTCCCAGCCCTCTTTTTGACTCGTGCAGTATGCAGGTCCTCCATGGAAGGCAGGTTGGTAGCCATTGTTTTTTCTGCAGTTCTAATGATCCTCTGAAGTCCGGGTCTGTCTTGTTGGGTTGCAGAGCCAAACCAGACAGTTATGGAGGTGCAGATGACAGACTCAATCATTCCTCTGTAGAACTGGATCAGCAGCTCCTTGGGCAGTTTGAGCTTCCTGAGTTGGCGCAGGAAGAACATTCTTTGTTGTGCTTTTTTGATGACGTTTTTGATGTTAGGTTAGATAGGGTTGGAAGCAGTGGTGGGCTGCAACCAGTTTAACAACTGGTTCTGTCAGTGTGCGCTTTACGCTTGCGCGTGATTTTCACGCACATGCACACCTATCGCACTTGCGCACAGCGTTCAGAATACAGCAATTTGAAGCTCAGTTGCTTACCTTCTAAGGCAGCCCCGGTAAGTAGAACAGCGGAGGTGTGGAAATCAGCTGTGCTGCGCGAATCAGCTGAGCCAGGAAGAAGGAACTATAGGACAGAATAGGGCGGGGGCAGGTGGGCAGGGCCAGCTGATTGTCGGAACTACCGATTTGCCCGAACCGGTCCGAACCAGCATCAGTCCACCACTGTTTAGAAGGAAACTTGGAGGATTTCTAGTCCAACTCCCTGCTCATGCAGAAGACCCTATACCAGTGATGGCGAACTTTTTAGACACCGAGTACCCAAACTGCGCACGCGTACCCAAACTGAAAGGCCCACCCACGATTTCCGCTACCGGTTTGGGCGAACTTGTCCGAACTGGGTGAATACCACCTCTTACTTGTGTCATGTCTCTTCTTAAGTGCAACCAATTGCTTAAATTGTTTTTTTTTCTTTTTGAGTGTGAGGAGCAGAGGTGGGTTTCAGCAGGTTCTGACCATTTCTGGAGAACTGGTAGCGGAAATTTTGAGTAGTTTGGAGAACCGGTACTAAAAATTCTGACTGGCCCCAACCTCCATCTATTCTCTGCCTCCCAAGCTGATCGGGAGAGAATGGGGATTTTACAGTATCCTTCCCCTGCCACGCCCACCAAGCCACGCCCACCAAGCCATGCCACACCCACCAAGCCACACCCACAGAACTGGTAGTAAAAAAAGGTTGAAACCCACCACTGGTAAGGAGTTATTTAAGTTGTTTTATTGCCATTCCCAGTCTCACTTTTGTACATCATATATGCCAAGGG
The DNA here is from genome assembly GCA_022577455.1 of Arizona elegans. Lineage (NCBI taxonomy): Eukaryota > Metazoa > Chordata > Lepidosauria > Squamata > Colubridae > Arizona > Arizona elegans. Next base: position 84,984,463 of record JAKOOJ010000007.1, on the reverse strand, counting down.
AAGAGTTTTCTTGGCTTCTACACAATCCTTGTCAAACCATGATTTGGAGGCAATGCAGGGCCTCTTACCTGAGAAGCTTTGTCATTCTCTTTGGCAGTTCGAATCTCACCAGGCTCAAAGTTGACTCAGCTTTCCATCCTTCCAAGGTGGGTAAAAGGAGGACTCAAAATTGTTGGGGACAAGAGGCTGACTTTGTAAACCGCTTAGAGAGGGCTGTAAAGCTCTATAAAGTGGTATATAAGTCTAAGTGTCAGTGTTCCAAGTAATAAAACCGTAGCAAGCAAGCCTCCGAGGCATGTAGATTCCTTATTTGGAGTTATCACATTGGCACATATCTGGTGAAAACCGACTCTAAGGTCTCCCACGGTTTTCTTTTACTAATCAAAAGTAAAAGTTTTCCCACTTTCTCAAAACAATCAGTCACATGGTCCAATCACAGAACGGGGGTGGCAGCTGGGTGACATCACCCCGCCATCTTCCAACCAGGTGTGAGATTGTCCTTGGTTCCTAAGAGAAAATACATTGTTTTGACTACAGATTCCCTTCTATCTCAAGTCTCCCCTCCCTATCCCTCAGCTCCAGTGTGGCAACACTGAAGCGGCCAAAATGGCTTCGGTCAGGTCAGCTTCAGGATTGACACTAAGCGCTATTGCTATTTTTCCAAATATATTCTCCCCAGCTCCTCCAGATCTATTCCAGATCTCTCCCTTCCGGTTGCGCCACGCCTGTGCCGGCTCGGAGGTTGCCAAGTGCCCAGCTTGTAATCCTCCCAATGCACAGGGTGGATTTCAAAGCCTTGCGTGGCAGAGCAAGGGAACTGTGGTGAAACTTCAAGAAACAAGATTAGTAATGAAGGGATTGCCTACAGATTTAAAGGACGACCTGCGTAGCTTTTTTTGCCAAAAGCTTTCCCTTCCGCTCTGTGGATGGCCTAATCAAAACCAAGAATTGACCAAACCTGGAACCTTGGCTGAAGCAAACAGAAGGGGATGCAGAAAACAGTGTATGTGGGTTGTGTTTGTGTCTGTCTGTCTGTGTGTGTGTGTGTGTGTGTGTGTGTGTGTGCTTGGGAGGGAAGTACAAGACAACCCTAAACATATAAACATATAAAGAAGGGTTGCTCGAACTGGGTATGTCTAGTGTGATGAAAAGAAGGGAGACATGATAACAGTCTTCCAATATCTCAGAGGCTGCCACAAAGAAGGGGGGGTAGAGTAGAGTAGAGTAGAGTAGGATAGGATAGGATAGGATAGGATAGGATAGGATAGAACAGAACAGAACAGAACAGAACAGAATTACAGAGTAGAGTAGAATAAGAGTAGAGAATAGAATAAGGGTAGGGTGGGGTGGGGTGGGGTGGGGTGGGATGGGGTGGTGTAGAGTAGAGTAGAATAGAATAGAATAGAATAGAATAGAATAGAACAGAACAGAACAGAACAGAACAGAACAGAACAGAACAACAGAGTAGAGTAGAATAAGAGTAGAGAATAGAATAAGAGTAGGGTAGGGTAGGGTGGGGTGGGGTGGAGTGGGGTAGGGTAGAATAGAATAGAATAGAATAGAACAGAATAACAGAGTAGAGTAGAATAAGAGTAGAGAATAGAATAAGAGTAGGGTAGGGTGGGGTGGGGTGGGGTGGGGTGGGGTAGGGTAGGGTAGGGTAGGATAGAATAGGATAGAATAGAATAGAATAGAATAGAATAGAATAGAATAGAATAGAATAGAAAAGAACAGAACAGAACAGAATAACAGAGTAGAGTAGAATAAGAGTAGGGTAGGGTGGGGTGGGGTGGGGTGCGGTGGGGTAGAATCGAATCGAATCGAATCAAATCAAATCGAATCGAATCGAATTGAATAGAAGCTGGAAGGGACCTTGGAGATCTTCTAGCCCAACCCCCGACTCAAGCAGGAGATCCTATTCTATTTCAGACAAGTGACCATCCAATCTCTTCTTAAAAACCTCCAGTGATGAAGCACCCACAATTTCTGGTGGCAAGCTGTTCCACTGATTAATTGTCCTCACTGTTGGGAAATTTCTCCTGAATTCCAGGTTGCTTCTCTCTTCGTTTCCATCCATTGTTTCTTGTCCTGGTGCTTTGGAAAATAAATTGACCCCCTCCTCTTTGTGGCAGCCTCTCAAATACTGGAAGCCTGCTATCATGTCCCCTCTCCCCAGTCCTTCTTTTCTCTAGACTAGCCAATCCCAAATCCTGCAACCGTTCTTCATACGTTTTTGCTCTGTTTTCTTCACTTTTTTCTTTGAGCCAAGATAAGCCCCGAAACTTTGGGGGGCAGCAAGAAGGATAATCACAGTAGCGATGTATCTTCCTGGAGTGCCAGTTGAAGCTGTTGAGCTGAAACCTGACCCACGTCGAGTTCCATATATTTGGGAGGTGGGATGGAAAGAAAAAGACAATACAACCCCTTTCCCCTTCTCCTTGTTAGCTTACATTAGGTCAGGACCTGTTTGGCACCATCAACATTCTTTCCTTCCCTGCCTTGAACTCTAAAAGAGACAAAAACAAAAAAGATCCCAGGTACGGTGAGCCAATGAGCCAACGCACCTTCCCATTTCGGTCTAAAATTTCACTTAATGCAATGATGGCGCCAGGCCTCTGCGTAACCCGGGTATCGCTAAGCATATGTTTATGTAATGTGCAGGCATGCCCTGGCAATCCGGCCCATTCTTTGCTAAAAGCTTTAGACACTCCAGGTTCACTCATCCAAAACCCTTTATGGTCTCAGATATCTCTCCCCCGCCACCTCCCAGACTTTCTCGGAAACTGGCCTGAAGCAGAAAACGAGGACTGGGGAAACAGAAATAGGCCGGACAAGAGAGACTGAAATATCGGGTCCTGCATTCCGCTGGTGCTGCCCGAGTAGAGAATTTGTCTGAGTGGACCAGCGGGTGGGTTTCAACCGGTGTTACCATCGGTTCGCTTCATGCACGGGCTTTGCGCGTGTTTCGTGCGCGCTTTGTGCTTGCTTGCTTCGCGCTTGCTTGCTTTGTGCTTGCGTGCTTCGTGCTTGCTTGCTTCGCTTGCAAGCACACCAAACTTGCGCTCAGTGCAAACACATTGTATTACAGAACAGCTGAGATGCGGCAATCCGCTCTGCCGCGCCTTTTAGCTGTTCCGTAACGACCGAATATAAGGTATGTGTAATGCTGGGGCAGGCAGGAGGGCCAAGCTAACCTTCAGAGAGAACCGGTTCGCTCTCAGCTCACCATCACCGCTACCGGTTCGCCCGAACCGGCCCGAACCGATAGAAACCCACCACTGGAGTGGACTCCCTACACGTGCGAAGCTCTCACCGTATCTCTGCAGAATACAGGATAATAGAGCTGGGTGGGAACTTGGAGGTCTTCTAGTCCAACCCCCCCTTACCCAAGATGGAGACTCTACAGATAACAGATTAATGAGGACCCAGATTGTTTTTTTTTTGTTTTTTTTTTTTTAAATTTGATTTATATGCCGCCCTTCTCCGGAGACTCAGGGCGGCTTACAATGCGCTAAACAATTGTTGGGAGCAATATGCTATTTAGTATACTGTCTTTGGTGTAAGCCGCCCAGAGTCCTCGGAGAGTGGGCAGCATAGAAATATGACTAATTAATTAATTAATTAATTAATTAATTAATTAACAGAGTTGACCCAAATTATTCTAGTCCATATTTTCAGAAGGCAGAATAAAGTTCAAAGAATGAAGTTAAAGCCAAGTTAAAAGTTCATCATAGAAGCAGGATGCAAAATTGAAACAACTGCATAGTTGGTCTGTGTAGTTGGAAGGGCCCAAGCAGGAGATCCTGCCTACACCATTTCCGACAGATGGCAATCCAATCTCTTCTTGAAGGTCTCAAGTGATGAAGCTCCCACAACTTCTAAAGGCAACTTCTGTTCCATGGGTTGATTGTTCTCACTGTCAGAAAATTTCTCCTTATTTCCATGTTGAATCTCTCCTTGTTCAGTTTCCACCCATTATTCCTTGTGTGGCCTTCGGGTGCTTTGGAAAATAGCTTGACCTCCTTCCACCTCTCTGTGGCAGCTCCTCAAATATTGGAAGACTCTATGCCATTCTGTGCAATCTCTTTTTAAAAACCTCCAGTGATGGAACACCCATAACGTCTAGTGGTAGTTTGTCCCACTGATTGATTGTTGTCATTGTCAGGAAATTTCTTCTCAGTTCTACGTTGGATTTCTCTTTGATAAGTTTCCATCCATTATTTCTTGTCTTGCCTTCTGATGCTTCGGAGAATAGGTGGACCCCCTCTTCTTTGTGGCAGCCCCTCAAATATTGGAAGACTGCTATCATATCACCCCTTGTCCTTCTCTTCATTAAACTAGACATACCTGCAACTGTACTTCATATATTTTCGTTTTCAGCCCCTAGCCATCGTTGCACTCTTTCCAGAGTCTCAATATCTTTTGGCTTTGCGTTGGAAGAACCAAGAGCCATCCCAAGCAAAATGTGACAATTTAAATTATGTCAACAGGGCAGAGGGAGTTTTGCAAAATTTATTCCAGGGTTGTCCTGAAAGAAACCTGTGTCCCTGTTCTGGAGTCAGACCGCGATGGACCTTCTGCATATAAGGACTGGGAGATTTCTATTTTATCTTTTCTTTCAATCCCCTGCTCATTACGGCAATGAGCAGGGGATTGGGCTAGAAACCCTTCTTTTTCCTTTTCTTTCTCCCTTCCCTTCCCTTCCCTTCCCTTCCCTTCCCTTCCCTTCCCTTCCCTTCCCTTCCCTTCCCTTCCCTTCCCATTCCCTTCTCTTCTTTTCCCTTCCCTTCCCTTTCCTTTCCAGTCTTCTTTTCCCTTTACCTTTCTCCCTTCCCTTCCCTTCCATTCCATTCCCTTCCCTTCTTTTCCCTTCCCTTCCCTTCTCTTCCCTTCCCTTCCCTTCCCTTTCCTCTCCTCTCCTCCCCTCCTTTCCCTCTCCTCTCCTCTCCTCTCCTCTCCTCTCCTCTCCTCTCCTCTCCTCTCCTCTCCTCCCCTTTCCTTCCCTTCCCTTCCCTCTCCTCTCCTCTCCTCTCCTCTGCTTTCCTTTCCTTTCCTTTCCTCTCCTCCCTTCCCTTCCCTTCCCTTCCCTTCCCTTCCCTTCCCTTTCCTTCCCTTCCCTTCCCTTTCCAATCTTCCTTTTCCTTTTCCTATCTCCCTTCCCTTCCTTGCACTTGATCTATAGTTTGAAGTTCCTTTAAACACTTTTATTAACAATGGTCACATAAAGAGGCCATTTTCAACTTAAACAGTTTAAAACTTGACCAGGCCAAAAAAAAAAAAAAAAAAAAAAAAACCAAAACAAAACAGCAGAACACTTGAACAAAATGTCTACAATGCAAAAATTAAAAGGGGGAAAAAAACCCGATAAAAAATCCTGATGGGCCCCATCAGGTTAAGCCGTTATAAATAGCTCATTATCTCTGAAGGAAATTAAAAAGATGTTTTTTTCTTAAAATGACTCACGTTTCTCATACCTACCCCTTCACGTTTTATTGGCATTTAAAACCAAGAACGTCAATAAAACTGAACGAAGTTGTTTCTCCTTTTTTTTACACATGAACCCTTGGAAGAAAGAATTAGTTTTTTTTTATTTAAAAAAAAGACAAAACACCAAGCTCAGAGCATATAACAAGCTGGGCTAAATTTAGCAGTGGGGTAAAATGAGGACTAAAAATAAACTCTTATATGCACCACCTTGCGTGGTGAGATATGAACTGAGATAGGCAAACAAAAAGAATCTGCTTTTCAGCTGCAAATATTCAAAGAGGGTTGTGAGAAAAAATGTAGAAACAATCTACCACTTTGGAACCAGGGACTGGTGGAATATAATCCCACCTACTTACATTCTTTGCTTAACAAACATCTGGAAGGCTGAAGAATTATATACAGGTAGTCCTCAATGTACAACATTTAGTTCACTTAGTGACTGTTCAAATTTACAACGGTACTGAAAAAAAGTGACTTATTATGACCGTTTTTCACACTTACAGCCTTGGTAGCAGCCCCACGATCACGTGATCAAAATCCGGAAGCTTGGCAATTGGTTCATACTTATGTCCGTTGCTGTATCCCAACGTCACGTGATCTCCTTTTGCGACCTTCTTGACAAGCAAAATCGATGCGGGAAGCCCGATCGGCTTCACAACCGTGTCACTAACTTATCCGCTGCGGCGACTCACTTAACAACGGTGACCAGAAAGGCCGTAAAATGGGGGCAAAACTCATTTAACAAATGTCTCCCCTTAACAACAGAAATTTTGAGCTCAACTGTGGTCATAAGTCAAGGACTACCGGTAGGCTGCCTTGAATTGTACAAAAGAAAGGTGAAATATGCATTTAGTAAGAAATAAAGGTTTCAGTTCCATAGTTTGTTAAGGAAAGAATGTAAGTGGGTGGAATTATATTCTACCAGTTAGAATAGAATAGAATAGAATAGAATAGAATAGAATAGAATAGAATAGAATAGAGTTGGAGGGGACCTTGGAGGTCTTCTAGTCCGACCCCCTGTTTAGGCAGGAACCCTACACCACTTCAGACAAATGGTTATCCAACATCTTCTTAAAAACTTCCAGTTTTGGAGCATTCACAACTTCTGAAGGCAAGTTGTTCCACGGGTTAATTGTTTTGTTGTTGTTGTTAGTTGCGAAGTCGTGTCTGACCCATCGGGACCCCATGGACAACTTTCCTCCAGGCCTTCCTGTCCTCTACCATCCTCTGGAGTCCATTTAAGCTCACGCTGACTGCTTCGGTGACTCCATCCAGCCACCTCGTTCTCTGTCGTCCCTTTCTTCTTTTGCCCTCAATTGTTCCCAGCATTGATTAATTGTTCTAACTGTCAGGAAGTTTCTCCTTAGTTCTAGGTTGCTTCTCTCCTTGATTAGTTTCCATCCATTGCTTCTTGTCCTGCCCTCAGGTGCTTTGGAGAATAGCTTGACTGCCTCTTCTTTGTGGCAGCCCCTGAGATATTGGAACACTGCTATCATGTCTCCCCTAGTCCTTCTTTTCATCAGACTAGACATACCCAGTTCCTGCAACCGTTCTTCATATGTTTTAGCCTCCAGTCCCCTAATCATCTTTGTTGCTCTTCTCTGCACTCTTTCTAGAGTCTCCACATCTTTTTTACATTGTGGCAACCAAAATTGGTAGATCGTTGTATTTTTCTTATAACCCCATTTGAACCTGTTGGGCTGAGAAAGAGGGATTGGTCTAAAGTCCTCTAGTTGACTTTCAAGCCTAAGGTGGGACTTGAACTCACCGTCTACTGATGATTGTATTGATTTGTCATAACTCTAACTCAACTTGAGAGATCATGGCTTGAACCACCTTACTTGGTTGAAGAAAGAATATTGGCTTCATGTCCACCAGACTTTCTAAGGAAGTGCTTGTCAACTTCAAGACGTATTGATTTCAATTCCCAGGATTCCCTAGTCAGCTTGAGTTGAAGTCATCAAATGCTGGCTGGGGAATTCTGGGAGTCGAAGTCCACCCAAGATGGCAAGGGGATTATTGAGGTTGAATTCTGCAAATCCTGGCTGGGGAATTCTGAGAGTTGAATTCCACAAATGTTGGTTGGGGAATTCTGGGCGTCCATGAATACTGGCTAGAGAATGCTGGCTAGGGAAGTTTGGAAGTCCATGAATGCTGGCTAGAGAATTCTTGGAGTTGAACTCTACAAATGCTGGTTGGGGAATTCTGGGAGCTGAACTCCACAAATGTTGGCTGGGAGATTCCGGGAGTCCACCCAAGCTGGCTAGGAAATTCTGGGAGTCCATGAATGCTGGCTAGAGAATTCTGTGAGTCCACAAATGCTGGCTAGAGAATTCTGGTAGTTGAACTCTACAAATGCTGGTTGGGGAATTCTGGAAGTTGAACTCCACGAATTCTAAGAGTTGATGTCTATCCATTTTAAACTTTCCGAGGCTGAAAAACATTGCTCTACTGTAACGCAGAGCAATGAAAGTAATTCTTCCACAGGCTTTCAATCTGACACTGTGCGTTTCAACATCTGTGGTGCTTCTGGAAGCCAGCGCAGCCATCCTGGTGATCAAACTTCCCTCCCTCCCCTATGACTGGATTGTCAACTTGATTACTGACTTTTTGTTGCCGAAACCTAGTTTTGCACAGCTGTAAAATCCAGCAGATGCTAACCCAGCAATGAGTCACTTACGGAGGCAGATGGCATTCCCAGGCAGGAGCCAGGCATTTTCAGCGACTCCTCGCATGATGGATGGTTTTGGAGAGATAAAGATGATCATTAATTAAGCATGGAAATTGATGTTCGCCATAGATGGCATTGGTGAGGCTTCTGAACCGTTTTTCCCCCCCGTTCCCACCTTTCCCCTCCAAACTTGTTATCAACAACATGCAGGGGATTATAGCACTAGGTGTCATTAAATCATCAGAGATTTATTCTCTTTCATCTTTCTTGATTATTCATTTGCATAAGTGCAGGAAAACAAGAAAGGCCTCGGATGGAGGGGTGGGGGGATTATTACAGGGGAAAGAGAAAAGGGAAGGGGAAAAAAAAGGAGAGAAGCAGGAGAAGGAGGGAGGGAGGGAGGGGAGGAGAAAGCCCGTGATGTCATCGCTACGGCCCTGCAAAAGTTTTGGTCACCAAACGAGGGAACAAGCAATTTGATGTTAATTGTTTGGAAGAATGGTAGAAGGAACTCTGCTGCCATGTTGCAGAAGTTTGGTCAAGGATGCTGAAAAACAAGGCCCTCCTTATTCACCAGGATAATGCACAATACATCACAAGATTGAAATCCCACAGGCCAGCATAGACCATCATTTCCTCCCTCCCTCACCCCTTCCTTCCTCTCTCCCTCCCTAATTTCCTTCCTTCCTTCCTTCCTTCCTTCCTTCCTTCCTTCCTTCCTTCCTTCCTTCCTTCCTTCCTCTTACTCTCTCCCTCCCTCCCTCCTTCCTTCCTTTCTTTCTCTTATTTTTTTTTTAATTTGATTTATATGCCGCCCTTCTCCGGAGACTCAGGGCGGCTTACAATGTGCTAAGCAATATTATTCCTTCCTTCCTTCCTCTTACTCTCTCCCTCCCTCCTTCCTTCCTTTCTCTTACTCCTTCCTTCCTTCCTTCCTTCCTTCCTTCCTTCCTTCCTCTTTCTTTCTTTCTTTTTCTTTCTTTCTCTACCTCCTGCACAAACTAACCCCCCCCCCCCCAAATTGAATTTTCTCATGTTTATTTTAATTAATCCTCTATTTCCTATCTATTTTTACTTTCCATATAAATTCAAAGCACTCTTGATTCCCAAAATACTGAAGGCTCCTGGCGTAAGATGATAGAAGGCAAAATTATATATATAATTTGTATTTCGCTGGTATAAAATGGTTTGTTGTGAATGCGACTGCTTGAGGGCTCCTGGATTGGAACTGAAAGGCGAAAGGGCTGCAGTATGCTCCCTCCCACATGCTGGGTTAGACCAGGTGTCTCGATAGAAAAACACTTAATATGTATGCACAGTATGTATGTATGTATGTATGTATGTATGTATGTATGTATGTACATGTATACATATACATATATTTCATATCTCTTAATTTCCATCTCCCTCAGACAGGGGCTTTGGGCAGTGAATTGACTTGTGCTGACCAACACATACTCATCAACAGGCAAATACACTGTTAAGGATATTGTTGTTGTGTTACCAACCAGCAGTGTGTAGAGCACAAAGAAACGTTGCTGAGAGCAATGAATAAGAGATGTGCAAACTGGTTTATCAAAAGCTTACTTTTTAGGGAAAAAACAATCTCGTAGTCTTTAAATCAATCCAAGTCTTTGCCAGTTAAATCCGTCCAGATACAAAAATTCTTCTTACCACACAAACAGTAGTTGGTTAGAATAATAAACTCACTCTGGTTCACAAACCATGATGGTAGCAGATCCATCCAACGATGGTAGCAACTCCACACACTATGGTAGCATATCATCAACTGAATACTTTACAGTACCTTTCTTAAATACATTTACAACCAGTGATTATCTAATTACAGCATGACTCAGCATTACAATGAATCAGCAGTAAAACTTTAAAGTCACACAATACATATTCATATTAAAGTCACAGAACACATATATTGCCTGGACAACTTGTTAGGCTCAAACCATATCCTAACACACACAAAGCCTCTTGGTTTCAATGGGACATTGTCACTGGCACAATGACTCAGTGTTTACCAGCCAGCTAAGTCAACCTTAAACACTCAGAGAGCCATTTAGACCCGTTTCCCACAGAAAAGAAAACACCGGGAGCCACAAAACTCTTCCCGTACCTGAGCGGCCGCAAAACTAGCATATATAGTTGAATGAAAGATTCTGTTTTCTTCTGAAACTTTTCTTTTCTTGGATTTATCCATGATTGGCCTACCGGGGATCAAAAAGCTTAATAAATTGCGCGTCCATGGGTGTCGCACGCTGGCAGTTGTAATGCATATTTTGAGTGACAGGGAGCCGCAGCAGAGGGATGAAAGAGCCACATGCGGCTCCAGAGCCGCAGGTTGCTGACCCCTAGGCTAAGCGCTAATATATTTTCTTCATTAAAATTTAACTCTGTAAAAATAAACAGCTTCCATTTTGTATGACTTTATTGGCAATTTCTCCTGTCTCTCTCCATCTCTCTCTCTCCATCTCTCTCTCTCTCTCTCTCTCTCCTTGTGTGCATGCAAGCATACGCAACCCCCCCACCCCCCACTTAAATATATATCTATAAACGTGCCAAGGCTTATCACCAGAGTGGAAGCCACGATGAGGGGAGAGATAGCAGCAGGAAATTAAAAAAAAGAGAGAGAGAGAGAAGAAAAAGAGGAAGGAAGAAAAAAAGCTATTACTCAGTTGAAATAATAAGTTGAAGAAACGGAGAGAGGGTACAGGAAATCATATATTACTGGTGGGGTATATTAATAACTGTGCAGGGTAAAAAAAAAAACCCCACCCCATAAAACTTTCTGTGTCTAAAAAAGCTATATCATGTCAGGGCAAAACTGGTTCCTGTAGATCACCCTATTTTAATCCAATGCTAAAAGAGAAGTTTGGTGAAGATGAACTGCTTGCGAAGCAATCGTTTTAGAGAATGGATCACTGGAGGCGGGACATGATAGCAGGGTTCCAATATCTTAGGGGCTGCCACAGAGAAGAGGGAGTCAAGCTATTCTCCAAAGTACCTGGGGGCAGGACAAGAAGCAATGGGTGGAAACTAATCAAGGAGAGAAGCAACTTAGAACTAAGGAGAAATTTCCTGACAGAACAATTCATCAGTGGAATAACTTGCCTCCAGAAGTTGTGAATGCTTCAACACTGGAAATTTTTAAGAAGATGTTGGATAACCATTTGTTTGAAGTGGTGTAGGGTTTCCTGCCTGGGCAGGGGGTTGGACTAGAAGACCTCCAAGGTCCCTTCCAACTCTGTTATTCGGTCATTCTGTTATTCTGGTTGGACCTTCTCAATTGGCATCAGAGGACATAACAATGAAACAATGTCTCTTATTGTCCATCCATTGGTCAGAGAAGGAACATCAATAGAGAGAGGACTTCACAATTACCCTCCAGGCTTCCTTTATGAGTCTAAATTTAATGGACTGGCATATTATTAATGTTCATTTCTTTTTGATGGTGATAATGGTAAGAGTTTGGTATATCTTTTGCCCTCTCTCCTAATACAGATAGTTCTCGACGTACGGCCACAACTGAGTCCAAAATTTCAATTGCTAAGCTAAACAGTTGATAAGTGAGTTTTGCCCCGATTTTACAACCTTTACAACACAGTTGTTAAGTGAATCACTGCAATTGTTAAGCTGGTGACACGATTGTTCAGGGACTCTGGCTTCACCATTGAATTTGCTTGTCAGAAGGTTGCGAAAGGGGAATCACATCAGTGATGGGTTTCAATTTTTTTTACTACCGGTTCTGTGGGCGTGGCTTGGTGGGCATGGCATGGTGGGCATGGCAGGGGAAGGAGACTGCATACTGCAAATCTAGACAGCATCCTAAAAAGCAGAGACATCACCCTGCCAACAAAAGTGCGTATAGTCAAGGCTATGGTGTTCCCAGTTGCAATGGATGGCTGTGAAAGTTGGACCATAAGTGAAGTGGTTCGGGAATAACGAGAGGCACAAGCAAGCAAGTGACAACAGCTCTTGAATATACAGTGAGACTTCAGCAAAAACTCAGGGGCTGCAGTCCTCCTTATATACAATCCAGGAGGGACTGTCAGCCAATCAGAAACGTATGCAGGTTTGAAACTCCCGCTTAAAAGTATCAATACATAACACCCCTCCCTTCCCAGAAGGCACTAATACTCAAAAATTAACATATGTACAGACAAAATCTCGCAGGTGCTTAGGACGAGTTCTCGCCCTAGTTGACCTGCGCAGTTCAGAGTCTGGTGGGGCGTCGAGCTGGTCGGAGGGACTCTTTGTCTCTCCCGGCTCTGCCAATGGAACCTCCTGGATTTTGTCCGGGGCGTGGTTATCCCCGGCTGGGAGTGGCGACTCGCTGGGGCGGCGCTGGAACCAGGGCTTGTCAGCTAAGTATTCTCGCGACCCCGGGCTTGAGTTAGCTGTTTTGGAGAAGTGGTCAGAGTTAGGCTCGGAGATGTCTAAGTTAATGTTCGCCTCGCCTACCACCCTTTTCCTAAGTTGGTCTATGTGGCGCTTCCAGAGTCTATCTACCCCAACGTCCACCATGTACGATTTTGGGCCTGTTATTCCCACTATGGTTCCTGCAACCCATAGAGGACCGCTGGCATAATTGCAAGCAAACACCGGGGACCCGACCTGAAACTGCCTTAAACCACAGGTCTCTCCCTTAAAGTTTTCGTGCGAGTAGTTAGGGTGAAGCCTGTCTAACACGCACCGGAGCTTCCTCCCCATGAGGAGCTCTGCTGGGCTTCTCCCTGTTGCTGTGCATGGTGATGCATGCTGAACCGCTAGGAATTGATCTATCCTGGCCTGCCAGTCCCCATTGTCTAATCTGGACAGTGCTTCCTTAGCTGTCCTGACAAAACGTTCAGCCAATCTGTTGGAAGCCGGGTGAAATGGAGCTGATAGGGCATGGCGGATTCCCAGGCCGGCCAAGTAACTTTCAAAAAGGGTTGCTGTAAATTGAGGCCCGTTGTCCGATACCAAGGTATCCGGCAGGCCATGGGTAACAAACAACTTCCTTAGGACCTTGATAACGGCTTCGGCCGTTGTAGATGGCATTAATATGATTTCGAGCCATTTTGAGTAGGCATCCACAACTATTAAAAACGTTTGGCCATGGAACGGGCCGGCACAATCAATGTGGATCCTCCCCCATGGGCCTTTTGGTTTCTCCCACTCTCGGATGGGCGCTACTGGGGGATCGGGGCGAGACTCCTGGCAGGGTCTGCACTTCCCCACCCACTCGGAAATGACCTGGTCCATGTTGGGCCACCAGACATAGCTGCGGGCTAAACACTTCATCCTAACAATGCCCGGGTGCCCTTCGTGCAGTAACTCCAAAACCCTATTCCGTAGTTTCGTTGGAATTACCACTCTGTCACCCCATAGCAAGCACCCCCCTTGCATAACAGTTCATTTCGTTTGTTGGCAAACCCTTGGTACTCCTCTCCTACCACCTTGTCCGGCCACCCTTTCAGAACCCAACCCATAACAGTCCGGATAACTGGGTCTCTATTTGATGCTTTCGCCACCTCGCCGGAGGAGATGGGGCCCAAAGTTAACGTGTCCAACAAAAGGACGGAGGCTTCCGGCGTTGGGTTGTCCAGCAGGTTGGGAAGGGGGCAACGGCTAAGGGCATCCGCATGACCCAGGGTCCGCCCAGGTCGATGGACGAGCTGGTACGAGTAGGCCGACAAAAAAATCGCCCATCTAGTCAAACGGGGGGAGAGGGCAGCGGGGGTTGGCCTGTCGTCTGCTAGCAGTCCTAGCAACAGTCTATGGTCAGTCACAAGTTCGAATTTTCGGCCATAGAGGTATTCGTGGAACTTCTTAACCCCCGCAATCGCAGCCAGAGCCTCTCTGTCCAATTGGCTATAGTTTCGTTCTGTGCTGGACAGGGTACGGGAATAGAAAGCAATGGGCGCCTCTAGGCCGTTCGGCAGTCTATGGCCTAGGACGGCACCAACTCCTACGGGGGAGGCGTCACAGACTAAGACGAGCGGCAGCTCTGCATTGTACTGTATCAGGAAGCTGTCCTCGGATAGGAGTCTTTTCACTGCCTCAAAAGCGGCTGCTTGCGGTTTCCCCCAGACCCATGGTACGTTTTTTCCCAAAAGCTTGTGAAGGGGATCTGCAACCGTGGCTTTATCTTTTAGGAACATGGAGTAAAAATTGAGCAGTCCAAGGAAGGCTTGGAGCTCTGCTTTGGATTTGGGGGCTGGTGCGCTCTTAATAGCTCTCACCTTGCTCTCGGTAGGGTGGATGCCTGTGCCGTCCACACTGTACCCCAAGAATTCCACAGAGGGAACAGCTATCCTACACTTGTTCCTTTTGAGTCTTAGTCCCGCTTCTCTGAACCTAGACAGGACGTTCCGTACCCTGTCCCCCAGCTGGTGTTCGTCCTGAGCGCTGACTAAGACGTCATCGAAATAGGGCACCACTCCCGGGAGTCCTTGCAATAGGCGCTCCATGGTGCTTTGAAATAAGCCGGGTGCGACGCTCACCCCAAACTGGAGCCTGGTGCATTTAAATGCACCCCTATGAGTTACGATCGTTTGTGCCTCTGCCGTGGCCTCGTCGACTGGTAACTGTTGGTAGGCTTGGGCCAGGTCTAATTTGGCAAAAATTTTTCCGGGCCCCAGGGAGTGTAGTAGATGGTGCACGATCGGCACCGGATAGGCGCTCGGCTGCAAAGCCTTGTTGATCGTGCACTTGTAGTCGGCGCAAATTCTTATTGAGCCGTCGGATTTAACTGGGGTCACTATGGGGGTCTCCCACTTAGCATGGTCAACGGGAACCAACACCCCTTGCTTAATCAGCTTGTCTAATTCCGCATCGATCTTCGGTTTCAATGCGAACAGTACTCGTCTGGCCTTCAGTCTTACTTGGGCTACGTTGGGGTCTAAGTTTAGTGAAATAGGGGTCCCCACATACTTGCCCAACGTGTCCCCGAAGACGTCCTGGAACTCGGACAGGAGGCTGTCTTTCAGGGTTGATCTGGACATCAGGTGGACGCCGGTGAAGCCCATGCCAAGGGCTCGGAACCACCCCATGCCCAGGAGGCTAGGAAGCTGCTTCGTGACGATGGTCAGCGGCAGGTCTCTTTCGTAGTCTCCGTAGGTGACCCGGAACATGCCCACGCCTTCGAGGGGGACTCGGTTCCCCTGGTAGTCTAGGATGCGTAGTCTCTGTTTGGAGAGTTGATCCTTCCGGAACGACGGCAGGAGGGTCTTTAGGGTCGTCCACGACATTATGGAGAAAGCTGATCCGGTGTCGATCTCCATCGAGCACGGCTTTCCGTTGATCTCGACCACCGTGCTGACTTTGTCTTCGATCGCCGTGCTGGCCTGGTCGATGTGTATGCTGCGGCCATCTCGCGGTTCAAATTCGCGCCGTTTTTTCACGCCGCCTTCTCTTGTTGGCTGTTTCTGGCACGCTGATTCCGGTTGGCTGCGGCGCTCACGTGGTTTGTGTCTTCTGGGCAGAATGGCTCTGCAGACTCGCACCAAGTGCCCCTTTTTCTCGCAGCGCCTGCAAATAGCCTCTCTGTATTTGCAGGACAGTCTATCATGGTGCCCGCCACAGCTGGGACAGCTTCGCCAGGGGCTGCCAGTGTCTTTTCTCTGGTGTTCCGTTCGGAAGACGTCCTCATCCGACTCGGACTCCGAGCTGGATCCGGCGTCTTCTCTGTGCACCGGGGCAGACTTGGGGCTGTCTTTGCTGGTCAGCGGACGCTGCAGCGTTTCAGTGGCCTTTGTGGAGGCTTCATGAGCCCTAGCCTCGTCTAGGGCTCCGGCAAGCGTCAAATCAGGCTTGGCGAGCAGACGCCGTTGCAGCCTAATGTCCCGAACACCACAGATCAGTTGCTCAAGCAACGCATCGTCCAAATCTCTATAGTCACAATGGGTTGCGGCTTTTCTCAGGCTGGCCATGTACGCGCTGACCGACTCTCCCTCTCGTTGAACGCGCTGCCTCAGTTGGTATCGCTGCACGAACTTGGAGGGGACGGGAGCATAGTGAGCCCGGAGAGTTGCCATCAGGGTGTCCCAGGAGACTGTTTGAACCGGCGTTGGCTCACACAGTGACTCGGCCATCTTGAACACGTCCGGTCCGCAGTGGCTTAGGAATAGGGCTCTCTTTTGATTAGCCGAGAGGCCCTGCATGTCGCTGGCTTCTAGCGAGCATTCAAACCTCGTTAGGTACGAGACCCATTTTTCGCAGGTCAGATCGAAAGGCTTGGGCGGAACGTAGGCAGACATGTTCGGTATGCCTCCTGTGGTTCGCCTCGTCGCCTAGCTGAAGCTCGTGGTCTCACTGGTTGGCTTCTTGTAGCCTCTATCCCACCTTCGTCGCCAATGAAGTGGTTCGGGAATAACGAGAGGCACAAGCAAGCAAGTGACAACAGCTCTTTAATATACAGTGAGACTTCAGCAAAAACTCAGGGGCTGCAGTCCTCCTTATATACAATCCAGGAGGGACTGTCAGCCAATCAGAAACGTATGCAGGTTTGAAACTCCCGCTTAAAAGTATCAATACATAACAATAAGGAAGGCTGAGATTTAGATTTAGACTTAGATTTAGGACTTAATCTGATAAATGAACCCAAAGTTTGTGGAAATGAAGAGGCCTCCATTCTTGTCTTTGCTTCAATTCTTTGAACTGTGTGATGTTTCGTTTTAGAGATCTATCTGAAGTTAATTCATCTGAAGATCTGAAACAAGTCAGTTTTCCATACTGGAAGGTTGAATCAAATCATCATCCTGCATTTCTCTGAATCAATTCAGCAATTGAGAATGAATTTGCAGATGCTCAGAAATTGTTTTCCTAATCAGTCAAGATTACTACATTCCCAGTTGCAATGGATGGCTGTGAAAGTTGGACCATAAGGAAGGCTGAGCGCCAAAGAATTGAGGCCTTTGAACTCTAGTGCTGGAGAAGACTCCTGCGAGTCCCTTGAACTGCAAGGAGATCCAACCGGTCAGTCTTAGAGGAGATCAACCCTGACTGCTCTTTAGAAGGCCAGATCCTGAAGATGAAACTCAAATCCTTTGGCCACCTAATGAGAAGGAAGGACTCCCTGGAGAAGAGCCTAATGCTGGGAACGATTGAGGGCAAAAGAAGACGGGCATGGCAGAGAAGGAAGTGGCTGGATGGAGTCACTGAAGCAGTCGGTGTGAGCTTAAATGGACTCCAGAGGACGGTAGAGGACAGGAAGGCTTGGAGGAACATTGTCCATGGGGTCGTGATGGTTGGGACATGACTTCGCAACTAACAACAAAAGACAGGATTGGAACTTCGGGAAATCTGGAACCCCAAACTCGGAGGAAAAATGGAGAGAGAGAGAGGCTGCATCATTGAAAACTGAACTCTGTTTCAAAGAGTGAGGATGGGGAGGGTGGAAAAAAATTACACCCATTAGCAATCTCCCGCGTTCCCAAAGTCGGTTCATATATCAAGCTGACAGTAACCCCCAACTACGGATAAACTCTGTATTGACTTAGAGATCTGTTTCCTTTTGCATTGTCGGGGGACTGCTGGGTAGAGAATGCAGTGTGAATAACACCATGGTTCACCTGTAAATGATTGGGATTGAAAGAGGCGACTGTTTACCCGTCAATCATTTTGGAACAAGCCTTTTGTACCTGGAGCCTGACTGTCCCAGGACGGGAGGTTTGCATCAGGGAGGGAACGGGGAGGGGGGGGGTGAGGGGGGGTGAGGAGGAGGAAACCCAGCAACTGACAATGCAGGTCCTGTCAATCTCTTTTCCCCTAATGATTATGTGCTGGGTCAAAGTACGCTGGCGCTTTAGAGGATAATTACAGCCGTGGTGACTTAGGTAAGAATAGCAGGAGGAGGAGGAGGTCACAGACAGGGGAAGGTTGCCAACCGTTTCGATTGGGGGGGGGCAAATGTGCCCAAACAGGATCCAGATTGCATTTGATAGGGGGATGCGAATCGGTTGGTTGGTTGGTTGGGGAGAGCAAACCAGGATGGTGGATGGGGAATTGTTCGGTTGTAATGGGAACCGCGGTGCTTCCTTGTCTGGATCTATTATCTTGGTTCTGGTAAAACACAAAAAAACAATAACAATAACAGGGAGCTTCGTTCAGTGAGAGTTTGAGGGTTCTGTGCAGGATCTTAGCTCTTCCTAAAAAGGTAAAGGTTCCCCTCGCACATATGTGCTAGTCGTTCCTGACTCTAAGGGGCGGTGCTCATCTCCGTTTCTAAGTCGAAGAGCCAGCGCTGTCTGAAGACATCTCCGTGGTCATGTGGCCGGCATGACTAAATGCCAAAGGAGCACAGAATGCTGTGACCTTCCCACCAAAGGTGGACCCTATTTTTCTACTTGCATTTTTTTTAAGTGCTTTCGAACTGCTAGGTTGGCAGAAGGTGGGACAAGTCACAGGAGCTCACCCCCTTACATGGCACTAGGGATTAGAACCGCTGAACTGCTGACGTTTCGATCGACAAGATCAGCGTCTTAGCCACTGAGCCACTGTGTCACCACTTAGCTCTTTCTAGCAATGCACTGTTCTGGACGGAGGCTCCGGTGTTGCTGCTGGGATCTGTTGGAGCCACTCTGCCAGTTCAGGAGTCATGGCCCTGAGGTCTTCTGTATTAACACTGGGACCACTTTGGCCTTTGTCTATCTCTCTGTCTCTGTCTCTGTCTCTGTCTCTGTCTCTGTCTCTGTCTCTCTGTCTCTCTCTTCTTCCCTATCTATCTCTCTCCCTATATTTCTTTCTCTTTCTCTCTTTGTGTCTGGCTGTCCATCCGTCTGTCTGTCCATCCCTCCCTCCCTCCAGTCTATCCTCTTCTGTCTGTCTTTCTGTCTGTCTCTCTGTCTCTTTCTCTCTCTCTCTCCCTATCTATCTACATACCTACATTGCTCTGTGTGTATGTGTGTCTCTCTATCCATTTGTCCGTCCATCCATCCATCCATCCATCCATCCATCCAGTCTGCCTGTCTGCCTGCCTCCCTCCCTCCCTGCCTGCCTCCCTCCCTCTCTCCCTCCCTATCTATCTATCTATCTATCTATCTATCTATCTATCTATCATCACTCTCTGTCTTATATCTTTCTCTCCTCTCTCATCTATACATATCTCCCTCTATACTTCCTTCCTTCCTTCCCTCCCTCCTTCCCTCTTTCTTTCTTTCTTTCTTTCTTTCTTTCTTTCTTTCTTTCTTCCTTCCTTCCTTCCTTCATCTGGCTATCTATCTACAGTATCTATCTATCTATCTATCTATCTATCTATCTATCTATCTATATCTGTATATCTATCTATCTATCTATCTATGTATCATCATCATCTCTCTCTATCTTATATATATATATCTCCCTCCCTCTCTCATCTAAATATCTCTGTCTCTCTCTTCTTTCTTTCTTTCTTTCTTCCTTCCTTCCTTCCTTTCTTTCTTTCTTTCTTTCTTTCTCTCCTTCCTTCCTTCCTTCCTTCCTTCCTTCCTTCCTTCCTTCCTTCCTTCCTTTTCCTTCCTTCTGTCCTTTCTTCCTTCCTTCCTCCCTCTTTCCCTCCATATCTATCTATCTATCTATCTATCTATCTATCTATCTATCTATCTATCTATCTATCATCTCTCATCTCTCTCTTTCCTATCCACTTATTTACCGCAACCTATATTTGTGGCACTCTTCCACTATCCCAGAGGTAACTCAAACTCTCAAGAATCACAAGTCTATTTCATCCACTTTTAAGCCCAACCAAGTTACCGGCCATCCCCACCTCCTGGGGTGTAAGAATTCACCAGGTCAATTACGCACAGTTTAAGGATGGACGGCCTTGTTCCATTCTTAGCATCGAGCAGCATGTTTTTATGATAAGGACCTAACTCGATGAATTATGAACAACGCGCCCCAAGAGGAAAGTACGACAAGGGAAAAACTCTGTGGGAATCTCAGCCACATTTCTGAATATTTTTTTTTTAAAAAACACTTTCATGAACTTTGCCTCCATCCCTCACCCCTGCCCACACTGCAAATTATTACAATAGCACAGTAGGAAGGTAATATAAAGTAGGCCCTTTTTAACACTCTATTTAATAACCTGTGTTTATCATAATTACACAGCTAGCAAGCAGCTTTTTTTAATACAGCAATTCCAACCCCCCCCTCAATTTTCTTAACCTTTTGAGACTATTCCATGTACTCCTCAACCTTCGGGGCGGGGTGGAGAGGAAGCAGGAATAATTATTTAACTAAGAAAGAGACTCCAAACCCCCACTTTTTTGGTCTTCCACATGCTCATTCACGTCTCTCTCCCCAGGTCGGGGTTCAGTCGGTTCCAGTGAAACTGACAAAGCAAAATTCGTTAAATCCATTACTTTGCCCGACTAATGGAATGCTTGAACACGGGATCTGAAAGAGATGATAGGACTGCATTTAGGCTTTGCTATGTCCCGGAGACAAGCTAATAGTTTGGCGTTTACCTACTTGAAGACTTCCAATTAATCATTTCAAGAGCCAGTTCTAAACACCACTGAAAGCTATCGGGTTTAAACGCCAGAGCTCCCTTACAAAAAATACCTCAGAAGATGGGTTCTCTCTCTTAAAATAATCTGCAGTTGTTTTCATCTGTTTATCTACAGGGAGTCCTCGATTTACAACTTATGATTGAGGCCCCCCCCCTCAATTTTTGTGTGGCTAAGCGAGACAGACCCCATTTTACGACCTTTATTGACACCGTTGTTAAGCAAATGGCTCGAATTGTTAAGTGAGGGACACGGTTGTTCAGCGAATCTAGCTCCCCCTTTGGGCTTTGCTCGTCGGAAGGTCGCAAAAGGGGATCGCATGACCGTCATAAATATGAACTGGTTGCCAAGCATCCAAATATAAATCACCTGACCACGGGGGATGCTTCGAAGGTTATAAGCAGGGGTGGGCTTCAAAAATCTCAGCAACAGGTTCTCTGCCCCATTGCTGGGTGGGCATAGCCATGGCGGGTGTGGCCTAGTTGGCCTGCTGCACCATGACGGGTGGGAGGAGGGCATTTTTCGCCCTCCCCAGGCTCCGGAGGCTTTCCTGGAGTCTCTGGGAGGGCGAAAACGGTGACCCCTGGTCCTTTGGAGGCCCTTCAAAGGCCTTCCAGAGGCCGGAAACGGTCCATTTCTGGCCTTTCAGAAGTTCCGGAAGGCCTGTTTTTTGCCCTCCCAGAGCCTCCTCATGAGCCCTGTACTTACCTGGCATCCAAAACGGGCCTCATGGAGACTCCTGGGAGGGGTGGGGAGGGGTGGGCGGGGTGGGAGGGGTGGGGTGGGACTAGCCAGGTGTGGGATTTGGGGGTTCGCTGAACTGGGCAGAATCCTAGCTAGAGGATTGCCTGAACCCGTGTGAACCCCCAGCAGCCCACCCCTGGTCATATGTATGAAAAATGGTCATAATTTGGTTTCTCAGCACCATTGTAACTTTGAACAGTCACTAAACGAACTGAACTGTTGTAAATCAAGGATGATCTGTATATACATTTTCATTTGTTACATTTTTCTAAAAAAATGGATAAGCACATCATAATATTTCTTTTAAAACTGGAAGAACATATCTTAACATTGAATGATTTGGGGCATCTATTGTTTCAAAACAGCTTTTGTCTATAAAACAATATGTCTTGAAGAGTCATTAATTACATCCAGGGGGAAAATATATATTTCAGGTTCAAATCAGGAACAGAATCCTAACTAGGGAGTAGGTAAAACACAATCGGAAAAGAAGCAAAGGGATAGAATTACTGCAATTAAAAATGTTACTTAACTTGCTAATCATGCTGATCTTCTTAATTTTGAAATTGGAACTAGCCCAACCATTGAAAAACTGGATGAGTTAAAAGGGTTTTAGGTGGCCTGAAAGGAGAGCTCATTTTCTTTAGGTTATGATAGCTCTATCTAGAATGTTGGAATAGAGTAGAGTAGAGTAGAGTAGAGTAGAGTAGGGTAGGGTAGGGTAGGGTAGTGTAGTGTAGCATAACATAGCATAGCATAGCATAGCATAGCATAGCACAGAATAGAACAAGAGTAAGGTAGGGAAGGGTAGGGTAGGGTAGGGTAGAGTAGAATAGAATAGAATAGAATAGAATAGAATAGAATAGAATAGAATAGAATAGAATAGAACAAGAGTAGGGTAGGGTAGGGTAGGGTAGGGTAGAGTAGAGTAAAATAGAATAGAATAGAATAGAATAGAATAGAATAGAATAGAATAGAATAGAATAGAATAGAATAGAACAAGAGTTGGGTAGGGTAGGGTAGGGTAAGGTAGAGTAGAGTAGAGTAGAGTAGAGTAGAATAGAATAGAATAGAATAGAATAGAATAGAATAGAATAGAATAGAATAGAATAGAATAGAATAGAATAGAACAAGAGTAGGGTAGGGTAGGGTAGGGTAGGGTAGGGTCGAGTCGAATGGAATGGAATGGAATGGAATGGAATGGAATAGAATAGAATAGAATAGAATAGAATAGAATAGAATAGAATAGAATAGAATAGAATAAACAGAGTTGGAAGGGACCTTGGAGGTCTTCTAGTCTAGCCCCCTACTCAAATAGGAGATTCTGCACCATTTCAAAGCTTTAAAAACTCCAGTGATTCACTGAACAAATGTGGCAAGAAAAGTCGTAAAATGGGACAAAACTCACTGAACGAATTTCTCACTTAGCGTCATAAATTCTGGGTTCAATTGTGGTTTTAAGTCGAGGATTTAAGGTAGTCCTTGACTTACAACAGTTTGTTTAGTGACTATTCAAAGTTACAATGGCACTGGAAAAAAAAACTGATTTACGACCATTTTTCACACTTCGGACCGATGTGGCCTCCCCGTGGTCCCATTATGAAAATTTAGAGACTTGGCAACTGGTTCATACCCCGGAGTCATGTGATCATCTTTCGCGAAACAAAGTCAATGCACAAGCCAGGTTCACTTAACAACCGTATTATTAACTTAACAACTCCAGGGACCTTGGAGGTCTTCTAGTCTAACCCCCTGCTCAGGCAGGAAACCCTACACCATTTCAGACAAATGGTTGTCCAATCTCTTCTTAAAAACTTCCCGTGTTGGAGCATTTACAACTTCTGGAGGCAAACCGTTAATTAATCCACTGATTAATTTTTCTAACTCGGGAACTTTCTCCTAAGTTCTAGATTGCTTCTCTCCTTGATTAGTTTCCATCCGTTGCTTCTTGTTTTACCCTCAGGTGCTTTGGAGAATAGTTTGACTCAGGGGTGAAATCCAGCAGGTTCTGACAGGTTCTGGAGAACCGGTAGCGGAAATTTTGAGTAGTTCGGAGAACCGGCAAATACCACCTCTGGCTGGTCCCAGAGTGGGGAGGGAATGGAGATTTTGCAGTATCCTTCCCCTGGAGTGGGGTGGGAATGGGGATTTTGCAGTATCCTTCCCCTGGAGTGAGGTGGGAATGGAGGTTTTGCAGTATCCTTCCCCCAGGAGTGGGGTGGGAATGGAGATTTTGCAGTATCCTTCCCCCAGGAGTGGGGAGGGAATGGAGATTTTGCAATTTCCTTCCCCTGGAGTGGGGTGGGAATGGAGATTTTGCCATATCCTTCCCGTGGAGTGGGGTGTAAATGGAGATTTTGCAGTATCCTTCCCCTGGAGTGGGGAGGGAATGGAGATTTTACAGTATCCTTCCCCTGGATTGGGGAGGGAATGGGGATTTTGCAGTATCCTTCCCCTGGAGTGGAGTGGGAATGGAGATTTTGCAGTATCCTTCACCCAGGAGTGGGGAGGGAATGGAGATTTTGCTGTATCCTTCCCCTGGAGTGGGTGGAAATGGAGATTTTGCAGTATCCTTTCCCTAGGAGCGGGGGAGGGAATGGAGATTTTGCAGTATCCTTCCCCTGCCACGCCCACCAAGCCACACCCACAGAACTGGTAGTAAAAAAAATTGGATTTCACTACTGGCTTGACTCCCTCTTCTTTGTGTCAGCCCCTCAAACATTGGAAGTCTGCTATCTTGTCACCCCTAATCCTACTTTTCATTAAACTAGAGATACCAAATTCCTACAATGATCTTCATAAGTTTTAGCCTCCAGTCCCCACATCATCTCTGTTGCTCTACTCTGCACTCTTTCTAGAGTCTCCACATCTTTTTAACATCATGGCAACCAAAACTGGATGCAATATTCCATGTGTGGCCTTACGAAGGCCTTATAAAATGGCATTAACACTTCACATGATCTTGATTCTATCCCTTGCTGGCACAGACTAATTTTTTACTTGCTATCTCATATACAGATAAAGATGGCTTGAGAGGCCTAAAATGATTTTTCTATGAGGAGAGCTTTAGATCAACTGAATTCAAGTAATCTTTGACTTACAACGCTTTGTTTCGTGACCACTTGAAGTGACAACAACACTGAAAAAAGTGATTTTTTTTTTTAAATGGTTTTTATAGCGATGACCATATCGGCATCCCCATGGTCATGTGATCAAAATTCAAACGCTTGGCAACTGGCATGTACTTATGACAGTTGCACTTATCACCATTTGTAATTTTCCCAGCTGTCCTCTGAGAAGGAAAGCCAATGGGGGAAACCTGAGTCACTTAAGAACCATGTTGCTAACTTAAGAACTGCAGGAATTGACTTAACCACAACAGCAAGAAAGGTCGTCGAAATGGGACAAAACTCACTCAACAATTGTCTTTTTTAGCAGCAGAAAGCTTGGACTGAATTGTGGTCCTAAAGTTGAGGTAAATCCAACTCTAGGGGGCGCTGCTCATCTCCTTTTCTTAGCCAGCGTTATCCAAAGACATTTTCTCCGGTCATGTGGCCAACATGGCTACATGCCAAGTGGTACCTATTTATCTACTCACATTTGCATGCTTTCGAACTACTAGCCGGGCAGGAGCTGGAGCAAGGAACGGGAGCTCACCTGTTGCGCAGTGCTCGGGTCTCGAACCTGAACTGTCAGCATTCCAGCTGACAAGCTCTGTGTCTTTAACCGCTGAGCTACTGAGGATCACCTACATATTTTCTGATTTTCTATCAGGTAGGTTATCGTCGAGCCCCCTTCATCTCTCTCTTGGTCCACAGAATCTGTGAAAGCATGGCTGTTTTGCTCCAATCCGTCTCATTTTTACATTTCCTTTCTCTTGAAGACAAATTCATCATAAGACCATGAGTGTTGGCGTGCAGATGGCAAGCCGAGATTAAACCCACGGAGGCCTCGCTAACCCTGATGCCGAAAGAGATGGTTATCATCACTTTTTTTCTGAGCTTGCGAGCAAAGAAAATATCTTCCCCCAGCAAGATTGCAGATAAAATATGAATATCGGTATAAGACTAACATATGGGTGAGTTTCAAGGAACGTGTGCTGTCAATTTTATCTAAAAATCTAACTAACCAATTTTTGGGGGGTTGTTTTTTTTCTTTTTTTGGTGTGGGTGGGTAATGTGCTTCTTCATTTTGATGACGCACGTTGTTTCCCAGTGCAGTGGTGCACAGGATTAAAAGCAGAGTGGCTTGCCAGTCTCTTTTTAAAAGGATGTTCTGTGACGTGTTGTTGTAGGTGTGTGTTTTGTGGAGCGACAGCCATATTTCCCCCTGTGAAGCTTTTCTCGTATTCCTTGTTATCCGCTTCTTTTAGAGTGGGGGCTGCTACAAACAAGAGGGACCGAAGCTATTCTCCTGAGGGCAGAACAAGAAGCAATGGTGGAAACTAATCAAGGAGAGAAGCAACCTAGAACTGAGGAGAAATTTCCTGACAGAACAATTCATCGGTGGAACAACTTGCCTCCAGAAGTTGTAAATGCTCCAACACTGGAAGTTTTTAAGAAGATGTTGGATAACCATTTGTCTGAAGCAGTGTAGAATTTCCTGCCTAAGCAGGGGGTTGGACTAGAAGACCTCCAAGGTCCCTTCCAACTCTGTTATTATATTATATTATAGAGCTCAGCCTCAGGGAGGGAAAAATCATTCTTGGCAGTGTTTTAAAATATACTCATTTGGTTTGTCCTTATTCCACAGAATTAAAGAATGACAGCGTTGGAAGGGACCTTGGAGGTCTTCTAGTCCAACCCCCAGGAGACTCTATACCCATGATGATGAACCTATGGCACGGGTGCCACAGGTGGCACGCGGAGCCATATTGGTGGGCATGCGAGCTCAGCTCCGGCACGCATGCGTGTGCCAGCCAGCTAATTGTCGGGCCTTCTGGGCCCACCAGAAGTCAGGAAACACACTGTTTCCGGCCTCCGGAGGCCTCTAGGGGGGGAAGGCCGTTTTTGCCCTCCCCAGACTCCTAGAAAGGCTCTGGAGTCTGGGGAGAGCAAAAAAAACGGGCCTACCGGGCCCACCGTGCCATCACGTGTCAAAAACGTGGGAGGGGGGGCACAGGGGGCAGGGGGCATAGAATTATGGATGTGGGCACGCGTGCGTGTGACCCCACCGTGCTCCCCCCGCTTTTGGCACGCGATGGCAAAAATGTTAGCTATCACTGCTCTATACCATTCCTGACATTTATTTATTTTATTTAGCGTATGGCTGGTCACACACAATATTAAAACACTTCATTTTTAAATTAATTAAAACAATTAAGAAAAAAAGCAGTAAGAAAACCTAAGAGGAAAACAGAAATAACATTTCAGAGTTTAATGTCGAGTTTGGAGATCCAGTCAGTAGCTGTCGTCGTTGCGCAGAGGAAGTCCCTAAAATCTCCTGGATACCTTCGGTTAGAGCATTCCCTCACTATATGTTGGATAGTCTGTCAGGAGGCAAAGTTACTCGCGTCCGTGGCAATCCTTAAGCCACACGTGCCTCCTGGGTGGTGCTAAATGAGTAACAGACGGACTGGTAGCCGGAGATCCGCGAGGATCTTCTGGCTTCACACACAATCTCACGTTCCTTTAAAGGACCTTTTATGTATCAAAAAAATAGCATTCCTGACAAATGGTTGTCCAATGTCTTCTTTTTTTTTAAAAAAAAAAAACTTCCGGTGTTGGAGCTGCCACAACTTCTGGAGGCAAGTCGTTCCATCAATTAATTGTTCCAATGGTCAGAAAATTTCTCCTCAGTTCTAGCTTGCTTCTCTCCTTGGTTATCCCAAAGGTGCTTTTTTTTCTTTTTTTCAAGAGGCAACTGGACTTTCTGGTTTTTCTTTGAAGACGTTTTGCTTCTCATCCAAGAAGCTTCTTCTGCTCTGAGTGGTCTGGATTTCAGAGCTGAAGAAGCTTCTTGAATGAGGAGCGAAACATCTTCAAAGAAAAACCAGAAAGTCCAGTTGCCTCTTGAAAACAGCACCTTTGGGACAACCATGACTTGGTGGATCTCCATGGACACTCTCCTTGATGAGTTTCCACCCAATTGCTTCTTGTCCTGCCCTCAGGTGCTTTGGAGAATAACTTGACTCCCTCTTCTTTCTGGAAACCCCTGAGATATTGGAACAATGCTATCAAGTCACCCCTAGTCCTTCTTTTCATTAAACTAGACATACCCAATTCCTGCAACCGTTCTTCACATGTTTTAGCCTTCAGTTCCCCTTCCAACTCTGTTATTCTATTCTATTCTATTCTATTCTATTCTATTCTATTCTATTCTATTCTATTCTATTCTATTCTATTCTATTCTATTCTCTACTCTACTCTACTCTACTCTACTCTTTCCTCTACTCTTTCCTCTCCTCTCCTCTCCTCTCCTCTCCTCTCCTCTCCTCTCCTCTCCTCCCCATTCCATTCCATTCCATTCCATTCCATTCCATTCCATTCCATTCCATTCCATTCCATTCTATTCTATTCTTTGCAGTTATAAGTCGAGGACTACCTGTAACCAAGTGTGCCGATGGGTTACATCACTTCCTTAAGCCCACTTGATAACTTGGCAAACAAAGTTTTCTAAAAAGTGTTTCCGCTGTTGAGTAAGATGCCCTCTGAATGTCAAGAAAGAACCACTGGATCAATAATAAATGTGCATTGTTAGACTCTCCTAAAAAAAAAAAAAGCAAACAAACTCTGGAATAATTCATTATTTGGTGGGTGACAGAATGATGGTCTTGAAGCTTAGCTTTTCTAATTGAAGTAAGAAGAGCTTGCAAGTGAGGGAGATATATAGCATTGTTTTCTGGTATCGTTAACTGGTTTGTGGAGTGTCGCATCCTGTAAACGAAAATATAATTGAGTAGCATAAATGTCACCAGGATAAGAAATAAATTAGCGCACATAGACAACAATTCAAAGTGTTGGTCAACTAATAGGATTGGGCCAAGTTTGCTGTCTAATATGAAGGACAGGGATGTGATCCGATACAGGGAGTCCTCAACTTACAACCAATTCATTTAGGACCATTCGAAGTGACAACAGCACTGGAAAAAAAAAATACTTATGACCGTTTTTCACCCTTACAACCTTCTTCAGAGCTGAAGGAGCTTCTTGCAGGAGAAGTGAAATGTCTTCAAAGAATAAACAAGAAAGTCCTGAACAAGCACCTTTGGGATAACCATGACCTGGATGACTGAGAATCTACCATGTTTTCCCGAAAATAAGACCCTGTCTTATATTTTTTTGAACCCTGAAATAAGTGCTTGGCCTTATTTTCGGGGAGGTCTTATTATTTTGGGGCACGTGAAGGGCAGTATAGAAATAAAATTATTATTATTATTATTTGGATTTAGAAATAATTGACACAATTAATGGAACAACACTAAATTGTTTGGAATCCGCATGAGACGGTTTCCTATCTGGGATAGGAAAATAAATATTCATTCCAGTGGTGAAATCCAAAAATTTTTACTACCGGTTCTGTGGGCATACTTTGGTGGGTGTGGTGTGGCTTGGTGGGTGTGGCAGGGGAAGGATACTGCAAAATCCCCATTCCCTCCCCACTCCTGGGAGAAAGATATTGGAAAATCCCCATTCCCATCCCACTCTGGGGCCAGCCAGAGGTGGTATTTGCCGGTTCTCCGAACTACTCAAAATTTCCGTTACCGGTTCTCCCGAACCTGTCAGAACCTGCTGGATTTCACCTCTGATTCATTCCCAGAAAAATCCCATCAAGAAAAGGGAGGTCAACCTATTTTCCAAAGCACCAGAAGACAAGACAAGAAACAACGGATAGAAACTATTCAGGCGAGAAGCAAACTAGAACGCAGGAGAAATTTCCCAATGGGGACAACAGTCAACCAGTTTGCCTTCAGGAGTTGTGGGTGCCCCATCATCGGAGGCTTTCAAGAAGAGATTGGACAGCCATT
This sequence comes from Arizona elegans, assembly GCA_022577455.1. NCBI lineage: Eukaryota > Metazoa > Chordata > Lepidosauria > Squamata > Colubridae > Arizona > Arizona elegans. The sequence goes on along the minus strand of JAKOOJ010000007.1, from coordinate 84,955,113 downwards.
TGTCTAAAATGATATCTTCTGAAATAAGACTCTTCTGCTCAAGCAGAGGATTGGACTAAATGACCTCCAAGGTCCCTTCCAAACAGGGTTGAAATCCAGCAGGTTCTGGAGAACTGGTAGTGGAAATTTTGAGTAGTTCAGAGAACCGGCAAATACCTCCTCTGGCTGGCCCCAGAGTGAGGTGGGAATGGAGATTTTGCAGTATCCGTACTCTGCCATGCCCACCAAGCCACACCACGCCCACCAAGCCACGACCCACAGAACCGGTAGTAAAAAAATTTGGATTTCACCACTGCTTCCAACTCTTGTTATTCTACGTTCTAAATAAACATGGATGGAAAAGTTCAATGCAAGGCGCCAAAGGGGAAAAATAAATAAATAATAAATACAGAAAATTGAATAAAGCACATTAAAATGGATTTAATCCAGGGGTGTCAAACTCAAGGCCCATGGGCTGGATCCGGCTTTTGAGATGTTTAGATCTGGCCCGTAGGGCCAGCCTGGAAATATCAAATGACCAGCCCATGGTGACTCTGCCGGCCTTGTGGGGTCCCCGTTTTGGCCGGCAGAGGCACTGCAGGCTGGTCATTTGATATTTTGGGGGCATTTTTGGCCAGCAGAGTGCCACAGGAGGCCGTGGAGGCCAAAAATGGGCTGCGGGGGAGCTGTGTGCAGGTGCCCCATACCCCGTTTTGGCCAGCAGGGTGCTTCAGGAGGCGTCGGTCCCATTTCCCTCTCCCTCCCCACCTCTTCCTCCCCTCGGTCAGCCTGTGGAGGAGAAATACAATGCTGATCCAGCCCTGGAAGAAATCCAGTTTGACACCCCTGATCTAACCCATTGCAAATGAGATCTGAAGCAACCTGAAATCATAGCAACGGAAAAGAACTTTAGTAAAGCATTGAATTGAATGCCAGTGGCCTGTGGAGCATTGGTTGCAAAACCATATTGAGTTAATCGTGTGTTAAAGAGAACAAGTTCCGTTATTTTATTATTTCCTATTTATTTATTCATTCAGCTCATGACCTGCCTTTTGCCTCCTCTGGCAAGTCCTGAAGGCAGACTCATAACAATAATAAATTAAAATCTATATTAAAGTGAACAGTAAAATAATTTGCAATTAAATGGTCGCGGAAAGAGATGCATTTTTAAAGAGATTTCGAAGCGCCAGGATGAATTAAGAGATGGATTAGAGATGGATTAAATGAACACATCTCACAAGTCTTTCCAAGAAAGATCCATGTACTGGTTTGGGAGATCAGATTCCCCCCTGAATTCATGGTTAAAGAGACACTGGTGAGAACTTTCACCTCCATTTTTTATGGAGGTTCTCAGTCATCCAGGTCATGATTGTCCCAAAGGTGCTTTTTCTTCAGAAATGAAGAAGCTTCTTGCGATTCGCAAGAAGAAGGAGCCTCCCCAGCATGTTGGAAGTGCGGGAATGGTAGTGGGACATACTATCAGCAATGGTGGATGTGTCCCAAAGCAGACAAATATTCCAAGATTCAGAATTGGATAATGGAAATTACAGGATATAATATAGAGCTGAAACCAGAGACTTTTTTATTGGGAATGAAACCAGATAAAATATCTAAGGAAAAATGGTACTTGACCGCAGCTAGGATATTATACGCACAAGAATGGAAAAACGAATTAATACCCACAGAGAATAAATTGATTTAGAAAATTACAGAATGTGCAGAGGCAGATCGGTTAACGAAATTACTTAGGAACCAAAAAGATTCTGATTATTATGAATATTGGAATTTATGGTATATTTGGGTGAAAGGAAAGGGAGGGAAATGAAACAGATTTCATTAGTGGTATAGGCGCATATTTGTATACGTTAGTTGCAATAATTTTGTATGTATATATGTAAAGCGTTGTTTTTAAAAATGGAAATAAACTTTATTTTAAAAAAAGAAAAGAAATGAAGAAGCTTCTTAGATGAGAAGTGAAACTAGTAGTGGGTTGCTCCTGGTTCACACCGGTTCACAAGAACTGGTAGTAAAAATTTGTAGTAGTTCGGAGAACCGGTAATAACATTGGCTTGTCACGCCCCCAAATTGGTCCCCGCCCACCTCATTAGAGGCCTTTTTTTTTTTTTTTACTTTTAAAAGCATTTTTTCTCTTCGGCCGAAAAAATGCTTTTAAAAGTAAAAAAAAAGCCTCTGATGATCACGGCTCAGCTGGGATCATCAGAGGCTTCTGAAAGCATTTTTTCTGCAACCTCTTCAAAGAGGTTATAGGAAAAAAAAATGCCTTTAAAAGCCTCTGGCAATCCCAGCTGAGTTGCCTGATTGTCAGAGGCTCCTAAAATCATTTTTTTCCTGCAACCTCTTAAGGTTGTAGAAAAAATGCTTTTAAAAGTAAAAAAAAAAAAAAAAGAGTTGGCCATGCCCACCCAGTCACATTACCCCTCCACCAAGCCACACCCACAAAATAAGCCACGCCCACAGAACCGGTAGTAAAAAATTATCACCCCTGAGTGAAACATCTTCAAAGAAAAAAAAAAACTCAGAAAATCCAGTTGCCTCTTGAAAAAAGCACCTTTGAATTTCACCTCAATGCTTGGAGGGAACCACAGTGGAAATAATGGGTCATCCAAAGGCCTATACATCAATAAACCCCATAGATGTGATGTGGGAGTATGTTTTTTTTTTCTTCATCTTTTGAGTTGAAGTGATGGAGTTCATCTTCAAAAGAAAGATTTTCTTGATTTCTTCTAAGGCTCAACTTCATACTGCTGAGAAGACAAGATTAGACTCTAAATCAGTGCTTCTCAACCTTGACCATTTAAAAAAAATATCTGGACTTCAACTCCCAGAATTCCCCAGGCAGCATTCCATTCCATTCCATTTTAGAAAATATTGGTAATTCAGAGTTAAACTGTGGGATCCTTGGTGCTCTCTGAGCTTGGTTATTTTCTTGAAGACATTTCAATATGAAACTGGAACCCGCACTGCATATCGGACATTTAATACAATTGAGCACGTCCAGAAATATTTCACAAGAAGAGTCCTCCATTCCTCTGCTCGTAACAAATATCTTATGCCACCAGACTTGAAATTTTGGGCTTAGATAACTTAGAACTATGCTGCCTTTGGTCTGACCTAAGCATAGCTCATAAAATCATCTGCTACAATGTCCTACCTGTCAATGACTACTTCAGCTTCAACCACAACAATACACGAGCACACAATAGATATAAACTTAAAGTGAACCGCTCCAAACTCAATGGCAGAAAATATGACTTCAGCAGCAGAGTGGTCAATGCCTGGAATGCACTACCTGACTCTCTGGTCTCATCCCAAAACCCCCAAAACTTTATCCTAAAACTATCTACTGTTGACCTCACCTCATTCCTAAGAGGTCTGTAAGGGGCGTGCATAAGCGCATCAGCGTGCCTTCTGTCCCTGTCCTAATGTTTCCTCTATTCGTATCTATTTTATGTATTCAATTCATGCTTATACTTCTATATATTATCTAATATGTACTCAACAAAATAAAATAAAATAAATAAATAAATAAATAAAAATAACTAGGTAACTGTTCTGATCTAGGCTCCCTTAAAAACCAGGAAGCAGAGTCTTGGTCCTGGCAAAACCTCTTTTACTTACACGACTGTGAATTATTTTCATTCACAGTCAGCAAGGCTCATCCAAACAGTTTTTTTTTGATATAAATTTTTATTACATATATAAACACACAAAATACACATACACATACACATACAAATGCGACAAATACGACATTAATAACATAAATAACATCTAAACGTAATGTCTGATTTCCTCCGACATCAATAACCTAAATTCCTCGATATGTATTCCTTCCTCTCGCCTTATATAACAATATTATTTTTTAATATTTAATTATGCGTTGTTATATCTTATTTGGTACAGAATTTTGTTTTTTACTCTTTTAGGATCCTCTTTTGGTTTTGTTTTTTCCCTTTAACCATTGATACCACCTTTGCCAAACCAGGTAGTAGTCAGATTCTTTCTTTCCTTGAATTTCCTTGGTGAGTCTGTCCATCTCAGCACATTCCATGACTTTAGATATTATTCTATCTTGTGTTGGGACTTCTTCCAACTTCCAATTTTGTGCATAAGTGATCCTTGAGGCAGTCAAAATATGTGTGATCAAATATATTATTTCTCTGTCATAATTACCTGTAAATAAGCCTAATAAATATGTTTCTGGTCTTAGTGGTACTTTTTGAGCTGTTATTTGTTCCAATTGGGTTTTGATATTATTCCAGAATTGTTTGGCTTTGGGACACGACCACCACATGTGGTAGTATGTCCCTTTTTGTGCTTTGCATTTCCAGCAGAGTGAAGATGTATTGGGGAACATTTTGGAGATCCGTGCCATCCAAACAGTTTTTCAAAGGAATATTTATCAACACACCTTATCTTGCTTAGCAAGCTGCCACGTAACTTGTTTCTAAATGCAGGGCACGGCAAAACTTGGCACACAGTCTCTTAGAGTCACCAACAGAATTTTCCACTCTTGAAACGACTGACAGAACGAATTGTTTCCTGCAAAAGCCCCCTCCCCGTTCGCTCCTCTTTTGTTTCCTATGGAGAAGGGCCAATCATCTCCAAGGTATGGCTTTACTCCCAAGTCGACCCTGCTTTCTTAGTTGTTCTTGTCTTCTGGCAGCTCTGCGCATGCACACACTGGGAACAGGCTCTGGCTGTTCCTCTGCCTCACTGCTGTCTAGCTCCCTCTTTGCCTCCAACGTAAAGCCCTTGTCCAAGCTTTCCCCAGCTCCCAGGACTGGCCCAAGTTCCTCCCCAACCTCCTCATTCTCTGACTGCCACAACAGTAACATCATCTGGAAATATGGTATCTCCATCTCCATCATCTCCAGAAAATAGTCAAACCTTTTATATACCTTTCCCAAGGAAATCATCCAGACATGGATGGCGTCCTTGATAGTTATCAGGAATCAAATTAAATTTGAAGGACATCTTGCTTTTACATTGTAGTGGCAATTCATTTGAACCAGGCCAACATGTCAAGCCATCCTATGGTTCATTTATTATTTATTTATTTATTATATATTATTATTATATATTATTATTATATATTATATATATATAATATTATATATTATTATTATTATTTTAAAATTTGATTTATATGCCGCCCTTCTCCGGAGACTCAGGGCGGCTTACAATGCATTAAGCAATAGCCTTCATCCTTTTGTATATTTATACAAAGTCAGCTTATTGCCCCCACAAACTGGGTCCTCATTTAACCTACCTTAGAAAGGATGGAAGGCTGAGTCAACCTTGAGCCTGGTAAGATTCGAACCTGCAGTAATTGCAGGCAGCTGTGTTAATAATAGGGTGCATTAAACCACTGTACTACCAAGGCTCCTTGGTAGTAGTATTTACTTATTAGTTTGATTTATATGCCACCCTTCTCCGGAGATTCAGGGCGGCTTACAATGCTTTTAAGCAATAGCCTTCATACTTTTGTATATACCTGCTTAGTAGGGCTTTTGCCTCCCCCCCGACAAGCTGTGTTCTATTTTATACAAAGTCAGCTTATTGCCCCCACAATCCGGGTCCTCATTTTACCTACCTCGGAAGGATGGAAGGCTGAGTCAACCTGGCCACTGCAAGTTACTGTATGTTAACTTAGATTTAGGACTTAATCTGATAAATGAACCCAAAGTTTGTGGAAATGGCCTCTGTTCTTGTCTTTGCTTCAATTCTTTGAACTGTGTGATGTTTCATTTTAGAGATCTATCTGAAGTTAATTCATCTGAAGATCTGAAACAAGTCAGTTTTCCACACTGGAAGGTTGAATCAAATCATCATCCTGCATTTCTCTGAATCAATTCAGCAATTGAAAATGTATTTGCAGATGCTCAGAAATTTTCCTAATCAGTCAAGATTACTACATTCCCAGTTGCAATGTATGGCTCTGAAAGTTGGACCATAAGGAAAGCTGAGTGCCAAAAGAATTGAGGCCTTTGAACTCTGGTGCTGGAGAAGACTCCTGTGAGTCCCTTGGACTGCAAGGCGATCCAACCGGTCTGTCCTAGAGGAGATCAACCCTGACTGCTCTTGAGAAGGCCAGATCCTGAAGATGAAACTCAAATCCTTTGGCCACCTAATGAGAAGGAAGGACTCCCTGGAGAAGAGCCTCATGCTGGGAACGATGGAGGGCAAAAGAAGAAGAGGACGGCAGAGAACGAGGTGGCTGGATGGAGTCACTGAAGCAGTCAGCATGAGCTTAAATGGACACCAGAGGATGGTAGAGGACAGGAAGGCCTGGAGGAACGTTGTCCATGGGGTCGCGATGGGTCGGACATGACTTCACAACTAACAACAACAAATCAATCAAGAAAACCAAGCCAACTAGGTTCATTGCATTGAATCAAGGTATTTAATCAGTTTCCTGAACTAATTCAAATTGGAATGGACTGAGGAGCCAAACTCCCCTTTTTCCTCTTTTGAAACCATGTCTTTAAACAATGGTGGGCAGCTTTTGGCCATTCAGAATTTGCCGGATTACAAGTGTCATCGTCCTATAATGACTTTAGCTTCTGTCAATCATAGACAGGAACATTTGCGGTATCACAGTGAGAAATGTACAGATCTGTACATTGGAGAAACAAAACAGCCACTTTACAAATGCATGGCACAACATAAGAGAACAAACCCATCAGGACAAGATTCAGCAGTCCATCTGCATTTCAAAGACAAAGGTCACCCTTTTGAATACAGCAAAGTCCACATTCTGGACAGAAAGGACCACTGGTTTGAAAGAGGGGAAATAGAGGTCATTTATATTAAAATTGAACAGCTTTCTCTCAACAGAGGGGGAGGATATGACACCATCTACAGTATTTTCAGTCTACAACACAATGCTTTCAACAGTTCCAAGAAGGTTCTACAACCATTTGCACTATTCAGGTGAACCTGAGGACACAGATAAACCTCCAAGTGCCCTCAGTGACTCTCAGAAAGAGTGCTAACATCCATATGACTGCAAGGAATATAAATCCTTCCATCCTCCACTATTCAGTCAGAACTGAAGAAGCTTCTTGGATGAGAAGTGAAACCTCCTCAAGGAAAAACAAAGTCCAGTTCCCTTTTGAAAAAAGCATCTTTGGGACATGCTCTCCAGTCTTGCTTTAACCCTTGACTAATATTTGATCTTTTCTCTCAAAATAAAAAATCGTCTTGCAGAGACACAAGTGTCAACACTCCAGATTAACATCTGGGGAACAGAAGAACTGAACATTCCAAATTTTGTCGGTCTTTTATTTCTCAAAAGTGGCCCCCCTTTTCCAATATTTTTCTCCCCATCATTTATTGCATTTATTGCTAAACTCTTTCTGCCTTGGTCGATTCTGACACGCTCTTTACGTTCCACAATCTGATTTGTTTATATTTGAGCATGTTCTGCTAACAGGAATGGATGCTGATAGTTGGCTGGTCTTTGCCATTTTGTAGATAAGAAACACTTGTTGGTTTTAATAGCAAGTTTTGGGCCTCACACTTTGAAGGTAACACATAGTGCATAAAGTGCATTCTCACTGATGAACTAGAAGTGTGAATAAAGGTAATAGAATTCTGGCGCCCTCTATGGGGTTTAAGGTGTGAAAGGAAGCACGTAAAAAAAGAGAAAACTGCTTCTCTTTAGTGGGAAAAAAAGAAAAAAATTCTGATGATAAAAATCATGATGCTCTTGATGACCAAAAGACAGTATATGGCCAGACAGTCTCTGTATACTTCTTTTATCTCTCTCTCTCTCTCTCATTTTTGTATTCAGTCCACGTTCGTTCCACACCTATTTTTCCCTGATTTTTATCTCTTCTTGTTTCGCCACACGATTTTTAGTACTCTATTCCCATTGCATTCAACACACTGTTATGGTTTTTTTTCCCCAATGTATCTAACTCTCACATCCATGTAACAATGTGGGCAGAAACATATGTGCTCTTTAGCAAATATACATGCTTCTGAGAACTTCTGGCGCAGGGGAGATTTCAGCAAAGCAAATAGACAAATGGGGCTCACCTTGCAAATTTCTAGGGGAGTGAAGCTTCTTCTTCTTCTTCTT